>JAWNPI010000085.1:10027500-10627500 GCA_035047625.1 Drosophila mettleri
TGTTTTTTATTGTTTATTAATTGTTATCTGTGTTGTTTCTTAATTTCGACCTTATTTGTGTCACATCGAATTATGTTACAGCAGTGTTAATATATTTTGGAGGTGTTTAATTTCAGCAGTTAGATACGATCAATCAATGGCATATTTAGGCAGGTTTTTAAGAAAAATATAGTATTAACCAGATGTTTTTATATTTAATTAGTATTTGCATTGACATATTTTTGTAAAGTATTTTTCCTTTAGTTGTAGAATTCTGATTTGATTCTGGTTTTGAGAAATGTTGTGTTAATAGTTAAGCTCGTTGAATTCCTTGACTCTGCTCTAGACTGCCTGACTAGGAGTTCAGACTGTATAGCAAGCTCAGTTATGTTAACAACGAAAAATGTTTTATTTTATTATTAATTTGCTTTATGATTTGCGTCTTAGATTGTTAAAATTTAAAATATATTTGATATAATTTTCCCATAAATATCTAATAGCCGAAAAATATTTAACATAAGCTCAATTGTTATATAAATTAGTTATGAATGTAAAAGTTCACATAATATCGATTTTAATAAGCTTTCATAATCTAGAATGCCCAAACTATGAACTCTTCGATTTAGAACTTCTAAGTTTAACCTAAAATCTGCCTATGAACTAGGTTAAACTATGTTCAACTTTTAATGACTGACTTAAACTAGATCTCCAGCGAAGCTAAAAACAAAACATTATGCATAATAAAATTATATTTCTTATGTAAAATAGTTTTCTAGAAAAGATTTCACAATGAAACTATGAATCAGTTTCATTTATCAGCCAGCTAAGCCGAAACAATGCCAATGTTAATAGGTTATTGAACTATTTAACTAAATCATTGTGGTTTTTCATAAAAAAACCTAAGAATGCATGAGTCAGTTGCTGCAAGCTGAAGGCCCTGGTTTACTCATTTGGCTTTTCCATATTGCAACAATTTACGCATTTATGCTATAAATATTTGGATTTGCAAATGAATCAGCATTATATATATAGACTAGAATTGACGTCAGTCCGCAAAATCCTTTCACTCGACGACGAGTTGAAGATTGATTGATAAAGTATCTGGACGGCAAAAGCAGATCCTATTCCAATCATAATTAATAAAGCTTAAGCGGGAGCTGCTCACAAATATTGACAGTCAAGCGAAAATATTAGTTAATTGAAATATTTCAAAAAACAATGTGGGTGAAGAAATCGACGAGAAGACAAAAAAAAAAGAGAAACCATTCAACTAAATGGCCAATAATATAGCATAATAATTTGATATTTACCGGCAGTTTTATGGTCAACGGAACTCAAATGTCTTTGACATTGCTCGAAAAATTTGGTTTTTCTAGTGGAATTTTTTTTATTGGATTTTTATTATATTTATTTGGCTTTTTGTCTATTGCTATTTCATGACCAAAAATGTTAGATAATTAAATTACAGTTTTAGGTTAAAATTAATTAGAATACTCATCGATATATATATATATATTTATTTTTTAGTTTTAGATTTTATATCCAAATACCAAAGTCAAGCAGCGGAAATATTGTAAATATGCGTGGCTGGTGCTAAAATGTTCATTATATCCATAAAAAGTTGTAAATGGGTTTTAAAAACATGCTTAGATCAAGCTCCAATGCGATATGTTATTTTTTTTAATTTTTTATCAGCCCGTCTGACAAATGTCTTTGAGCTACCGTTTGCCAAGAGACCTGGCGACATATGCGACACGACGAGCGTATATCAAGAATGCTGCTAGGGTGCAATAGACTGGAAAATACTCAGTAGGTTTTAGATGAAAATAATGAATGGATTTGATTATTAAAAAATAAATAAATGAAATAATTCAATTGATTTAAATTTGATTAAAATAGTATGCAAATATTCCAACTATGTCAAAAGTAATTCTGTTTCTGTTTAATTTATAATGATAATATAAAATTCCCAAGGGGTTTTAAGCTGATCTGTGGAAAATCGAGTTTGTACTTTCAGACAGGCCTATTTTCACACATCTAGCACACCCCTTCGACTCTTCAGTCCAGGGTATGTCAATGAACCAAATCAACTTCTTTGTTTTGACTGCAGCCGCCAAACAGGCTGCGTTAATTGTAACCCTCTAAAAAGGCGGATATGCATATAATTAGTGGAAGTTGAGATTTTGTTTCGGATCTTTCAGGTCTTCAAATGTCGCTGGCCATAGATTGTGCAAGTTATGAGTCTCGTGTCGTTAAGCTGACGTAATTGGTCGCTGTCGTCGCATCGTCAAAGAGCACGGGATTTGCATAAATTGAGCATAATCAAGTCATCTGAATAACTGATTTGCAGCGCTAGAACTAGAACTACTTAGCTGCCTCGAGTGCCGCATTACTGAGACTGAGACTGGTTTCTTGCTATAATTTCAGCGCATTAAATCAAGGCGCATATCAAAATTTATATTGGTATTTATTATTTAATGCTCCAGCTGACCCACAACCAAATTGCGTTGGCCCCGCACACACACATACACACACACACACACGCACACAAAGAGGGAGAGAGACAGAACTTGAAGCTGGGAGTCTGATGCGTTGACTACACATCTTAGCCATTTGCCAGTCATCTTGTTGCGCAGTTCCGCCAATAAAAAGCTTTTGTTATAGTTCGGCCCATAATTATTTAGGTCCAAACTACATTTTGTAAGCGACGCATAGTAATTTCTTCTATTTTGTTGTCGGTTTCATCAGGTTTTCCACTCCAGACGTCAAGCGTCAACAAACGGCCTTGAGATTGAGATGGTGCCTCACACTCACTCTCTCTCCCCCTCTCACTACGTCTCTCCACCTCTCTTTCACTTCTAGTCTCTTTGGCTCTTAGTTTATCGTGGGCACAAGACCTGACCACAGTCAAGGCCAGAGCGCAGCCTTAAGAATGTTGAACGCTGCAGAAGTTCCCCGCCTGAGTGCAACTCAGATGCAGTGAAATTTGTTGGCTTCGCGTTCTTTTCTATGTGTGGAATGTGGCACGACAAGTCTTTTTATAGAATTCACCTCAAGCAGATCAGAGCAGATAGAGAGAAGCGCTCACTGCCTTCGCTGTGCGTTCAATTAACTTAAGGAAATAACCATTTTTTAATGAGCGCAATTAAGTTTTTATGTCTTTTATATAGATTTCTGGCATTGTTGATTGCGAAATAAACAAGTTTATTTGCTATATCTTTAGCTTTCATTTACTTAATCCGTAGGCGGTGCCTTTTTAATATTCAAATCAAAAATCGCTCATTGCTCATCGATTACTTTGGATTTTTTATGACAAATTGTACCTTTGATATTATATTTTTGATAATTGATATTTTTTTTTGGTATTTCCAATTTCTGATATGGTAAAATAATATTTTGCATACAATAGCAGCTTTAAAAGCAAATACATTTTAAGTTAGGGAACGCATACGATTTCAAAATTCATTTGATTAATGTCCCCAGACACAAGCTCGATGTGGCCTGTGCCGAACACGTGTTCACATATATATGGAATTATATATATACATGTATATATTGAAGTTAATTATAATATTCTGCTCATAACAATTTGTCTAATTCTATGCAGCACATCATAACGACTGCATATCAATCAATAGCCATCCAAAACAACAATGGGTCATTTTGCACAGTAGCTCGAGCGTATTTTAATCCCATCAGGCATGCGCATAAAATGCTCATTTGCTCAACGATTTCAATCAGATTATTGCGATTATAAAATAAAAAAAAAATCATATAAAATATATTTTAAGCAAATAACTGCAACAATAGCTGCAGTCACAGCATCAATTGGAATAAAAAGTCTTTTAAAAAGTTAAGATGAACGTGATACAACTTTGAGATACCTTTTATTTATATATAATAAACACTTCACTAACTGTCAACACAATTAACTACAGGGTATTTAATGTATAATAAGAAATTCTTGTAAGCTATGTCTTAAGCCTTTGGGCAACATTAAATGATGTATTTATAATTAAAACAATGTTTAGTATTTCTTGCTCTTAGAGAATTTTAGTTAGTATAAACTAAGAGGTCTAACTACTTTTACTTTAAGATGCATATGAAATTGATATTTTGGTATTTTAGTAAATTTAAACAGAGTATAAATTTGTCTGAGCGATTGATTGTGCGTCTTTCTGTCGACATCTGCTTGGAGCGTGCCAAAGAGGCTTACTCCATATATATCAAAGCCATATAAATCATCAATTAATCAGCAAATTCTGAGCGATTTTTGAATAAACTACTCAACCTATAAATTATGAGCTTCACCCATTAAGGCGTTTAAAATCGAGCAAATCATGAATAAATAAAATATAAGAGTAAATTATTGCTTATTTTAGCAGATATTTTAAAATCAAATAAATTTTAAATGTTGAAAATAAAATAATATTTGAAAAGACTTCACTCTGAGCCTAACATAGAGATTAAGAGTACAAATTTTTTAAGGCATTTACTTAGTTAACTCTTATACAAAAATTAATTTCACATATTCACACACACATCCAATATACCCCATGCATTTGTCAGCTGACTGAGCAGCAAGCGAAACGAGTGCCAATAGATAAAAATCGAATACAAATTATTGAAGCATGGCAGCTGAAGAATAAAGTTAACAACATTTAGATACAAGGCTTTCGGCACAGCACTGCGGGCTGTATAGATTTAAAAAAAAAATATATATTAATAAATAAATTCGCGCGGGCCTCCAGCATCTGAACATCCCCTCTCTCGCCCACTCGAAGACAAGAAGACGAAAAATATGATTTGATAAACACACAGCAAATAATGTTAAATTCTAAAAAAATTGACAGCCAACAAAGCGGGCAGCGTTAGACTGCAAATGCTGCTGTCATTCTTATGCTGCATTTTATGATTACTCTGACAAATAACAAATAACCGTTAATACGCGCATTAACATAGGTCAGTCATGTCCAGTCGGTGTGAATGGCAATCATTATTCAATCTGCCAAGACAAAAAGCCTTGGTTGCCAAATGCCACTCGAATGGGGCGTTTCTACCTCTCTGCCTCCCTCTCTCTATCTCCATCTCTCTCTCTCTCTCTCTCTTTTTCTCTCACACACACTCTTTGTCTGTCTTCTGCTCGTCAGGGCCCTCACACACATACACACACAAACTCACGTACACTCATATGTACATTATGACGATTGTGCACAGTGAATAAACAACCAAATCAACAGCTTTGTATGCAATATCTTTACAATATACCATTTCAATTATCAGACAGATAAGATTGGGTAATTGGCCATAATTGAAAAAGATAATAATTAAAATTCTTCCAATATTGAAAAAGAAAACAACAAAAATATGATAGCTAATTGGAATTTTTAAAATATTTATAAAATAAATAAAAGATTGAAAATTTTTTGTTGATTTTATTTGCAGTAAAATATATAATTATATTAGATTTGTTTTCAGTTATATATTAAATTAATATATATATATATATATATAATAATATAACAAATTAATATATATTATTATGGGTATAATCGCTATATACGGAGTACATATATCATTCTTTACTTTTCTATTTTATTTCTAACTCTTTAAGTATACAAATTCTGATAAAAATACCAAAACAAAAATTTATGAGCTTAGAAATATATATAAATATATATATATATAGAAAAAAAATTAGAGGTACAAAAACGACTTTTGACTGGAAAATTTATGATTCAAGTTGAAAGCATAAATTAAATACAGTTGGCAGCAATTTTTCCAATTTGGCCATCAGACATCGTGGACTTTATTATTATTATTTGCATTTTTGTGTATATATTTTTAATTAAAATGCCGAGTGCACCACACGACGAATGCGCAATGTTGAATAGTTGAGCAGAGGGCGAATGGGCGGAGGCGGTGCAATTTATAACATTTTAATTGAGCTGAAGAGCTGCATTCAAAGCCTTTCAACTTCAACTCAACTTCAACTTCCACTTTATAAATGACAATTGCAGCACAAGGCATAAATTGTGCGCTGCTGGCGGGAATTCATTGAGATTCAAATTAGCCGCAATTAATTATGGCACTAAGAAGGAATCTGAAGTCAAAACAAAATATTGTCGCTTAATGTGCGCTCATCAATAAACATTGCGCCAAAGGAATTGCAACAACTACAACAACCCACACACATATACACTTAACACTATGTCTGAGCCATGTTCAATGTGCCCAAAAACCCGCTGCACAATAGAACAACAACAAAAATTCAAACAGTTAAAGAGACAGCTGAATTAATGAGCATGTCCACAAAGAATAAAAGATATTGCCTGTTCTAGCAAAGAAAACGAAACAAAAACTAAACAAAAGTAAAAGTAAATACTTCGACCGACTAGTTTGTGTGAAACAACAAATGGGCGGGTTTTGTTGGGAATAAAACATGACTAGAAGTTACCCTGTTTTAAGTTCCAAGAGAAAATATTCATTAGATAAATTAATGATTAATTGACTAATGGAAAGTTTGATTAATTTTTGGTCAATTCATAGCTTAAATGCTGTTAATGCCTAATACGATGAGCATTTTAAATTAACAAATTAGTAGTTAGCTAAGTTACATAAAGCTAGCATGACAAATACTTAAGCTTAAAAGCAGTCAAACATATTTTTTAATTATTTATGCAACTTTGACAAGCGCTTGAATCGCAAAAAGTCAAAGAAGCACAAGCTACATGCATTTAATTATATTTAAGTTATTAATTGAATTCAATTACAAATAAAAATATTTATCATTTATTTATTTAATTATTATAATACCTTTATTTATTATTTTTCATCAATTTTAATTTCATTATAAATTTTAAATAAAATTCAATTTCTTCTTTTAACTTTAGGCAAGCCCATTCTCCCAACCCACCCTCTTTCTTTTGCCATTCACAGAGGGTATGAAAATGTTGTTTTATGCTTTTAATCGATTTTAATCAAAGGAGATTTTTATGGTTTCATTTTAAAATGGTTTTGCGCAAAAGTGTGCCATCAATAAAACGAAATTAACGATGGCAAAGCCGAATTTAAAGTCTGAGAATCAGATAAAAAAAAAACTCTATAACTGAACTATATAAGCGTGATTTGGATATTTATGTTTATAACTTGATCATTTGACTGTTTTTATGGCCGCAACGAGCTGAAAATTGATAACTATCCATTTCATATTAATTAACCAATTCAAAATTTGCTAATTTTAGCGAGATCATGGATTTCATTTTGCATAAATAAGTAGCCCGGCCGTTCAGCTTGATCGATATACGTTTGTCTTCCTCAATACAACAGGGGCTTTTGTTTAGATATTTATCGATTTCTTTTGCATACATCAATATCTCCAGTGTGCTTCGAAAAACATAAGATATTAATAAAATTTGCATATTGATTAAATTAACATGCAAATTGGCAGCAAATGAGATCAGCCCAGTCGACGGCGGCATAAGGATTCCCGTGCGATGACTTCTCGACATCGTAGCAGGGCGGCATGACAAAAGAATTGTATACATGCTTATAGCCATTCCCATTGTCATTAGATTCCACAATAATTAACAGCGCATAGAAGGTGCGAAATGGCATCTCAGCATGTTTTTCTTTTTGTGTTTTATTTTTGGCCACATTTTCAATGCCATGGCTGGTGTTTGGTTTATTTGTTGGCTGCTTGTGTTTTAAGTTATTTCTGTTTACGCTTGGACAAATTGCTCATAATGCTACACCTGGGCTGCTTTAAGTGCGTTCGTGTCCTACATTTTTCACACGCTAACACAATTTAATTCCGGCTCGTAATAAGCAATAATCGCCAGCTATTTGCGATGCGGAACTGACCCTTTCCTCAGCGGAAAAGAGCGTGACAATTTTATTAAAATTATGCCAAAGCTTCTTTTCCCACATATTTCAAATGATTCAAGCGCCATTTGCCTGCATTAATTCATTCACTTAAACCTAACAACTTGACTTTAATGCGAGCTTTGTTGCGCTCTAGGTGAAGTTTTTTATAATAAATTTAAATATATATTTAAGCGATATTTAATTGAGCATTGTTTAAATCAATAAATGCGACTGGTAGAACTTTTCAATTCAGAATAATTCTAATTGGATATTAGCATATGTTCCAATTGGAATAAAATACGAAGCTTGTATGTTTGATATAAATTTATAATTGAATATAATTGAAATAAAATAAATATGTATATGCATTTTGAAAGCAGTTAAATTAATATTCAAAATTTAATCAAATATGTATATAAACTGTATTTGATAAATATATTTATTTTTATTAAGACTAAATATTTTTGTCTAAAAATTCTATTTCTATATTTTTATTGAGGTACGTAGATAGGGCCCTTTCAATGAGTGGAAATTGTGGGTCACGATTTTCAGCAATAAATTGAATTCAAGTTTGGGAACAGGTAATGTTCTGCTGTTTACATACAGACATCTTAAAAGTAAGTGAATCAAGAATTGAAATACTTTTGGAATAAGTTTTATATAGGCTTAAGTATGCATATATATTTTTCTATGTCCACAAAAAGCTTAGAAATATTTTAAGTCTATTTTATAAATAAATTTATTTTATTCTTTTATTTATTTATATATTTTATTTAAATATTTATTTTAATTTTTAATCTAACAGCAAATTATAATTAAAATACATTGAAGATTAATTTATATTATCAACAACAGCGATTTAAAAGGTGCAGCTGGCTTGACAACAATTACTAAATTCTGCAAACGGTAAAGCAATAACTTCTAAAGCGATTTTCCTTCAGTTTGCAACAATATAAATTTCAACTCTCATTAAAATTTGTTACACTTGCCAGTGCAAGGACATTGACATGCTGCCAAAACTTGAAAAGAGCTCCCGGCCAAGTGCCAAGTGCCGGTGGCAGTGGTAGTGGCAGTGGCAGTGACTTTGATTGATGAAATGAACAAACAATAACACGACGCGAGGAAAATAAATTTGAAATATAATAAAAATTAAAAAACAAAACGAATAAAAACTATAAAAATAAATGCTGAAACCGAAAGTGAATCAAAGCGCATGAACAAAACAAATAATAAATAGCTTATGACATCAGCCGCAGTCGATAAAGCTCATCAAGTGTAAGGGGCGGCCAAAGAGGGTATGGCTGGCTGTGATTGGCGTGATCGTGGTCGTGGGCGTGGGCGTGTCACAATTAGCTAATTTCTGGCTTAATTCCAAGCACACAAACAACGCCAACAAGTAATAGTGACAATTGAAGCACTCTGAACTCTCGAATGGCTGACAAAATGCGACCAGAGCTCAAGATCGCGTCAATTATGGCATTATTGATGGCCTATAGGAAACACATTTATTATTCATTATAGAAACAACAAATGATCACCTTTTAATCGGCTCTAAAAACCTTTCACGCTTTAAGCCAACGAAGGTCTGCCCCGGCTCAATGTAACTTCTATGCCAGCAATGCCAGCGGCTGAGAGCCAGCTGCTTGCCCTTAGCTCTCAAATAACTAATTAATGCACTTTAAGCCAGCTCGCATCAGGCAGCAATTTCTAATTCGTATTTGGGCACGTTCGCCCATTTGCCGCGCAAATATCAAAAGTCAAGCATTCTTTTTTTCTGGCTAAAGAAACCTGCAATTTGTATTCATATGAGTTGATTATTTGTTGCTGCCAATTCTGATTGCATTCTAATTGAATGTGTACGACTTGGAGATATGCTATATTCACTGACCTTCTTGATGACATTTTTATCACGTCATTTTGAGATCTAAATGAGTTGACTTTCCAAAATACAAAAATTTATTATTTAAAGTACTTTTTTTCTTCACTTTTGTGGCCACTGCAGTGGCAAGAGCTAAATTTATCCACTAAAAATTGAGAGAACTCAAATCAATCAATATCTTAATCTAAGCATTGTGAGGGCCTTTGCAGTAGTGATCATTATGTCGAGTGTTGTGGCTAGAATTGAAACATATTCTGCAGAGACAGCGGCGAGTCGATGCACAAAATGCGGGTGTAGGCGCCAAGGCTGGCATTGCTGGCAATGGCCAATTGGTAGTCAGCCAAACGGAAACGCCAGCGGACAGTGACATGTGGCAAAGGCTGCACGCTGTGCGGCAATGTGTGTGGCTGCTGGCCACATGTGGCTTTACTGCGTCAGCCAACACAACATGTGGACTAGCGCGCCAGCAGCTCGGCTGCTGTTGTTGTTGTTTATTATGCGTAAATAATGAGCGACATGCTAAAAGCAAATGCGTTGCGTTTCGAACATCGCTCATACGCCCCATTGCTCGCTGGCGGTCAGCAACATAAAGTTGATCATTTTACACGTTGTCTGCGACGCAGACAGCCAAGCCAGTCAAGCCAGGCCGAGCCATCCGAGCCATCCGAGCCAGCCGAGCCACAAATGTGCATAGAACATTTTTGTGTGTTTCGACTAATTCGTAGTCACTAATTAACAAGGCGCCCAGTCAAGGAGATGATGTGTATATGAATTCCGTTGAGACTCTTTCGTGACTAATTTGCATCGCTGCGACTTGAAAACTAATAGATCAGTTTCATATCAATCAAACATGATGACCACTGCTGACCACTGAACTGGTTTCAACACACGCACATATGGAAAGAAAAAACTCGTTTTAGAGTTGGTAAAAATACAAAACTTTAAATAATATAAGCTAAAGTGTCAAATAAAGATTTTTGAAAAATTCATTTGGCGCCAGTTGAAAAATTTTGGCGCCAGCTGCGCCTCAAACACATTTTCAACTACTTCACATGCTGCACAAAAATAAATAAATAAAACAAATTTGACGCGATGCAAATTATCATATTAGCGAGAACTTCTAAAGCAATTGGCCAATAGACGAGTTATAGTGCCAGCATCTGAACTTTGCGTAATTCAGCTGACAGCTGACCACAGGCGAACCAAAACCAAATTCAACTCGTTTTTTTTTAGCTAAAGCCGCAGATTAGAACACAAATTGTGTTGTAACATAAAAAAGAAATCCCCGAAATATTTATAATTTTACAACAAATTCTGAGAATCATTTAAATAAGGCAAAAAAAAAAAAAAAACAGACGTCAAACACGCTGAAGCTGAACACACAGCAAAACCAATTTTAGTTTGAATTTGAAGAGTTGTTTTCAAGTTTTTACTTTCATATACAAATTGTGAAAACTATGCAATAAATTAGATATAAATACCATTAACGTGTTTTAAAATAAATATTTCAACAGCTACGCAGAAATCAAAGACAGTGACTGAAAAGCCTTTTTTATGTTAAAGAAAAAGCTTTTCACGATTTAAAATTGCGCTATTTGGGTAGAGCTTCAAATGTAAGCCAGGCTGACAGATAAAAAAAAAATTAAAATTTCGAAAGCTTTTCAATATGTTAGTAATAAATATTTAAAATGCAAATACAGTAAAATTGTGCAATATGAGACGTAAGAAATAAAAGCAGAAAGTAAAGATGGGCCAAGAAATTGGTTCGCGATCAATTTATATCAATTAAGTAAGTAATTAACAGTAATAATTTATATTGATTATAATTTGTGGTGATAAAATATAAATCTTGGAGAATAAATAAAGATAAAATAAACATACTGTTATTTTATATAAAAGTATTTTCAATATGAGTATCATTTCACAATGAATTTATGACATAATATTAATAATATGAAAATTCTCTTTAATATTCAAATGATTTTATCTAAATAGGCCTTAAGCTGATGCAAGGATTTGATGAGCTTTATCAGCGATGCATCTTGGGGAATAAATAAAGATAAGAAACGCACCTACAAATATATGATAATATATTATAGAGAACTTCTATATGTATTCAGCTGAGTTGCATGATATTTAATTAATTAACTAATTAATATACTAATCAATCTATAGATTTTTCATATTAAAAAACGTTTGAAGCTAACGTTTCTTCGTGTACTAATTATTAACTAGTCCTGCTCGTCAAAATCTCAGTTCAAACTTCAAAGACAAATTGTAATTGTTTTTGGCATCAGCAACAGCTGCACACTTAACGCTCTTAAGTGCTTTTATTGGTTTTGTTGGAGTGCAATAAAAGATCGAAAATGAATTGCTCTGAATGAATTGTGTGTGCCGCATGAGGGTCAATTTGTTGATAGGCATCGCATCAAGTTTGTCTTTTGCAACATGCAACATGCACATTGGCGTGACAAAATAATTCACTTGCTCCGCAATCCCGTTTCAGAGTTTAAAGTCAAAAGCGTGCGTTGGCTGTTGGCTCTATACGTTCGACCTCAACGTGAGGCACAGCTTTCAAGCGAAACGACCCGGTCAAGTGTCTGTCTGGACTGGCCGGACTGTTGAAGTTGGGCTCGTGGTGTGGCTCAACCAAACTGACGTCTGCTGCTGCTGCTGCTGCTGTTGCTGTTGCTGCCGCTGCTGATTGTTGTTGACTGTGATCCACAGACAGACCACTGGCTGGCTAGCTAGCTAGCTGGCTGTCTGAGTGGCGCTCAAGTTGCTGTGCATGTCACGTACGACCTTGACGCCTCCTGCTCACAACAACAGCAGCAACAACAATAACAAAAACAAATAAATAAATAAGCAAACATAAAAGTGAAATGAAACACAAACGGAGAAGAAGATTATCGGTCAGCAAATGAAGTGAACAACCAAAAATAAAGCCATAAGCAATGGAGCTCCACCAAAGGAATGCCAGAGATCTGAGATCTCTGACGTCAGCTAAAGTGCCAGCATATTCACACTTCATACACTTCTTGGCTCTGATTCTGACTCCAATATCCGGCAGCTACTTGCCGATGTATATATAATTATAGTCATAAAGCCGCACACACCCAGCTATCATAATTTTTAATTGCAAATTTTAAGCAATGATTTTATGATCTAATTAAAGCACATAAAAGAACGAGATCTCAAAAATATTTTTGCTATGGATGAGCTAATTGAATTGAATACAAAACTCACATAATAATAATAATAATAATAAAAACTTTGAAGCTGTCCTTCGACTGTCGTCCAATTAGAAAGGACTGGCATCTTTATGGCCAATGATAAAAGGGAACGAGCGACAGAGCGAGGGAGAGCGGGAGAGACATCATACAAGCGGTTCTATCATAAATCCATATGATTCCAGTTATTTGGTAACAGTTGCCCAACCAAACGACAACAAACCGTCGACCGCTTCCGATAAACAAAACTGCAAAAGCCAAATGTGAGCCGAGTGCTATAAAAGATCCAAAAGACCTTAGATCCGCACAGAGCGAAGAGCTGTGCACAGTGGGGCGAGAGACCAACAAAATGTTCTCAAATGTATAGGAAATATAGTTAAGAAAGATTTACTGATTTGTTAGGTTTTTAGAAAAATAAATAAAATAAAATAAATAAATAGGAAATAAAAGAAAATAAATTAATATTTATGAAAAATTTTAAATTTAATAAATAAATAATTTACATTTAATAAATTATGAAATAACTAAAAAATAATTATACCAAATTTATTAAAAATTTATTTTGTAATAAATTTAATAATAAATATAACAATAATTAAAAATAATATTATACATTTACCGAAATACTAAATCTACAAAAAATTTAAAAATAATAATATACAAATTGGAAGCAAATTATTTTTTCTAAGCCACTATGCAACGACCGAAGACCATAGCCGAAAAACTGGTTAAAAGCTAAATTGCAATGTCTGAGGCGCGTTAAACAAAGCGCTTCCGTTCAGAATGGCTTAAACCTCTATAGGCTGGGTCGCAGCGCAGCGCAGCACAGCGCATCGCATCGCATCGAAACTGGGCCAGCATATAAACCATGGACCAAAAGCTAACGAAACAAACATTGAGCCGACAAACCAGCCGATGATGTCGACTTGGGCTCTGGGCTCTCAAGTTCATTTCAACGGCTGGTTGGGCACCAGGCGATCGCAGACCTTCCAACTCTACCAACAAAAGAAACACTGCACAAAACTGTAAGGCAGCTACTACAACAACTCGTCACATGGTCTCAAATTTATTTGTTCATCTTGATCTATGAAAGCATAAAATTTAATGGAGCATTATGAAAGAGTTTTTTGTTTTTTTTTGTTTTTTTTTTTTTTTCTTTCTTGAGCGTAGAACAAAAGACGAGCCACGTAGACGCCGCCGTGGCGCATTTTGAAGGAGGCGTTTACCAAGATGCTAACACAAATGGTGCTCTATGCAGCTATTTGACAGCCACTGACAGACATGGACAATGACGAGCCCAGGCAGATAGACAGACGACAGCTGGACGTCAATGCGTCGTCTCGGGTTAAGCATCATCAGCAGCGGCAGCGGCAGCGGCTGCACGATGAACGCATTGTACGACGGTGTTAATTGCACATGCAAAATGGCAAATGGTCAGGTGGCAGCAACACCCCCAGCACCCACCTCCCCCCCCTCTGCCAAGTATGCGCCTACCCGCATTTAAACAATTTAAATGATATTCGGCTGTTTGATAATTACAGCCAGTCAGTCACTGGTTGCAGCTGTTTTGCAGTAATGACTGCCCCACCACCAGCGCGTACCCAGCTTAAATGGCGCCTGCGCAACCACAGTTGGGCCCGTAGGCCATGGCTGTGGCAGCTACATCCAATGGGGCGCAACCTCAGACTTGGCGCGAGCAAACTCATTAGAAAATCGCTGAGCCGCACACAAAGCCAACTCTTTAACTGATTATGCCCAGCAGCCAAGTAGATCTAATGAGGTCGATCTCAATGTCTGATAAGACTTAACTGGAATATGTAAGGGCTAAAAAGGTATTCAGTCTGATCTAATTGAGCAACTCCCAACCTGCCTAAGGCAGCAGCACAAAGTGCGCTAGTAAAAACTGATTACTTCATAAAAATTTATTTACTTGAATTAATTTTGTTGTATTTAACTTATGTTAGCATTAAGATTACTAATTTTAATGGGTAAAGAGTAAAAATGGGAAATCGTTTGAAAGCGCTTGATAAATGTTCTATATATTTTAAATAAATAATTGCAGAGTTTATTAGTTTATATTTACTTTCAAATTGCAATTAAATTGAATAAATAATACATAGAAATTTACATTAATTAATAACTGCTCATGCCTACTTGACTGACAAAGCCAAACCGCAGTGAAAACGAAACATGCATAAGAAATGGAATTAAGTGAGCGAAATCTCTTTACTTTTAAGTGTATGCAATGAATAGCCGCTCTTAAAAAAACAAACCCACATATCATTCAGCAGACAACTTACCATAACACACCTCATACCAGCATACAGAATAGAGAATACATACAGTCCATTCTCCCTACTTCATACAAAATTCTTAATATTCCATATTTTATATTCCATATTTCATATTCAATATTCCATAGTACATATTCCATACTCCATACTCTCTATACTCTATACCATAGTCCATATTCTATATTCCTTATTTTCTACTCAGCATACCGAATACAATATACAACATATATACATTCCATTCTCTTTACTTAATACTTCATTTTCCATACTCTCTACTCTCCATACTCCATAATACAGCATACAACATACATTACACAGCATACACACTGTAGCATACATATTCCATATTCCATATTCCATATTCCATATTCCATATTCCATATTCCTTATTCCATTTTCCATATTCCTTATTCCATATTCTTTATCCCATACTCCATGCTCTCCATTCTCCACAGAGAGCAGCATATGCATACAATATACTAATATCTATCCATATTTTCTACACAGATTATTGTATTTCTTATGCACTCTTTCGATAAAAATCTATGGCTTAAACAACTCTCAAGTCTTATAGGTTCAACATTAATTATTTGTTAATTTTTGTTACGATAATCTGAAATTCCGCTCACTTATAAATGCTCCAAAATTCACATGTGCTTAGATGATGAGCTACGAGCATGTGGGGCAGCTCAGCCCGATGCGAGACGCGCTTCTGTAGGCGGATGTGAAATTCGGGTTTTTACCAGCAATAGCAAAAGCAACAACAACCCAACAACAACAACTACAGCAACAACAACAACAGTTTCTAAAGCAAAGCAATAAATGTGACGAGAAAACTTGTTGCTGCGGTTGGAAGCTAAAACTAGAATTTATGTGCGATTGTGGGGCGGCTTTCGTTGTTCGTTGTAAATTGTCTATGACTGTGACTAAAAGTGTAGGATAGAAACTAAAATGCGTCTTCTTCTTCTTCTTCAACTGCTTCTTTAGCTAATTTTGTGCTAATTCAAGTAACTTTGCGAGTCTATGAAATGTGTTAAATGGTATTTGATTGTGGCCAAGACAAAGTCAGATCGAAATGTCCAAAGAAGGTCAACATGAATCACACACACACACACGCACGCACACACATACACGCGGCCTACACACAATACACCAAATAGACAATTTCGTTGGCTGATTGAAGTCATCATCAGTTCTTGATGTTTATTGTACACAACGAGCAGATGCATAAATTATACAACTACAACGGTTCGATGACTCGCCAAAGATCCAATACACAAAGCCCAATACCAATAGAAATATAATATACACATATACATATCTATATACATATATATTTAGACCTATAAATGTTAAGTTCAGCCTAACAAAAGCCGCAAAACGCATTGAAAAACAGCATTCATTAATTTCCACTTAACTGTCAGCATATTAGTTTTATGCTCGATAATCGAAGCATATATCATATTATAATAGATCATGGCGTTTGCTCTTCTTCTTCTATTGTGGTTTATTGCTGCACTTTTTGGGGCGTTCACTTGTTTTTATTTAACCCTGTAAAGTTTTGTCTCTAATTAATATTTTCCTATGCTGAAGGTCGCACTCTGCTCACAGTTGTTTAGCTTTTCGAATGTTGTAAAAAAAAAACATTTGTAATATTCTCATGGTGCACTTACCCATGGAGGCATAATTGTCAGCAGCTATGCTGGCTTAATTGATTAATGTTTGGCTTGACTTCCATTGAAAGCTATGTGGATGTTGCCTTTCGTATTATTGTAGATCAATGTAGTTTTTCTTTAGATCTCTTGGCTCATCTGTAGAAGAAATGAAAGGGTTTATTTAGCGAAGGTCTAAGATAACTCAATAATTATTCATTAGGAGATATATAAGTTGATGTAGATATAGAAAAAGAGAGAAGAGAGCATACAAATATAAATTGAAAATATACATAGAGCTCAAAAAAAGAGAGAGAGAAATATATATGAAATGGAGAGATATGAAATGTATAAAAACAGAGAGAGAGAGAGAGAGTTTAACATACAAATAGATATCAGAAAGAGTGTCAAATACCGATATTGCACGGACAGGCGATCAATGCCTAAAAGGAGCATAACGAGCAGCATTAACTCACAATAGCTCAATATTTCTTTGCTTAAGGCTCTCGAATGCTAAGTAAAAAAAAAAAAACTGCTGCACTCGGATATTCCCAGCATGGCATAACCATTTACAGCATAATTCATTTACAACATAGCACATGGCTACAGTTTTGTATAGCTTTTACATATGCATGAACGAAATGGGCTCCATAGTGAAGACAGGAAAAAAAAAAAAAAAAAATATATATATATATATATATGTATATGTATACAGATATATATATTAATGTTAAAATAAAATACGCCCACATAAATTAACGAGGATTTTATTTACAACCAATCGACACTTTTACCGCTCACTGCTCTCTTTTTGTCATAATTTTCTTCGGCATTTTTATTATAATTTTTTGCTTTATTGGTATTGGTATTGGTATTTTTGCTGATTTTATTTTTATTGGCGTATAAATTTTAATGGCAGTTTAATTTGCTCGGCACCTTACGCCCCATTTGCATAACTTTTTGCAACAATGAGTTAATTTGCTCCTTTTTAGTCGCAGCGGTTGCCGCCGACTCGTGCTACGTTTTAAATTTAACGTTCAATTAAATTTTATTGTTTCGTACATAATGAAGAAATAAAATGCGCCGCCAGCCAACAGCAGCAACAAGCCGACAACAACAACAACAACAACTACAACAGAGGCAAACTGCAGCATGTCCAATCAAGCGACGCCACCAAATTGTTGCATGCCACAGAACTGACCTTCGGAATTTGGTTTTTGGCTTTTTGAATTTTACTGCGTTGCACTTGATTTTTCAATTTCGATTTTAGCCAATACCCCGCACGAAAGCGTAAATAGAGGGAATATCACAAATACAGACAAAATTTAATATTATATTTCAGATATCATTATACGTCTATTGCCAGCGTAGATAAATATTTGAAAACTAGTAAAACAATGTTTTCATGGTCAAAAGTGGGAATATCACTAATGCCAGAGTAGAGAAATAATTAATTATATATAATATAATTTAATTTTCATAATTTTTCTAATATATATTATAAATATATATTTATTCTGTGTATATTTATTTTAATTATTTTTAAATTTTTGTGTAACATTCCCTAAAAAAAAGTTTTCTGTAGGGATTATTAAAATAAAATCAACCAATAAAATCAATATAAATTGAGCAGTAATTTTATAAAAATATCAATAATACTCGATAAATCATATTTCATATATTTTAATATTTCATATATAATAATAATAAATAAGTATATTAAGATTTTAAACCCATCAATCTGCAGTTTGCTCCCAAATTACCAATCGATTAAGTTAATATTTAGATTTACCTGATGATAACTATAATTAATTCAAGACAAGCTAAATATTTAAAATTATCATGATATTAAAATACAATTAAATTAAGTTAGATGTTTTTTTTTAATATAATTAATTATACATATTCAACAAATTGGCACAATTTCACTTCATGAATTTAAGCGTTAAGCAAAAAACTAATTGTTTTTTTTTTATTTTTTTGTTTCAAGGTTCTTCAAGGTGAAGTTTGAAACAATTTTGGGCTATTGACCTGACAATCTAAGGCCATGACTTGACTTGACCCATTACGATGTCGTGAAATCTTTTCAGTTAAGTTTTTCAATTGAAAATAGAAAATGGAACTTATTCGCACGCAAACGTTAAACTGTTTTAAAGGCTAAAAGATGATCTTATAATAAGTGTTATCATCTATCATTTAGATGAATAAACCTATTATATTGTCAGATTGTAGATCTGTTAACTGTTGGCCAAATTCTAAGTTATTTCAAGATATTGATATTCATTTAGTTTGGATTTGACAAGATAAATCTTAAAGTTAGAGAAACCGGAAAGCAAAAGTTTTCCTACATAAAAAGTTTTTGCTTCTTTTTATTTTTTGTTATTTTTGGGTAAAGGTATCATAAAGCCTTGCATTTGGCAATGCTTTGGCATGCATTCCAAACCTTTTTTTTTCCTTGTTGGGGGTTTCGCAATTTCGCTGAGTTTGCTTGCGGTATTTGCCTTGGCAGGCGGGTAACGCCCCAATCCAGAGTATCATTTGTTAATTATGCGTATTATTTGCAACATACTCGTTGGGTGCTGCCCCGGTCAAAGATTGAGCATGTAATTTAAAGGCCGAAATTCAATTTTTTTTCGCATGAGTAAACGAGCTTGTATCGGCCTCTTTAGGCAAATGAATGAAAGACCTAAATACGTGACGCCCTAGGCAAGTAAAACATTGCGCATACGCCGTTTGTGCTCCTTAACAATATTTGTATTTATTGTGAGGGAGCGAATAAATATTTCAAAATACTTGCTGATAGCACCGGATTTATTTAATTTTTATGATATTTCTTTTTATTCATTTGTTGTTTTTTTTTTTTTTTTTTTTTGGCTATAATTTCCGGATGCAGACTCCCCACGAAGCGCACGCATTTTAATGATAACATTTTGTTTCTTTTGTTTTGTGCTCTTTTTTGGTTTCTCTCCGCTTGGCTTTGAGTTGGTTTCTTGGGTTAATTGCGTTTTGGTTGCGGTTTAACGAACTTGGCCAAAAGGCAAGGACATGCACGGCACGGTTTATCGTGGTGGCGCTGCGAGCGGTTTCGGTGGCTCGATAACTGATTAACATGCACCGTTTCGGTTGTCAGTAATCAATTAAAACAGCGTCAAAAGCAACAGCAGCAGCAGCAACAGCGGCTGTTGTTTTAGCCACGTTAGGCAAATACGTCAACGTTTCGTTCAGCGAAATTAATGATGAAGCTTATGCTCAATTTTCAAATCACAAACAAAACAAAAACAAAACAAGTAAGAAAACTCTAGTCGGCGCGCCCGACTAGGGGATACCCTAATCCCACCCCCCCTTAGTTTTCTTAATATAGTCCATAACTCGTATGTACAACCATATCACGCAACTTAAGTATGTGCCAATGGTACTAAGAATGTCGATCAAAGAGGAATTATGCAAACAAATTCGACACACAGATTATGCCAGCACACTTTTGCAAGCTCACAAGAATTGTTCCGTTACTATTAAAGAAGAAGAATCGAAAACATATTCGCTCAGCGACACACAGCGCAACACAGCTCACAAGAATGTTCCGTTACTATTAAAGAAGAAGATCGAAAACATATTCGCACAGCGCCTGCGACTGCGACACACAGCGGCGAGCGGCAATTGGAAGTAGGTAGCAAAAACAATTCGAACACAATTCGACCCAAGCTCAAAGGCAATTGCGGTTCTTAGAAAATTTGTTCGCGAGCATTTGCATGTATGTGTGCACATGTATACAAATTGAACATGTATAAGCGCCACCTGGTCTGTGTGCGCTTTGCAGTTCAATCGCTGTTGATCTAGCCAAACATTTTGTTAAATAACTTTTGTGTTTATCAACGGATTTTGATGAAACTTTCACCATATGATTTAAATAATTGATTTAGTTTTCAAAAAGACCAAACACCATATATATTGCAACTGAAAATAATTTTCAAAATTGTGGGGAAATTTGGGGCCGGTATCCAAATGTAACAAAAACCGAAATTGGTAAAAATACACATAAAGCTACATGCGAAATTTGGAGTCTCTAGCTCTTAAGATAAAAAAGATAAAAAATCATAACTGATTTTTCGTATGGTTTTAAATCGATAACAAATATTCAGGAATAGTTATCGATTTTCTGAAACAAACTCGATATGCGCGCCCAATATACGCGCCTAACAAAAAAAATTCAAGTCTCTAGCTCTGATAGGTTCTGAGATCGACGCGTTCATACATACGGACGGACGGACGGACGGACGGACGGACGGACGGACGGACGGACGGACGGACGGACGGACGGACAGACAGACGGACAGGGCTCAATCAACTTGTCTTGTCGTCCTGATCAAGAATATATATACTTTTGGGGGTGTGGCACGCCTCCTTCTGCCTGTTACATACTTTTAACAAAAACATTATACCCTTTTTTCCCATTTTCAATGGGATCAGGGTATAAAAAAAACCAACAAAATGAAGAAGAATGATACAAAATTCATAAATATCATATGATATATTGGCAATACGCCCACAGCTGCAATTCCGGCTATAAAGACAATTGCCAAAAATTAGAAGATGAATAAAATTTATATAATCTTTGCACGTTACGCATTGTTTTGCAATTACTCAACTCGAACTTGGCGTTAATCAAGCGTTTATTTTGATATTTGCTGATAATTGGTAATTGTATTATGTCTATTTATAAAGCCTGACCTTTTGCATTCTCAAGCTTAAGCCAAACGAGCAGCTACTGCCCCAAAGGCCGAGCAATTAACAGTTCGCCAATGTTAAGTGCAAGTCTTTGGCGTTATTTCTTCTTCTTCTTTTTTAATGCTTTTGTTTCTCATCTGCTTCTTCTTCTTCTTCTTATTTTTTGCAGATAAGTACATTAAGTTTTGGCCATCTAACGATACAAAGTCATATAAATAATCTCAATGATAATGATCTTGCTAGCATTGTTGTCATATGAATATACCCTACTAGAAATAAAAGGGGTATAATGTAGAGGCGGGCAAAGCATAATTTGAATCTTTAAAAGCCATTTTATAATTCTAAATATTTGTTGCGTAATATAACTTTAATAATTTAATGGGTTTTGATTTAAATATCATTTAAATAATTAAGCAAAAAATAATTAAGCAAAATTCAACAAATCTTTGATTAATATTCACATATTTGTTCAGATTAAAATAATATTATATATTCGCTTGTTTTTGTTTACTCTTTGGATTTATTAAGCAAATATTTATATATTTTATGTTGTGTTTTAATTCACTTATAGCTTAATCGAAATAAATGATTTTTTTTATTCAAAGAATTTTGTGATTTAAATAATATTATTAATTGTTAGTTAAACCTAAAAAATATTAAAAAATAATATTTGCTTTTTGAAAAAGTTATGGATTAATTAATCATTTACTCTCTTTTAAAATTTGTACTTTAAATTGATTAATTATAGTATATATATTACGCTCATATACGTATCTTTACAAAATTTCACTTTCAATTTGATTATTTCAAATTCCTTTCGGTTCAACAAAAACAAGGTAGGGTATTTTCAATTCATTTTCGACTCTTGGCTAAATAATTCAAATTAATTTGAAGTTTTTGTTATTCCATTGGCATTTATTTCGCGCCAGACAAGCAATTAAAAACGATTACAGTTCTTCAGAATCTTTGCTCCACACATAAATATCTTTAAGATGCGCAAATTATTCTAAATTGAGTTGTTTGAATTGTCAGATGAGTATTGCGTACAAGTTTAGCTGTGATGCTGCCGAATGGATGCTGGCAACAGGAAACCCCCCAGCACATGCTGGCTAGAGAGTTTGCTTAGCTAATGAATTACGCCTGCCGGGCATAAAATTTCTAATGCAAATATCCAATTTCTGTGGAATGCCAACAATGTAAACACCTTCGAGCTAGAGGTGAAGGTGCAAAAATGTTTTAATTTTAGTTTTTGTTTAAGAAAAAACTGATGCGATTACATTTAAAATATATAGAAACCAAATCCATCAAACCGCAAATATAAAACTTAATCAAGTATGAATATTTATTAAATCAAGGCACAAATGCGCCGACTGCCTAATTTATGGTGAAAGTGTTTCGTTTTTCAATGTTTATGTAACAAATTGTAAATAATTAAATATTTGTATTGAATTAATTTAAATGTGCCTGGGCCTGAGCTTAGCTTGTGACCTGTCCGCAAATTAATTTAGATACTCCGGCCGACGATTAGCGCATAACCAAATAAAGCAGAGCAAATTAGTCAAAAGGTTTAACCAAACAGCAGCGAAGAGCCAAATGGCATGAGGCGAAAATGGAGAGCTCAAGCTAAATTTATTAAAATAAAATGTGCTGAGATGTATATGTAAATATATGAAAAATAAATAATATGCAACATAGAATATATTTTAAATAAAAAAAAAGGACAATTTTTAAAAGCCTAATAAATTGATAAAATAATTTAAGCTTGACTCCTAAACTTGTTAATAATAATTTAAGATAACTCTGCATGCTATTTAAAGCAACTCATTTTATAAGATAAACTTAGATTTATTACAGACATTTTTAACTAAAAACTTGCCGATTTTCAGTTAATGTCATTGTTCCTTGAACAAACACTGGAACCCTAAACAAATTACGTTAAACTCTCACACATACAAACAGCTAAAAATACCAAAAACCAGAACGAGAAAAAAAATATATATAAGTTGACTTCTAGGGCACTTGAACATGCCAAAAATAGATAGTTCCCTTTAAACATAAGTACATATAAATGGCCTGGGCTTGAGACTCATCAACATTCTTGTTGCGGTATACTTCCGATTGCCTTTTAAGAAGCAGAACAAAAGATCTAGCTGGCCTGAGACAGATCTCAGTGTCAGGCCTCTAACAAGTACGCAGCAGAAGATGAGACAGATGCTTAACAACAAGCCACAAGACAACATACGAAATATGTTAATACATATACTCGCATATATATTTCGACTTCTCTTACAAGTGTAGCATTGTAATGGGGCCCCGTTGGCGGGCACGACTTGACCTCAGCGTGTTAATTGCTCTTTTCCAGCGCCGGGGTCTACCAACTGTTAATCTCTGCCTAAATGCGTACAGCCAGAGGGCGGACACTCGATGCTCGCCAACTAATGCTAATGTTAATCTTAATGTTAATTGTAGTTGGGCTTGTGTGAGTGTGTGTGTGTGTGTGTATGTGTGTGGTTACTCTGTGGTTGTATATCTGGTGCTTCGCCCTTTGGTTATGCTCTCGCACTTGTCTTTCGCTGCGATGCTACCAATTGCGCGTGTAATTGACCTCGCATTTGTCTGCGTCCACTTGACCAGTTTTCTTTGTAGCCTTTTGGCTCAAAGCGTGAGTTTTTCTTTAGCGGAAATTGGATTTCAACTGTTTATTATTGTTGTTGTTACAATGTTGCAAGAATAATTGAGCTGCGCACTGTAATGTTTTCATTGCTGCTTGCCCGAAAATTAAAGCACCTAATGGAAGCGCGCGGTGTCAATAGCCATCAATTATTTATAATAATTGTTAACAAAGTGCGGCTCGAGACTGCCAGTTGATTGGCTTTGTTCATATATAAATATTTAGATAAAAGTATATATATATTTTATAATTTATTTTTATTTATTTTTAAATTGTCAAGAATTTTTGACTATTTAAATTTTAATGAAGAATTTGATTAAATTTAATATTAATTATTTAATTTGAAGATATAAATATTTCAACTATTTAAGTTTCTTTTTGTAATTTAATATTCATTTTACTTTTTAATTTAATGTTTTCCTAAAAATTAAATTTTTTGTTATCAATAAAATATATATTTTTTTTGCTTTTTATTATTTACTTATATATGTATATATATATTTATTTATTGTTTTTTTGTTATTATTAATTTTTATTATTTTAATATATTTTTAAATTTTATAGTTTTAATGATTTTTTAAAAAATTTATTCCAAACAACTCTGAAGCCGTAAAAACGTTGTATACTTTCAGGATATTATGTTATTATAAAACATATTAAAAACACAGCCTATGAGTCTGCTATATTTTCATTTTATTTTATGAAATTAAATTTAAAGTCATTAATTATTATGTTGCTCTATTGCTCTATTTTATTGCTATAATTTTACTTTTCTAACCGTATTAACTTGACGAAAAAAAAAAAGATAAGATAAGATAAGAAGAAAATAATAATAAGATAATAAGAAGCCAAAATAGATTTGTAAGGAACATAAATTGAGAGCTCGACTTTCAAAGTCAGTAATCCCAGTTGACATTAGTGTCAAAAATAATCTAAGGAAAAATAATATTCCAATTCTATTAATGAACGTGTCAAGAGAACTGCTTAGGCTTAGCTAATAATCGAGCGAAACAATTGCATGACAGCTGTCAATATGCCGAAAGACAAACTCTTAACTGAGCCCAAGACTCATAAATGAGTTGCAGCAGCAGGCGCAGCTTGTACAGCAAGAGCAACAACAGCAGCAGCCACATGTCAGCTGGAGTATGCACAATGTAAATTCGATTTCGTGTGCTGCTGCGACTCCTTGTTGTAAATATGTAGTTATGCATTTTAGGGCCTGGCTCCTTCAAGTGAGCATCTGCTGTTTGGCATACAATATCTGAACGAGAGATGCCGCCTTGAAAATAAACAAAGGGCAAAGAGCTGCCAACACACACACACACACACACACACACACACACATACTGGCAGACACTCGCACACACGTCTCTTGTATCGATACGTTTGGCACACTTTCTGAGTGCTGTCCATATGCAGCATAAGTACTCGATATCTGGTGGGCCGAGAGGGGGACAAGAACAAGGATACCAAAGGAGAACAAACAGCGTACCACATGGCTGCCAGATATGTCGATAAGATGTTGCTAAGAGGGGGCACACACACATTCGCACACACACACACCCATATCAAATGTGAAGGCAATGTCCGAACAGCCGAGTGGTTGCTGAGGCAGCAGCAGGACTAAGAGGGGGTAGAGTAATACGCTTACACATTCATAAACATGAGAATTCAAGCAATCTAAATGCCAGTGGCACATGCGACTATTGACAAATCATTAAGGTATGGCTCAAATTCGTGGAGCAAGGGCCAGCCAGTCAGCCTGCCAGGCAGCCAGCCAGCCTGTCAGCAATACCCCAACGTCATTCCGTCTGAAAATATTTGCACAAATATTTGTGTTACTTTTTGCACAGCATTTCAAGTACAATTTCGAGTAGACACTCAACCGTATAAACGCAGGGCCAAAGGGGGAAACCTGGCACACAAATGGGGTGACTATTGTTTGTATTACTTTTTTCTCTCATTCATTTATTTATTTTTCTTTTTTTTTTGCCATAGACTGGCTAGGGTGGAAGGTGGCATGGCTTTTGGTCGGAATGTGTGCAATAAAAATATGAAACTTATTACATTTAATAGGTTTAAGAAAGACTGAGTAGATGAGTTTTATTAGATTTAATAAGCTCAATTAAAATGTGTAAATATATTAAATTAAAATTGTTAATATATTAGACTTGGATATATAAAAATATATATGTTTATTTGAACGTTTAAAATATCGGCCAAATATTTAAGAGAAACTTTGTGAAATAAATAAATGAAAATAAATAAAAATGTATACGAAAATTATACCAAATAAAGGAAATTTTAATAAAAACATTATAAAGTGATTTGCAAGCCATTTAAAATGTATTTTGATTTGTAGTTCGGAATTTTAAATGTAAATTAATTTTTTTCTATCAACTGAAGCCCCTCAGGCTTGGCTAAATTATATATAAATACATTTTAAGAGGCAAATATTATTGTAAAAATTATTTTAAAATTAATTATATATTTTTTATTTTAAAAGTTAATTAATATTAGAATTTAAATTACAAAAAAATATATACAAATAATTTTATAAAAAATGTTATATTTATATTTGTTTACCAAAAATGTAATTTAATAAAAAATAACTATAACAGAAAAGGTAATTTTCTATGACAAAAAATTATTTCAATTGAGATTTTAATTTTTATATATACATATATATTAACACACAAATTAAAAATTAAAACATTTCTTTTTGTTTCTCTCCCTTATAAATTAGTTACATTTACAACAAAAGGGCATATTGAGTTCGTCTCAGCAGACAACACATTATCCCCTTGCTGTTTACTTTTACTTTTACTTTTTCTCTCTCGCTTATGAAAAGTACAATTTTATTGCCTCTGGGTGGCTTAATGTCCATCTAGGTTGCCCAGTACTTTCACGCTCTAGACAAAGCAAAAGAAAAAAGTAGAAGACACCTCACTGAAATATGAGATTTTTAATTGCAATATTTTCAAGCTGAATCAGCAAATAATATTTTTTAATTGAAATTCATTTCTCATTGTCTGCGGCTGAGCAGAGACATTGTCACATTGAATGTTAATTAAGTGTCCAGCCACCCCAGCAAAGAGAGGGGAGCAGGCGGCGACAACTGATTTACGTACTTTAATTAGAAAAGTTGTGAGCGTAGGAAAAACAATTTTCCCAGACACTTTTCCTGAAGCTGTGAAAAATATCGCATAAATGTGTCCACAAATGTCAAAGGCTCAAGATATTGGGATGCTACAATCCATCTATAAGCCTCCGCTCGACTGGGCCTCTGACTTTCAAGCAAGTTTTACAATTTCCGGCAAAAAAAAAAAAAAAAATATGAAATAGACCGCACAAAGCGGCTCTTGAAGGCAATTGTTTGCGTGCCCGACATAAATCTTGAGCGTTTGCTCTCGGCAACTAATTATGCCAGAAATACCAAAATTTCCAGCTACCTGCGCACAGAATTCTCAACAATTTTTTGATGATTGTAGTTTATGGCGAGCAGTGAGAGATGAGTCAAGTAAATGACTTTCTTTCGTTTTAATATTACACTCGAATGCCGCACAGTGAGTTCCTTGGAAAGTGCCTGCCGTTCGTTCTATTATTTGCATGAACTCTGACCCCGCCAAATGCTAACAAATGCTCATTAGTGGGTCACGTGCCGGCGCCACCTTATCAGACACTCTGATATACTCTGGGGTGGGTGTATGCGTGGGTGTTAACAGCCAGCGCATTGAACAAACACAAATTATGCTCAGGGGAGCAGATATATTAAAATATATATATATATATAGGTATATATCTGCAGTCTTCAGTTACATAAAAGCCAAGAGAGAAACATCCACCGATTCTAACGATTCCAATCAACTGTCAAATGTGCGCCATAATCACAGGAAATGTTTGGTTTATGTAAGGGCGTCCGTTGACAGTGCTCTTTTGCCTCCTGGACTCCAATTAATATATCAAAACCGAATGCAGCCAGCCTTTGAGGTTTACCAGTTGCAGTTACAGTTGCAGTTGCAGTTGCAATTGCAGCTGCCCAAAAAGTTGGCAATTTCAGTGCCACATTTAGTTGCACAGCAGGAGTTACAGACTGAATCTCGGCTGCAGATACGCATCGAGACACACCCACATACAACATTTATGTACACCTGCCGCCGTCCATTTATCATGGTGTGCACATGTGTGTCGGTGTCGGTGTCTGTGTCTGTGTGTGTTTGTGTGTCTGAGTCCAGTGGACAATAGAGTTAAAAATCAATTTTTAGCTGCATTTTCACCAAGGCAACAATTCGGCTCAATTGTTCAAATTTGGCATTATGTTTGCCAGCCAAACAGTTCAGTCGAGTCATGTGAAAAAAGGGCGAGTATTACAGTTCACAATAAAAGGTAGTTTAATACCCTGCGAATTGACGAAGAGTAGTGCTGAGTGTAGTATAGACTCTTGAGTCTATATATCAAAAAGAAAACTTCACTTAAAGATTGCTCAGTATGAAGAGCCCATTATGTATCAATGAAATCTAGAGAGAGAATAGACAGCCTTCTGTCACTTTATATGTAAATACAGGGTATTTTGAAGCACAGTTGTGTCATGCTCCGCACAGTTTTTCGCATTGTTCTCAACTGTGCTCAGCGTCATTTTTTATGTGTTGTCAAACGAAAAGAACATTGAAAATTCTCTTTAAAAGATTTAATTGATATAAGAGTACCTTTAGATCCGAGTTGATTCCCATTTGGCTGGGCCACTTGCCCGCTCCGAGCAAAGCAATTTATATTCGTTTATCGTTTATCGCCTTTTTGTCGGTGCTATTTTTAGTCCAAGGGTCAGGCAGGGCGAGAAGCGCACCCAAAGGAGCGCACAGCGGAGCTACAAAAGATAACACAATAAATTAGCCAAAATGTCTGGCAAGGCAGCGTTTGGGGAATACCCCTAGCCCAAAGACAAATAGCAGAGAGAGACGCACGCAACTGTAAAGCCCCCGCCAGCCCTTGAGTGCCGTTAAAGCAGCAACCACACTGCCCCCACCCGAGCTATTGATTTAAAATTTATCAGTTTTACAATTTCTACACTTTAAACGCGGCGACAAGGTGTACATGCTGGAGAGAGTCGAGGGGCAAGGAGCATTAGATAAAGGAAACCAAAGCCGCCGCATCCTGTCTGTCATTTGCCAGACAACGTCGCCGATATTGGAGCTCAGCGCTGAGCGAAACTCAATTCAATTTGCCAAGGCTTAGACGGCAGTCTGTGGAAAATTAATAGCCAAATCACATTAGCACGCGACGACGGCCTATTATACGGGCTACCCCCAAATGCCTCAAACAGGGTAGCACAAAAAAAAAAAAAAAAAAAAAAAAAAACAACATACAAAAAAATCACAAATGCGAAATTTTCTTTGGCTTTGTCGGCACTGTGGCAAATTGTTAAGTGCATAGCATAAAAAATGCAGAAAAGACTAGAATTAAAGCAGCGAATTGCTAAATACTCTGCACACCATGAGTGATATATATAAGAAATAAACTGTACAAATAAAATAGTTCAAAGAGACCTTTGTTCTATATTATAGAATTTAATTTATAAATATAAATGTTTAGTTTATAATTTTATTTCAGTAAGACTAGTATTTAAAGCTTTATTTAATTTCAAAAATTTCGCATTGGGGTGAAGTGAATCCGCTTCAATCTAAATTGCTTTAAAATTAAATAAATAACTTTAAGAGTCCAAGGCAAGTGCTGCTGCACAGCTCTACCTTGAATTTCATACGAGTTTTATTATACGAATTTAACATTGAGAGCAACTGAAAGGCGAGCACAGCAGAAACAGCATATGAAGAGCGATCATAGGAAAAAGGAGTCATATTCCCGCTCACACAGCTCCAACTCTACCTGATGCTCTTTACCATGATAATTATTTACTATAGACTAATTTCAATATATAACAGAAAATGTATATATATAGGTTGCATATATTTTCTATAAATTATTATTTATGTAATTAAAGCAATAATTATGTGTATACAATAAATAAATCGTGTTTATATATTACCAAAAAATATATACATGTAAATTACCAAAAAACATATGTGTAAAATTGAATGAATTCTATATTGTAACATATTTTATTATTTTTATTTAATTTTTTTTTTATATATATATAATATATATACAAATATAATAATTTTTTGTTTTTTTTTTTTTTATTCTTTACATATTTTTTACTATATTTCAACAACATAAGCCGTACTCCCTTACGTTTGCTTCATGCCCATTTGCAGGGTATTAAAGGAGTCAAGCACGCATGACAATGGGCCAACCCCTTGTTTATGCGCGAAGGGTTTTCGTTCTAGTTGGACAACTGTTGAAAATTGCAAATTGATGCTGAAATTTTATTGAAGCGACATTGATTTAAGCCGCAGAAACTTTACTGCCAAGCATCAGCGACTCTTAACTAACTTTGCCAGACATTTAATCGAGTTTTAAGTTCAATCGGGCTATAAAAAGGAAAAAAAAACTTACTGAAAACAGCAACAGACAAGTTTGGTTTTCGCCCACCACTGAATTCAATTTAAAGCTAATTTATATAGAGTGCTATATATATGTATATGTATGTATATAAGATCTATGCATATTTCCCTTTTAAGCACAGTCAGACAGTCTGTCGATGGATTTAGATGATGATTCGCGCTTGGCTGATTTTAATGCTGATGTTTTAATGCAGGAGCTGGGCAGACCAGAGGACGTCATAATAATGCCATAAAGGACAACATGTATGTGTGTATGTGAGTGTATGTTAGTGTGTGTGTGTGTGTGTGAGTGGTGTTTGCTTTTATCAATAGACATGAAAAATAATGGCATGAACTATCCAGGGATTGACAGCATAGCCCGCATCCCGTTGCTAGGACAATAAATGGACATACACACACACACATACATAGATGCATAGACACACACACTCACACATCCACATAGTTGCTATTTGGTATATGGTCAATAGAATAGCTCCTTTGGGTCTGTTGCTCTCTGCATTGACACTAATAAAAATCGAGTTTGGTGCCCCACAGGACATCGCAATATGAGCTGCAAATTCATTTGCCACCATGGAACAATGCACATATTATGATTGGACTTGGGTTTTGCTTCGAGTTTGCCCATGCTGGAGGCAACATGAGACAGCAACGTGAGACCCTATACCAGCTGGCCAGTTGCGGTTTGCCTGACTTGGACAATTCCTCTGACACGTTTCAAATGCGTCAAGAATTTCAGTCACTGTTCATGCCTGGCATTTTCTTGTGGTTATCCTCGTATGTATGTGTGTGCGTGTGTGTGTGTGCGTGCAACAAGTTGCCAAAGACTGTCATCATCAAATGTGGTTTCAATATTAATTGCACTTGACAGCAAAAGCCAAGGTTACGAAGACGACGTGAGCTGCTAACGGCAGCCCTTGAACAATATATTTAAGATTTTCAAAATGCACAAAGTAAAATATAATAATAAGATAATAAGTCACGATTCCACCACCTGATTGATTATCCCCAGAGACTTCTTTATGCATAGGCAACCCTTTAGAGAGCTCTGGCCTTTGGGAATTCCTCGCTCGCTCCCTTTAAAAAAATGCTTTTAATGTAATTTAAAAGTTTCAAATCAAGTTTTAAATTAGTCAAAAATGTTGAGTTAACTTATTGTGCCTAAATTATATGATATAAATGATGGACTAGAAGATACCTTAGTCAATTTTATATATTCTTTGTAGGAATAAGGGAGCATTTTATCTACTGATTTTTTTTGCTATTCTCGCTTAAAGAATTTCAATAAATTTGTGGAATTAGTTAATCTGTATATAAGTAAATACTATCTCAAGCATATAGGAATATCTTATATAATAAATAAATTTAAATTCTTTTTCATAAATTAGACATATGCAAAAGTTGCCCATTTGATTTGGTTGCACATTTTTTCCCCCTTTTGTTGTTCCACTCAAACTTAAGTATTTGCATTTATGACTTGGAGAAAACTTTGCGAGTCACAAGACAAACACAAACCCAATTTTATTGAAACAATTGTGAGCAGACTCCTTGCCCACTTCAATAGCTTCATTACATGAAAAACAACGCACATGAGATTTGCATGCAGCAAGGGGGTTGCTCTGAGCATAATAGCATTTTTCACACACTCCCACGAATGGGCCCCAGCCCAGCTCCGGCACATAGTTCAACCGAAGTCTAATGCAATATCTTCAATAAAATTTATTGAAGTAGAAGGCGACGCGGGGCGTCTACAGCTCGACCCACCCCTGAGATGATAAAACGTGACAAATGCGAAGCTGTGCGGATTAGTTGAGAGCTAGAAAACTGAAGAACTGACATTGAAGAAGAGAGAGAAGAAGAAGAGATTGGTACCCAGCTGCGTTGACTCGGCGACGCGCTTTAAATTCATTTAAAAATGCATTTCCATTAGATGGAATTTGTAAAGCGATTTGAGCCCGAACGGCCCCAACCCTAAAGCCATTTTAAAGTGAGTGCCAGACCCTGAATGCACTTGAACTTGTGCCTTATCAGAGACCAACACACACACACACACACACACACTTAAATATATACACGCACAACAACTGCTCAAATTTGTGTGCAATTGTTCGTAGCGGAGTTGAATTTCCCTACTTCTTTCCATTTTTCATCTGCCTGAGGAGGCGCTCAATTAATTATGCGCGTTTTCAAACGCTTCACTGACTTAATGATAACACAACTGTGTATTAGTTAAAGGCAGAATGACGAAGTCTGAATGCTCTCTCTAGCATGTTGCATATGAGGGCTGTTTGATCTGTGTACATTTTAAAAATTCATAGTAGTAATAAAAATTAATAAATATTAATATTAAAAATACAAATAATCATTAAAAAATAATAATTTCTACAATATAATATTTTAAAAAAAATTTAACTTAAAATTAAGTATATTTGTTAAATTCTTTTAATTTATTTTATTTATTTATTTAAAAGTTTTCTGTCTGGGATCGGTCTTAGTACCAGCAAGTTAGATAAAACAGCTTGTCTTAAGGCTCTTGGCAAGATAAAATATTTGGATATTCATATAAATTTGATTTCATTTTATATTTTTATTATATATATAAATATATATTTTTTTTTATTTGTTTATTACATTTCAGATTCCAGATTAAATAAAACTCTTTTTGCTACTTCACTCAAATTTCATAAAAACTCTTCAGCACAGATATAAATAAATATATATGAGTAAAAATTAATTTTAGTTAAGCCTTCGGTAACCCATTCCTATTCCACTTTATTCCATTTAGTTGCTTCCTCACATAATCAATTCCTCTGCGACACGAATGCCTCGCATATTTGATGAGAAAATCATAATACCCTCTCGTTAGTGCATGGCTAACCAAGGCCAAATCTCAGGGCTCAACCAAACTGGCATACAAAGGCAAACACAAGTGTTTTATGCTTGGCTTATGGACGTTTCATGTTCGAACTAAACGTGCAGCGGACGCGACCCGCCCAGGCTCCTACCGCATTTATGGTTGCCGCTTGGGCGCTGATAACTTAACGGCATCAAGTACTTGAAATATATATGTATATGGCTGCGGCTCCCTCTCTTTCTCGCCCTATCTCCCTCTCTCTCTCTCTCTCTCTCTTTCACTATTTCTATGGCATTTCCTGCTTCTTTTTTTTCATGGTCGTCGCTGGAAAATTGATTTCGTTTTAATTGTTTCTCGTTGCACTCGAACGCATTTTGCAGTTCGTGCATGAAGTGCACAGAAATGTGAGCATACAAAATGCACTCAAACTCAATTTGAAGACAACATTAAACTTAGATGTCTGCTTGCGGGAGTCTCGCCACGCCGACTGTCAACCGAAATGAATTCATTAAACATTTTGTGTGTTTCATAAAATGATGATTCCAAGAATTTCGCTTTGATGGACATTTTTTGCCACAATATTTATTGATTTTCAGAGTTCGCTTTTATGTAACTTAGTTGCGTTCTAAGTGTGTGTGTGTGTGTGCCACATTTAAGAAAACACCCCTGAAATTGTTGTTTGGCATGGAATACCGCCCCCGGTCACAGCGGGTAGCGGCTAGATTCGTTCTTTCTTCATCTCACACTCGCACGCTCTCTCTCTCGCTCTCTCTCTCTCTCTCTCTCTTATACAACTCTCAACTCTTGGGCTTTTGGCAATTTATTTGCTTTGGGTTTTCGGCTGCTCAATAATAAAGTCCTCTAAATCTTTTTTGGTCAAATTGCATTTGGGTTTCGTTGAGCAGGAATTAAAAGGATATGTCGTGGCTCCCCTCCACGTGCTGGGGGTTGGAATTCGGCATTTGATTTGCGCAGACAATGTCAACAAGCATACCAACCGGCCCATCAATATGTATAAGTGCCCCACAACCCCTGCTGCTGCTCTGCCTTTACCATTCATCACTTTGTTGGCTCAAAAATTTCGGCAAAAATTTGTCTGTGTAGCCAACGAAAAATTTATGGCCTAAGCCCTGTGCAAACACAAAAGCCGCATTTCAATTGCGGCCATAATATCGAACATAATCTTGTAAAGAGCTCTGCCATGTAGCATCAGCGCAAGAGCGTAGACACGCCTAATTGTTGCCATGATGTACAGCTGGAGCTGTCCACAATGAAAACCGAATGAAAATTGTAAACTTAAATCCAGCAGTAAACGTACAAAGGGAAAACTCTTTTATTATGGTTGTCCTAACAAGCTAGAGATGCGTGCGTGACACGAGACACGTAGGCAGACGGAAGAACTTATTTAGATTTTAGTATACGATTCCTCAAACAGTTTTTGAGCCAAAAATATAAAATATAAAAAATAAATATAAATATATACAAAATAAATATATGTACATAAGAAAAAATAAATATAAATATATAAATAAATATAAAATTAAAATAAAATATAAAATAAATATATATAAATCTCAAAAAGCCTGATCTGCCGCAAATTGGGTTAATTTGTATCTGTTTTACACTACGTCGCACATGAAACATGCGCATCTCTACCACAGCACACTCACGCACACACACAAACGCATCCACAAACCCGCCTCAACAGCCTCAATAAGACGCAGATAAATCTGCAATTCTGTACAAAATCAAATGTTTTCAGTTCAACGAATTTCAAATGAGCCAAATAAACAAGCGAAGTCGTCGTCGTCGTCGTCGTCATTGTTGCCTGCCCCAGGGCAGGGCAGCGGCTATACAAATGTATCTTAAAGATACAGCCAAACCGAAAATAACTCATTGTTTTGTTAGATTTGCATCTACTTATTTGGGCTCCGTGTGCCGGAGCAACATGTTTTGCTTGCGGATTACTTTTGCCATAGATTATGTGCGTGCGATAAGAGAAACTACACATAAACGTATTTGAATGCCGAGTATTGTTCTTAGATATTGTATTTCAAAACTTAACTGAGCGCGGCTCAGCCTATGTGGCTGTGTGTTCTCTCTGTGCGTGTGTGTGTGAAACGCCTTCAAAGTTCTCGTTTTACTTTCATGTTTTCATAGTTCATTATGCGAGTTTAACACATTTCTGGCACACGTGTTGCACACGTTTGAGGGATTAAACGCAGACGGGATTTGCTGCCACAAAGGATTTGCAAGTAACGGAAATATTAGCTACATCAAAACCAAGAAGAAGCAGAGCAATAATGGGGCAAGCGCGCTGACATTCTGCGCGCCATTTCGAAATTAATTAGAGGCTGCATTGTTCCAAGCGTTTCTCAGCTGTTCAGCCTGTCAGTCCTCTATCTATTAACGAGGCTCTCACCTCTCTCTCTCTCTCTCTCTCTCTCTCTCTATCTGTCTCGCACTCGACAGCTGTTCAAAGTTCGGGCTGCTGCAGCACACATCCTGTCGCATCCTTTTTAGAACCGTTTCGACATGTCATGACTTGCGGTTTCATATTTCACTTTAAAAGGCAATCAATGAACTCGACCCACACTTATTACGATTATATTTTTTTTCATCTTCATCTTGATGTTTTTTATTGTACCCAGGCAAACTACAACAATGCAGCAAAAACACTATCCGAGCACTGTAATTTCATACTTTGATTTTTTATGAATGTAAACAGGTTTCGCTCAAAATAAATAACGTAAATACATAAATATTTAATGGGAGCTGACAGACTGCACAGTTTGCCGGCTAATGAGGCGTATACGCCATGCGCAAAACATTTGTTTGATCTTTGTTTGCTCGTTTTTATTATTATATGACCATATTAATAATTGATGACGTCATAAGCGAGGCATTAGAAAAGATTAATTTTAATGAGAGATTAAATATTTTGAAAAATTTTGCAATGAAAAAGAATAACTAAAATTATACAAATGCTGAACAGCTCAAAAACATTTTTATAAAAAGAGAATTATATTTTCATATTTGAAAAAGAATTATAAATATTCAAGAAATAGTCGAAAGCCCAAATTAAATTGTTTTTCTTCCACACCAAACCTGGCCCTTGCCACTAACTGTATCTTAGAGTACAAATATTTAAGGGTAACAAATTGCCAACCCTTAAGCGAGCGATTCAATTAGATCTCCCCAATATAATAACTGTAATCAAGAAACAAGACCATAAAACCATACCAAAAAAAAAAAAAAAAGAAAATTTAATAACAAAATTATTTGAATGCAACTCCAAAACTGAAAAAAAAAATATTCATTAGCTTGTGCTCACAGTCACAAATTATGACTAATCGCCGTTTCAGGGTGACCATATGGGACATATTTCCGGACGCACACACGTTCGCGTCGAGCAAGTCAATTAAATCCAGCTAATTGCTATGCAACCCCCCGAGCTCAGAACGAGAAATAGATATGGAATAGGCAAAAGTTTTAAGGGGAAGGAAATGAAAGTAGCTGCGCTTAATTAAAGCCAATGACTAATGCGAAATTTACACCAAATTTCAAATTTACCTGCGTCATGATAATTTTCTACAACAATTTTCTCTATTAGCTCGCCCCGCGCAGTCCAGGTAGCCAATTCATTTAACCACGGGCCACACAGCAAATTATTTACAGCCCATCCATCAAAAATGGAACACAAAAGGCGCCGAAATGGCAAAATAAACTAACATATGGCCAACGAATTTCCGCCGACGAGGGTTACTGCATACAGATCCCAAATGATGTTGGCCAAAATGTGATACGCCTGATGATTGAAAGATCTGAGCGATTATCTTTTATAGATTAGCATTAGCCGACGAACCAATTGAAATGCTCTGCATAAGGTATAAATAATGGACATTCATACATTCAATGCGCTCTATGCTTATGAATCTATTGTAGCTTGAGCTATAATCTATGCATGCAGTTAGCATAGTAAGCCAGAGAACAGATGTGAATGCTTTGTGGAGTATAATGAAAACCCATAGAAGCGGAGTGTTCGTTACTCTCTGCCCCTATGACTACCTTGCCATGTATAGCAGATAGGTGGCTTGAGATGTGAGTATCATACAAACAAGAAGTCTGCGAGCCTAACACATTGTCAATGTCTAGAATCAGTTCCGTTTTATATTAGGCATATTTATATTTTTAGAAATTAACTAGCCTAGCACACTCTCAATATCTCTGTATTAGAATCCGTTCCATCTTATATTGGGCATATTTATATTTTTTATTTTTATATTAGTGCTATAAAACTAACTCTCAATATGAGATACATTTGATTCCTCTCTAATTTAGGACTTTTAGGAATTATTAAAAATGACAGAAAGAATATAACTTTCTTCAAATCTTATTTAGATTTTTTCACCAGCTCAGCTAAGGAAGATAAAATATGTTTGCATTTTAAGGAAAAAAACTTTACTTTTAAATAAAGTGAAATCTTTAAAGAATAAAATTTATTTATGTTGTGAAAATATTTTACTTTACTGCAGTCAAATCACTCCCAATTGCTAAGCCTCTCTCCCTTCCTCTTAAACATTTGTAATACCTTTTATTTAACTTTTTTTTATGGCATGCAGTTTCGAATAGAAAACTGCAGCTAATCAACATATTTTGTTGCCTTGCAACTGCAATTTGTGACAGCTGTTAGCCGAGGCACTGACTCAATTTTATGGCAAATGTTTTTGTCTTTTTGGTCTACTGGCATGGGCTGAGGCATTCAACCGTGAAACAATCAAATTTTTGCCTGTATTGTCTGCACAGAGTTGACAAATTTCACACGCACTCGCAAATGCCATAAAAAGAAAAAAGAGAAAAACGAACAAGAAAAACTATATGAAATTGGGCTGGGCAATCACTGATAGGGGAAGGTTACGTCAGTGGAGATGAGCTGACAAAAGACAAAAGCGAAATCGAGTCGATGCCAAATAACAATAGGCAGAAGCATTTGTCATAGATAATGCTGAGAGGGAGGGGCGACAACCCTGACAGCTACTGCTTACAGCAGTCCATCTTTCACACGGCACTGCCTGCCTAGGCGAAAGAAATGTTATGCAATTAATACAAAGGAATTGAGAACATTTTTCAGCCAAGTTCAGATACGATTGTCTCGCATTACATTTTATTTACACGGAAATGTGTCGCATGTTTGCCCAACAGTGCGACAGGATGTGCGAATCCTTGCCGCTGAAATTCAATTAAATTAAAACACAAACTTGCTGTGCGGCAACCCTGGCGAAAGGAAAATATTTGCCTCGCCCAAGCGAGAGACTTGAGTAAATAAATGCTTAACGGGCTGCCAGCTACTTTGTACTGTTTAATGAGCCACACTGAGCGACGAGATGCCGAAAAGATCCGCCGGCAAACAATTAGAAACAGGCTGACTGGCGGACACTCGGACGGAAGGATGGAAGGACCTGAAACAGGACTCGCTCTTGATGCCCAATGGCATGGCATACGCTGCAGCTCAAAACTAAGTGGCACGACTTGAAGACTGCGAGACAGCGAAATCAAATTGCCAGACGTCGCCAGACGCCAATAACAAATTTCTGTGTGCGGCGAACTCTGCATCCGTTTGCCTACCCAGTAGGAAAGATGCTGCGCATGGCATGGAAATGTGAGTGCCCAAGTCAGGGGCTTGCAGCATGCAGTGTTTAAGAGTAACGGAAGAGAATTTTAGAACAATTTTAAATACAAATAGGAAGGCTACAAAAATTGGGCTCCTTAAGAAATCTCTTTCAAAAATATATAATGCGTGCTCTGGCAGCAGAAATATTTCAAAATAATGAAGCAAGCGTTGCCATGTACTCTCTTAGGCACTTAAACTTATGGAAATAGTTATTTTCCGGATATTATATTTCGTATATATATTTTATCGTTGCTCTTAAATTTGTTTATAATACTTTTTGTATATATTATATTATTTACTTACTTCTATTTCTCTTTACTATCCTCTATCGAATATCTTCTATATTCAATCGATTTTCTTCTAGAATCTATCCCTTTTGTTCTAACTTCGCTCTACTTTCTTTCTAATAAATTCTATATTCGATCTATTTTATTTTATCTACTACCTTCTATCTTTTTATACCCTGATCCCATTGAAAATGGGAAAAAAGGGTATAATGTTTTTGTTAAAAGTATGTAACAGGCAGAAGGAGGCGTGCCACACCCCCAAAAGTATATATATTCTTGATCAGGACGACAAGACAAGTTGATTGAGCCCTGTCCGTCTGTCTGTCCGTCCGTCCGTCCGTCCGTCCGTCCGTCCGTATGTATGAACGCGTCGATCTCAGAACCTGTAAGAGCTAGAGACTTGAATTTTTTTTTGTTAGGCGCGTATATTGGGCGCGCATATCGAGTTTGTTTCAGAAAATCGATAACTATTCCTGAATATTTGTTATCGATTTAAAACCATATGAAAAAACAGTTATGATTTTTTATCTTTTTTATCTTAAGAGCTAGAGACTCCAAATTTCGCATGTACCTTTATGTGTATTTTTACCAATTTCGGTTTTTGTTACATTTGGATACTGGCCCCAAATTTCCCCACAATTTTGAAAATTATTTTCAGTTGCAATATATATGGTGTTTGGTATTTTTGAAAACTAAATCACTTATTTAAATCATATGGTGAAAGTTTCATCAAAATCCGTTGATAAACACAAAAGTTATTAAACAAAATGTTTGGCTAGATCAACAGCGATTGAACTGCAAGCGCACACAGACCAGGTGGCGCTTATACATGTTCAATTTGTATACATGTGCACACATACATGCAAATGCTCGCGAACAAATTTTCTAAGAACCGCAATTGCCTTCGAGTTTGGGTCGAATTGTGTTCGAATTGTTTTTGCTACCTACTTCCAATTGCCGCTCGCCGCTGTGTGTTGCAGTCGCAGGCGCTGTGTGTCGCTGTGCGAATATGTTTTCGATTCTTCTTCTTTAATAGTAACGGAACAGTTCTTGTGAGCTTGCAAAAGTGAGCTGGTATAATCTTTGTGTCGAATTTGTTTACATAATTCCTCTTTGATCGACATTCTTAGTACCATTGGCATAGATTTAAGTCGCGTGATATGGTTGTACATACGAGTTATTGACTATATTAAGAAAACTAAGGGGGGGTGGGATTAGGGTATCCCCTAGTCGGGCGCGCCGACTAGAGTTTTCTTACTTGTTTCTTCTATTTTCTCTCTACTATTTTTTTATCTTCTATACACTTTCTTTTATAGTCAATCAACTATTCCATCTTTTACCTAACTCTTTTTCAGTTTTCACTCAACTCAAAGGCACATTTTCATGCTGCTTTTTGGCCATACCTCGAGGCCAGTGGCGATTCCTGCTGGGTCGGCAACGCATCGGGTCCAGTTTTTGGGTGCCTCATCTTGTTGGCTGTGTAAACAACAGTTGCCATGCCGCTAAATCAGGCGTGTACAATTTCAGTATGCTGCATTTTATGCCACACATTTTGTTAATGTTTGCCCCTCCGCTATTCGCTTCTTCCTCAACTTCCACTTCATCTGCTGGGCTCGCCCTCCCTACACCACACACACACACTCTCTCTCTCTCTTTCTCTCACTCTGATCTTTGGACACATCGAGGCTGTCGCCCTCGTCTTGGTCGTAGCCGTCGAGTTTTTGGGAATGAAATTTCAAATGTTTGGCAGCAGATGTTTTTTTCATTTTCATTTATTCGAAAATCGGCTTTTATCTTTAACCATTTCGTGCACTCAAAGGCTGGCGCGAGATGCGATCTCAATATGCGGCATCTTCTGCACTTCTTGCTCTTCAGCTCCTTTTGCCCTGCTCACCAAATTATGATAATGATAATACGTATTGTGTACCTCCCATAGCCTAGCGCTCTGCCCCGTAACTTCCTTTGTCTGAGCGATCCTTTTGTGCTGCGCAGTCCTTTTCACACCACGCTACGAGCCCGAAGTAAAAAAAAATAAAACTTGTCTAATGAGCCTGGCTGATGCCAAGCCTTTGATAAGGGGACTTGCACCTAGCCAAAGGCCGGCCGCGTCTGATTTGTCATACAAATTATAGGAGCTGCGCTAGGGAATGGAGGCGTTGCCCCCGATGCTGCTTGCCAGTTGCAAATGCACTCAAAATATTTTAAGCGGGGGCTGCAACGAATCAACTTGGCCTCAAATTCATTTGACAGCGCAATAACAATTAGAGAAATTAAGAGCGGGCATATGCGGCTGTAGAATGCTCGCTCTGAGTAAACAGTTTGGATCAGACTACACAAAAATTTCAGATTAGGCAAAGGCTAACCCCACTTTGAACGCGAGCCCATATACCCTGTTTAGATCATCTGAGCGGGTATTTAAATTAGTAATGACATTTGCCAGACGTTAAGTTCTAAGCGCTGCAGTTAAGCATTTACACGCCACAATTAGGCTAAACAAATTCAAAGACCGAATGAGTGAGTGAATGCAGCTGAAAATAGAAAGGGAAATGTAACGCATTGCAGTTCCGGTTGAGAGCGGAAGGAAACGCGTGCCGTGCGCGTGTGAGACGAACCGAATCAATGGAAATAATCCAATGTCTGTCTGTGTGTGTGTGTGCAGCTGATAAACACGATAGACATACAGAGACCCAGCTGCAAATGAAATTTGAGTCCTGCTTGCAAAAAAAAAAATATAAAATATATATATATATATATATATATATATATAAGAGCCAGCAAACAGCTGTGTCCTGCATTTGCATGCAAAAAATGCAGCTGAGCTAATTAAATTTGCCTTTTCGCAATAAATTTATTTTTTCTTTTTGGCGTTTTTCAGCTGGAAATTCGTGCGACTTTTTGTTGACACTTCCGTTTCCTGATGCAATTTAGCTGTAACCCAATGCTGTCACTGCTCGCACAAACATCCTTGCTAGCCATGGGTGTTCCTCTGCAGCGCTCTCGCTCTCTATCTGTCTGGAAATTATTGGTCTGCCTTTTAGCTATGGTCATGTCAACGTGGCCCACCCGCTTGGCCAACATCCTCTTGCCTCCTCCTGGCGACATATATTGAAATTTGTTCAAGGTAAACTCAATTTGTCCGCCTGCCTGCCGTTCAGTTGTGACAAAAGGCGTCGGCGTCGGCGTCTGTTTACTCAAATGAGTAAATACTGTACTCTAAAGTAGCATGACAAATTCCGCCTACAAAGACACAGCATAGAGCACATTTCGTATCTATGCATCTCTGTGTCATCTGTTTCTAGAGTTGCGAATCTGCAGCGAGCATGCAATTTCAGATTAACAAATGCCATTTGATGAGCATGCTACGTGCTTTGTCCAGTATTTGTGCAGAGAATGCAATTTGAATTGCGAGATATAGAAATGGAACTAATAAGCTTAAAACTTAAGTCTGAGCTTAAGATATAGTTACAGTAATGTAACTATCTCGCTGTGAGATAAGTGTGAAATTTCAATTGTGAAAAAAAAAAATAGAATTTAATTTAGTGATAATTAAAGAGGTATTCATGGGTATTTAATACCAAGAGGAGTTTAAGCTCTTAATAGTGGCTCTGGTATACTAGATATAGTCTTTTGAGAGTGAGATGAGGATACCAAATGAGCTTATGAAACAACTCCGAGGTCACAGACGAAATCACGGACAGGGCAAGAGGTCTATAAAAAACATTTAAAACAAGTAACGAAACTCTAGTCGAGACTGCTCGACTAAGAGATACCCTGAATCCATTGGGCTGTAATACCATTCATTAAGAGCTTCATTTATTCATTAATAGTAACCAACCCAAGCACACACACACACACACAAACATATGCATGCACGTAATATGCTCACTGCGCAGTTTTGCGGCTGCAGTAGAGGCTGTGCTATGGAAACTTTATTGTTTAATAACTTTTTTTCTCGATCTATGTTCTTAATGAAATTTTCGGGGAATAATTATGACATCTAAATGTACCTATTTGCCAAATTTCAAGTCTCTAGTATTTGATATACGTGAGTTATCGTTTTTATTGAATTGTGGGCGAAAGGGGCGTGGCATCAAAAATCCAAAAATGACAAAATGTGCGGATTCAATATAGCTATCAAACACAACTTAGTGCACGATTCTATCTTTAACGGTGTGCACGCCAGACCTCAAAAACAAAGCGATATTTTCGATAGTTATCGATAAAAAAGAAATGGGATGAGTTATCGAAAAAAAAAAATAAACTCGTACAGCGTATGGTATTATCGAGCATTTTGCTTTTTATTTGAAGTCTCTAGCTTTTGTGGTTGCAGAAATCCAGGTGTTTACACGGACGGACGGACGGACGGACGGACGGACGGACGGACGGACAGACGGACAGGGCTAGTTCAACTCAGCTCATCGAGCTGATCAAGAATATATATACTTTATGGGGTGTGGCACGCCTCCTTCTGCCTGTTACATACATTTGCACAAAAACATTATACCCTGAAATTTCCATTTTCAATGGATTCAGGGTATAATAAAAAAAAAAATATATTAAATAATTCTGATCGCCGCCAATGCCAAAGAAAAATAATTTTTTGACTCAGTATACATATCCGTAGCAGACTGAATAGATAACTCATCTGAGTCTATGCATATCAAAAATCTCAGGCTACTCACAGATTATGTTGCAGTCAGAGCATGTTTCGAAAAAAGAAGAATAAATGAATCTCTATCTTTTGATACAAAAGTCTTGTCTCTAACACATGCCATAAATCGATCAATCAATTTTTTTCTCCCGTGCGTCACACACTCGCATAAACTTCGACCAGGTTCTCTATTTACATTTTAAATTCACATTTTATAGAGCAATTCTCACAGCTTCTGGTATTAGTTTCAATTAATTCTCAACTGCTGTGTTTATACGCAAGCATTTCTCGTTAGCTAAATCATGTATATATGCATATATCATGTTCTATATAGACACTAAAGATCTTCATTCGGCGAAATTCTGGAAATATACATATTTAGCTTGAGCTAATTTCAACAGCTAATTTATCAATCAGCTCCATGTGCAAAGTATCTTGGCAATTATACAATGTATTTAACTTAAAGCTACACACACACACAAATACAAATACAAATACAAATACAAGCACACACATTAATTACATTGACCTTGCACACACTCGAAATGGAAAACAAGTTCATTAAGGTCTGCCCTTAGCTATCAATGAGCCCTAATCTAATATGTAATATGTAACCCACACAAATATGCATTTCTCGAAGACCAAAGAAACAAAAGCCCTAAAAAGAAGAAACTGAAATAGAGAAAAATTTAATTCCCAATCATATTAATGGCATTTACAGCGCACGCTGTGCTGTGCACAGTTTGCTTCAAGTTCAGCTCCAAAAAGTATCGAACTTGATTTTTCTTATGAGCAGCCCATGGAAACAGAAACACATACAGATACAGATACATCTATAGTCAGTTAGAGCTAGAGTTCGAGCTTGGTACAAGCCGCTTGGCCGGCACAAGCTAATGAAAAATCAATTTGATGCTAATGCAATGCAGGCGGGGGCGCTGACGCGGCGTTAGCGTTGTTTGAGTTGATTTTTTTTTTTTCTCTTCTTCTTTTTTTTATTATTTTGTTCGAGAGTGAGACGATCCAACAGATACGACAACTGTGCGAGATCAAAAGGTAAAAATGTTGAAAACATTTTTAGCAGCATCATAAAAATGTACATAGATCGCTTTGTTGTTGTTTTAGGTTTGCCCAAATAGCTCGAGTGGCCCTTTTTACTATATACACACACACACACACACACCAATGCACGTGTTGTGCTATGCCTCGCAGCAATAAACAAACAAATGGCAACAAAATAAACAAATTGACTCAGTCACAATTGCCCCCGCGCCAACTCTTTGACGCTCTGGCCAAGTAACCAAGATAAACACATCTCCCGATAAATGCATATATATACATATATGTACATATATATAGTTAGATCTATACGCATAGGAAAATGAAAAGATAGAAATATTCTCGCGTTTATCACAAAATGTTGACCAATGGCCGAGGAGGCTGTGCAAACAATGAAAGGCTCAACCTGAGATATGCTCAACTAAAATACACCCTATTTGAGTGGATATTTGTATGAGCTAAATGAATGCTTAAGATTGAGGCTGATAAGCTAAAATATGCCTTGCAAGAATTCTAAGAAAAATATAGCTTAATAAAATGTCTATTTTCATTGACTTCAAATCATTTCCTTGCACATCGCTTATACCTAGAGCAGACATGAATGAAGCACTTTGAAAATTTAGATCTATTTTAGTCAACTGCATATTCATACTCAAATTTAAGCTTATCAAGCCCCAAGCTTAACTGCTGCTTACAGGGTATTCAAAATTAACACTGACTGGCAATGCGTTATTTGTCAAGCTGCACTTGGCCACTAGAGGAAAGCATGCGTATCTGTGAATGCGTTCGAGTATCAGATATTTATTTTGGCTAAATGCTATGCTAATGACAGCAGCTGCTACTCGTCTTGCCTGGTCGGCATAGAGACTGGCTAATCAAGCAGTTAATAATACGATTTGTGCCAATTACAAAACACATTCGACACATTGATTGTTGCCGTTGGCTTGGGATTAGCATTAATTTACATTTCGTATTCACAACTTCGTATCAACTGGAGCTGAGAAACACGCCACGGAAATGCAAATTTCACAGCTCGTTTAAGATTTCGTGAAGTAAGTTTTTTGCTCTGCTTCAATTTTGGACACTAGCGGAAACATTTTAACCGGAAACTGTAGAACATTTGATAACAAGTTTAAGCGCACAAGATGACAAAAAAAAATAACTAAAAATTCCAAGCCGAACTAAACTGAAGAGACTCAATAAAGTTGCTCAAATTTCCGCTATCAAAATGAAATGTTTGTGGTTTGGCTCGTAATATGATAAGTATAAATGCCAACTCATGTGGCAGCCACATCAGAAGATAGACAGGTACAACTTACCCGAGTCCAAGTGTTGCATGCAACGTGACCACAACAAAAAATAAAAATATAAAAAAAAATGCCATGAGACAGCAACTTAAGTACTACATGCAACAGACCAGGGCTTAGCGCTGAAGGAGTCTCTACCCAAACAGCCAACCAGCCAGCCGGCCATCCAACCAGCTAACCATCCATCAACTTGGCCATGGCCAAAAACGTGTTGAGCGCTGGCCGCAGCGAAAAATTGAAAAGCATCTAATTGGTAATTATGAACAGAGCGCGTGCTTGTCAAAAAAAAAAAAAAAATATATATATATATATATATATATATATATATATATATAAAAGGAAAAGAGCACAACAGAACACAACATGCAGACAACATACACGAAAATAAAATTAAATAAACAGCTAAACATATTTTATTTAGTTGATCGACTAAGAGATACCCGAATGACGTCACAAGTCAGCTCTAGGTACAAACTACAAATCAGCATTTTTATAAAATATATTTATAATTATTTGGGAAAAAAAATATAGAAAATCTTAATCTTAATCTCAATCTTATCAAGTAACTCAGATAAAATTTTTAAGCTAAAAATTTCTGATGTTTAACTCAATCGTAAACCAGGATTTCCATTCAGATACTCATTAAGTAGTCATTTTATTCTCTTTGCATGAAACATAGATCATTCAGAGCTATTATCTTAAATGTTGCTGAGATTTCTTTGGCAAGTGTAACCTAAATGTAGCTCATAAATGTTTGACTTGCAAGCTTCATTCAATTTAATTTTATATAATTTAATAAGAGGCATAACTATATACACATACACAGAATGGTGGAATAGCAGAGAGAGCAGAGTACAAGAGAGCTTATACAGATTCTTCAACGGGTAGCATAAGTTTTACACACAGCTTACCATTTCTTCTGAATGGACTTCTCGTATTATATTGTATAACAATATATATTATTTTGTATAACAATTTCTATTAGTATTAATTTAAATAAAAAAAGTTAAAAATATATATACATATATATTATAATATACAAATATAATGTATATAATTATATATTATTATATATTATATTATCATATTATTATTATTTTAAAAAATATATATAAAGCTGTTTAATTTCACGGACTTTCATGCTACCCTCTATTGTAACTTTAAGTTCACAGGGTATCAAAAAAGGGTCGCTTTTAAAGGGTAGGGTCATAATGCAGCAACTGGCTATTTGACTTCAAGTCGCGGCTAATTTGCGCAAGCGTATTGTATCTTATGATTAAGCCACATTTTGTCTGCAGGGCTATTGCCAAAAAGGAAAACAAAACCCGGCAACGAAATTTCAAATTATATGCCAGACATATGCGTGTCTGAACAGATTGGTAATTGTCGAAAATGTGCAGACGCCGTGACTTTGATATTGGCTGAAAAGTTTGCTTTTACTTTTCGTAGTTAGTTCGAGTGGCGCTCAGCTGCCTGTGCCGAGTGCTTCGATACAAGAGTTATTAGCCTAATAGCCATTAGGCTAATAAGGCTCAATCTCCGCCAAGATGCGGCTTAAAACAACAATCCACAGCCTTAGCTTTCAGTGTGTTTGTTTTTGTGTTCGCATTTGCAGACCCTCGACAGGAGGAACTCAAAGCAACTTAAAAATAATGGCAAATATTTGTGCTATTCGCTTTTATTTTTTTTTTTCTGAAGTGCCACTTGAATTGCAACAGAAAGCAACAACAAGTTGGGGCCAAGACTGAAGTGACCCAACGGAGCAGAGAAAACAAAAATTCAAAAATTATTTGGTCCACGTTGCATTTTAATTAAATGCCTGAAAAGGTATCCTAGCAAAAACCCAAAAGGATACAATTGCAAATAAGCTGAAGAATAGCAGATAAAAAAATATTAGAGAAAATAATAGAAATAATATTCTATTATGCGGAATAGAATTCATTGAATCTGTTCTGCAGTACAATAACAATATTTCACCCTCGCCAAAAAAAAAAAAAAAAAAAAAAGAAAAATAAATATATATGTATATGTAAAATAAATGTGTAATGCGGCATTCAACACACAAACGTTTTTGTGTGTGTATCTGTATCTTGCAGATAGATTTTCGTTGCACACTGGGATTTTGTGGTGTTTATTTGGAGAGCCAGGCTGTCCCTTCCTGGTCACAGTTCTTGTTTGGCTTCATTTTATGTTTTCTTCTTTTCGTTCAAAAGTGAGTTTCCCGGCAGGGGCAGGGGCAGAGACAGGGCTGTGGCACATGCGGGCCCAATCAGGGGCGCACTAACAGTGTGTTCTTACATGTGAATGTTCTTTTAGTCAAAGTGTGAAGCGGCGCGGGCAGAGGAGCGACTGCAGAAGAGTTCGAGCAACGTGCAATTACTACCACAAATGCGCTCCTGGACAACAGCAGAGAGAGAAATAATAAACAACACGCAAGCATGAAACCCAAAAGAGAGGGAGAGCAGAGAGCAAAGGCACAGCTCGAAAACTCGTCGAACATCTTTGCAACGTGTGTGAGGGCGAGGGTGTTTCTTACTAGTGTTAGTGCGTGAGCGCACTGTGCTGCTGTTGTTGTTGTTGTTGCTATTGAGAGTGCAGCAGCAGCAGCAGCATTAGTGACGTCGTCAATGAGATGCAGCGCACGAAGTTCAACTCAACTGTGTGCGTTTGCATCGTTGGTGGTGGTTGTTAATGCTAGAGAGAAGCATTAACGACGTCGGCGTCGTCACGAATAAAACAAGAAAGAGAGCCAGAGAATGGGAGAGAGCGATGGAAGTTGAAAAACCAGAAGCCGTAAACACAACAAACGCATCAACAATACAAATCAGTTTTTGGCGGTACGCGCACCGAGACGGTTCATGCACGCAGCGTAGGAGCTAAGCACGTTAAGACAAGCACAAAGCTGATTGCTGCGAAACTCGTGTGCGTAAAAATTTGGCGCGTACAGGCGAAAGTCGAGCTAACTAAATAGGCAGAGGAAAAAAATCTATAACACGTTTCTTTGTGAGCAAAAAAAGAAAAAATTAAAAATGCTATAAATTGAGGGCCAGACGCAGTTAGGGACCCAAAAAGAAATATTAATATATAGTTAGTGCCTAAGAGCTTAAGCAGCCAAGTGTTATTGTGCTAATAAAGTGATGGCTGCCACGCCTACAATTGTGTTTGAAAACGGCACCATGCTGGGCGCTATGAGCGAGCAAAGGAAACAACAGCCAGCGCTGGCGCCGCTGCCGCCGTCAATTTCGACATTTGTCATACCGGAAATTGTGATTAGCGCCAGTCAGAGCAGCAGCAGCCTTCATCGCAGTCGCCATGACATTGATGCAGCGCATCCGAATGGAAATGAGGAAATGTCGGCCGAATGCACAGCGCTGCTAGAGCAGCAGCAGCAGCACCAGCACCAACAGCAGCAGCAACAACAGCAGCTGCGTCAGCAATGCGGCCACTCTGTGGAGGAGGATAACGAATTCGAGCAGTTCATCTTGAATCGTACAACGTCCGAGAGCAACATGCTCGAGTCGAGCATCTACAGTGAGCTGCAGTTCACTGCAACTGCAGCCGGGGCCGCTGCGCCACCCGCAACGGCAACGCTCAATACGAGCGCCTGCTCCCGCTCCGACTCACGCCAGGGCAAGCGCACGCGCCGCAAGTCGCACAGCAAGAGCAACAATAAAAGCAAGTGCAGCAGCAATTCCGTTGCAGTTGCAGGCACTGGCGCCGCAGTTGCTGCCAATGTAGCGCCACCTGTTGGCAGCTATCCGCCACAATATACAGCCATCTTCCTTGACCATCCACATTCACATCCACATCATCATCATCATAACGCAGCGGCGGCCAATGCCATGGCCAATGCGGCAGCCACTTCACCCTTTCTCAATGCGAATCCCGAGCTGCAATATCATCAATACTATCAGCAGCGGCCCATGGGTCTGACCCATCCGCATGGTCATCATCATCTACGCAGGTAACTTCTTCTTTCATTTATATTTTTTTTTGTATTTTCCGAAATGTGCCATAAAAACTGACATAAAAACAGACGCTAAAATGACAGCAGTAGCCAAAGGGCAGCCAGCCAGTCAGCCACACACAGAACAGAAATTGCTCAGGAAGTGACCATTAAAAATGGCTACTGTCTGGCATGGTCTGGTCAGACGAGGCGCTGTTACAGTAGCCACTCGATGTGGCCGTCTCGCTGAAACCGAAAGTTTGACAGACGCATTTAAAATTATAATTGGCATGCTGCCGCGAGGCCTACTGTTGCTGTTGCCTCCTTCTGCTGCCGCTCCAGAAATAAAAGTTTATCATTCAACAAAAATCATGTCACGCACAAGCAAATGCTCTTCCCCTCACACAAGCTAAGAAACTGGAGCAGAGATTTGCTGCTACTTGGCGAGTCTTTAAAGGGCAGCCACACTCGGCAGTCGGCAGTTGGCAGTCGGCAGACGGCACTCTATGCCACTCCACTTTATGCCTTATTGGGCAGATTAACTGACATTGATATGCACACGAGAGGAATTCCATAAAGCTAAAGATACGACCAGACGCTTGTACTTGGCTCTGCCTCTGCCGCTGCGAGGGGCACAACTGCTGCTGCTGCTGCTGCTGCTGTTTAACATGTCACATGTAAGGCCTCGGCGATTATCACAAAAGCTGTATGTGCACATACCCTGTAGAAGTGACTGCAGTTGGGCATATTGTCTAGATACTGATAAGACACATAGGCGAATAGATAACGCAAAGTTTAATGCCTCTTTCGATAGTCTATTGCTTATCGATTAAATAACTCTGAAAATATCTTTCGGTTATAGAGAGCAGATTTCAAATGCAGATCTATAAGCATAATCAACTTCAAATATGATCAATAGGCTCTCGATAAATAATTTAACCAAATAACTATCAATTAGTTGTAAAAATCTACATTTTTATTATTGTTTAAGATTTGTCTATAAGCAATCGATACATATTATCGATAACATTTATAGTTTATTTATGATTTATATCATTTATTTATTTTTGATTTAAATCCATAAATTTAATTTTTTATAAAACACTCCTAGTCTCAAAATCTAATACAGGGTATCTCTATAGTCTACCACATGCGCACACAACTCATCAATTCGTGGAATTTTGTGCTAGAAGCATAAAAATTAATAGTGGCGCATAAATTTTGTCAGCCCAACAGAACATGGAACATGTCCAACAACCGAAAAATGTCTTTGATTAATTGTCATAGTTATAAGAGACCCAATGAGTATTTTTAGGCAAGTTTTAACTAAAAATAATACTAGACAACAAAAAAAAAAGAAAAAAACAATATTAATTAAAGTAAGCGACATGATTAATGAAGATAAAACAGAAGCACATGAAACTCTCGCAATGTTTGTAAGCCTCACAATTAGCCACGCTCGATCCAGCGGCAACAAATATTTGATGGACACCTGCGTTAGGCATTATTCAAGCCCCCTTTGATGGGTCAAGGAAATCGTAACAAAGCCAATTAAAAAAAAAACAAGGCAAATAAGAGAGAAACTCTACAAAATCAAAAAAATATAAAAGAAAAAGTGATAGACAGCAAATTAGAAGCTTTAACAAGATGCCAAGGCGAGATGCCCTTATCATGGCGATGGACACACCATATAAAGTATTATTATATGCCCAAGAGACCTCAAAGAGCATAAAAAACAAAAATTATGACATATACGCCGCGCAGCAGTCAAATATTTGCTGTCAGAAATGCATTTTGATAGTGGTTAAGAAATGTCACAATAAAAGCGAATGGACAACTGTGAGATACCTTAGAAAAATACATATATTTAAATTAAAATATGCAATAAAAATAAATAGAAATTTAAAGATTTTCTAATACTCAAATAATTCAGGCAAAGTTATGGCAATAAACCTTAAATAAATAATAGTTAAAGCACTCAAATAGAAATATTAAATTTCCAAAGATAATATTTAGCTAAAACAACACAGACTTCAAGCTTCGCTCATTAGCTACACTTTGCTTGTTTAGAGGGTATCCATGACAACATTAAATAGCACTTGAGAGTTAATTGAAACAATTGTTTGTGGCTCATATCGAAAAATATCAATTTTCAATAGCAAACATTGGCAACAAGTTCAAAAACTCAATTCATACGAAAAATGAAAGAAAACGAGGGAAAAAAAAGAGCTGCCTAAACAAATCAAGAACGCGAGAGTTCAATATAATTTGACAATCTATTTGACAATGTAATGTGTGTGCTGTGTGTGTGTGTGTGTGTGTATTTACTGAGCACATAAAATCGATAGAGAGTGTAACGCTTGAGTGCACAGTCAAAGAATTGGGCCTAGAGTTCGAATTGAAATTTTCTTCTTTTTTTTTTAGTGCCACAGCACGAATTGTGTTCATCAGAGTTTTACGTTCCTTGAACTCACCTTTCAGTGCGGCATTCTTGACGCTGTCATTTGACACCACAAACAGAACGAGAGAGAGAGAGAGAGAGGGGAGTGTAAGTAAGACAGAGCAAGGCTCTGGCTCTGGCTCTGGCTCAGGCTGTGTGCAGAGGAAGTCGCATCAATAGTCAGTTTGAATTTCAGTCTTGTGGTCGTCTCGGTCTCTCGTCACTTAACTAGCTCCGCTTGGCCTGCTTTATAATCTTATGTCCTCGCATATCCTGATGAATGAGCAGAAAACCTGCCCCCATTCACAAGTCCCTGCGGCCGAAGTATCATATAACTGCGCCTTTAATCTGTGCCACGCACACACACACACACACTACAAAACTCATCAGCCCATAAAATGCTCATTACTCACAGATCTTCTTCTTCATGTTATTTTTTTTTTTTAACTTTAAGCTGATTTTTAGAAGTCTCTCGCCCCTTTTATGAATAGCCTTTGGCGTTTATTGATAATAAATGCTGTTACCTTCGAGCGTTTTGTCACAGCAACCCCAAATCCAAGGCAAGACTGGACCCAAACCCTCACACACTTTACAGCAAAATTGAATTTCATATTTTTTGCTGGCATATTTTATCAGCCAGATGCAGACATGAGGGCAGGCAACAAAAAAATTGACTTTGAAATTTTAGAAAACACTAAAAGTCTTTGAACTGTGGAAACTTGAATACGCTTTAAAAATGCGGCTTAAAAATATTTTTAAATTATTTTTTTTTAATTATTAACTAGAGTGCAAACAGTGTCAAATTATAGCTGAAAATAAAATGTTTGTATGTTATACTTAAATGAATTTTACTTCAGTTCAACAAGTTCAAGTAAGGTTAAAAGATTTGTTGAACTAGGTATAATTTTCACATTTTTTTTAGCAGTGTAATTAAAAACGTTTGAATAACATTTAAATAATGTTTTTTAAATAGAAAATTAAGAGAATTTTTAGTAAAACTTTTTCAACTTCAAAAATCTTAGGAAAGTCTAACAGATATCACTAAATTATTTAAATTCAAATTATTTCTATAATTCAAATTTATTCCTTTAAATTAAATTTATTCGTATAACTTAAATACTTTCCTATATTTATGATAATAATTTTATTATAATTTTTAGAATATTTAATCCTAAGAAATATTCAACGAAACTAAAAAAAAAGCATTGAAACTTCTTAGCCTGTGGACTTTACTCTACTCTATCATAGTTATAGTAATTTAATTTCCACCAGACATATCATTCACAATCAAATATCAGTTATACCTAGATTCACACATATTCAATAACAATTTGTAGTTACCCGAAGCTAGTGTATATGAAATGGATCATAGGGCAATCAACTTCAGCTACCGCATGCCCAGTGGCTGACTAATAATATTTTTCAAGTGTTTAGCCTTAAGGGTTGCTAAACAAATTTGCTAAACAGCCCCGAGCCCAAAACACAGACAGACAGACAGCTCAGCTGCTAGGGCTTTTTCAAATATCTAATTGTATATATGCAGACAGATACACATGCATCGAGACCTTTAGATATATCGAAAGAAATCCATTAGTTGCGGTACAGTTATGTCTCAAGCCGAGCTTAAGTGCAGCTTAATGTGGGCATTCATTAGAGTAGAGCCGATGACGACGAAGCAACAGAACCGCTGGCTAGCTTTGTGTGTGTGAGGAGGAGAAGAAGAAGAAAGCGAGTCCGCTCTGTTTAATGATAGGCTGGGCTCTTAGCTCTTAGCTCTTAGACGGCATCAGGCTCATCATCATTTTTCTTCTGCTTCTCCGTCCAAAAGGTGTGCTGCAGAGGGGGAGGAGGCACTAAAAAAAAAACAGTAGCCTACGCACAAAGACGAGCTCGTGCTCCACTGGGTCAGCCCGTAGGCCCAGTTAAGCTGTAAACAATAGCCAGAGCGATTTATGGCCTAAGCCGCTTATATTTAACGTTTTCTTCCTCTGCTTCTTCTGAGCAGAAGTATCTCTTCTTAAGCTCTAAATTTATGCCTAATAATTCTAATTGACTTTTAATCATGCTTTGGCACTGCGACTCCCTCTCCGTTGCCCTTGCATTTCCCACATGCCGCGGCGGCTAATTTCAAACAAGAAATTTTTAATTTCAAAGTGTTTTTTTTTTCAGCACATTTACATTTTACGTACTACGTACGTAGCGTGACTTTTTTTTATAAAATTTAAGCATTTCCTATTTACATTATTTTGTTAGTTTTTCTTCTTTTGTTTTCTTTTTTTTTTTTGGCACCCAATTACGGCGTCTTTTGTCTCTTGCCCTGACGGCTTTTACCCTAATGGCATACTTAATTGTGTCGCAGCTGCTGGGAGCTGGCTGCCTGGTCAAGTGTTTTGGGCTACGCATGCGCAATGCAAATGTTTTTGAAATAAAAACCAAACACAAACCTGGCCAAAAGCAGCAAATGCTATTAGGGAAGTAATTATGCCTAATGACAGTCAACTGTTGCTAGAGACCCAAAACAGAAAATTGGGTCAGTCAGCAGCGAGCAGCAAGTGGCATAATGCCTTCGTTGTGGCTAATGACGCGGCAAACAAAGTCTCAAGTCTCGAGTCACGGCACTCGGATCTTGCGGACAGACAATTGCAACGGAAGTCGCTGCGGAGATTGTGCTACGCAATCCAATATCAACCTACTTCAAATGAAATACCCTAAGACATTAGATCTCAGAAAGGGGCTACCTAACAGAGAGTATATAAGTATATTTAATTACCCTATAAATACTTTATTTTGTGAACCTCATAAAGTTAATGTATGAACTACGTTTCACATTACTTTATTAGTCTCATGAGATTTTTCTTAATATGAAATTAAATTGCATTTTAAGCTGATGCGATTTACACTATTCCACATTTATTTTATTTATATTTTTTTTATTTCATATATTATTTTATATTTTTAAAGTAAATATTTCACTTGATCTCCTCAGTTCATAAAATGCCAATAAATATATCGATAAGTTTCAATAGACACATTAAATGTAACGCTATGCCGACTGCGATATTCGAGCAGTTCACAGCGCGTTTATAGACATTTTATTTGTGTAGCATATACCTTGCTTCCCCATCATCGTGTTGCACAGTGAGCGAGGTATCTGTGGCAGCATCTCGCACGGCTGCCCCATTTCAATTTCAATGCGCGCTGATTGAGCTTAAGAGTCGAGGAAAACCGAAACTGAAGCCGAGCGAGGCGAGAAATGTTTATGAGCCGGCGAGAGTGCAACGAACATATTCGAATAACAATAAATGCCACACAGACACACAGACACACACACGCGCACAAAAGCACATAAATTAGGCGAGTGTGTGTGTGTGTGTGTGTGTGTGTGTGTGTGTGTGTGGAGCTGAAGGGTGTCATTAAAAATGCTGGCGGTGTCAAGATGCAAGCACATAAGTCACAAGTGCCACACTGCAGCCGAGGCAAACAAATATTGTGTCTAAGTATCTTTTTCTATATATACGAATGTATCTTTGTATCCCATGCCAGACAAATGCATCTCTGCATCTGGTGGCTGCTGTTGAACGCGTGTCGCTTCATTAGCTAACGATCTGACTGACAAATGATCGAACTTTTATTTCAAACAGTTAGCCAAACATCATTAAAGATCATTAAAGACGTAAAAAAAGAGTATCTTAAAGATACAAACAGCAGTGCAGCGAGAAGGCTTGAATATTATATTTCGTACGTGTTGCAAATTGTAAATGAACCTTTTGACTGAATTATGTGCTTTACAGCTGAATAAAATTGATGGCACGACCAATGCGATGTATGTCCATCAATGCTGTGATGTACGACCAGACAGCATACATCAGCATATCTTCTTTTCTTTTTTTTTTTGACATTTAACAAATGTCATAAATAAGTTTGGCAATACGCGACATACATAATGTTTACAACAGAAAAATATCTATATAAATATATATATATATATATATATATATATTTTTTTTTTTATTAATAAATTTTTTTTTATATTTTATTGTTATTTCTTTTCACGCCCCAATTACAAGCATAAACTGTGCACTCAGCTTTATTTTTACTATATTTCCTCGTTTGTGGTTTTTCGCCCTGACTTGATTTATAATTCAGTATAATTGTATTTATAGCAAAAACATGAAACTCATGCTATAAGTAGCTGATGCAACTGAACTGAGCTTGACTACACTTATCAAAGTTGTAATTTAAACTTGTGTTTTTTTTTTTTCTTTTTTCAAAGAAATATGTGCATATATAAAAGGCAGGTATATAGAACACATATCAAATAGCCTATATATGGAGAAAAAGTAAACGTCGAGTTTTATGTAAGTTTTTCATGAAAGAAAAATGATACGCTTCAGCATTTTAGATTGAAAACGTAAAAAATAGGTTAGAAATGATTTATAAAATCAAAATAAAAAAAAATATCTTTAAACAAGTAACGAAACTCTAGTCGAGACTGCTCGACTAAGAGATACCCTGAATCCATTGAGCTGTAATACCAATCATTAAGAGCTTCATTTATTCATTAATAGTAAACAACACATGCACACACACACGCACACAAACATATGCATGCACGTAATATGCTCACTGCACAGTTTTGCGGCTGCAGCAGAGGCTGTGCTATGGAAACTTTATTGTTTAATAACTTTTTTTCTCGACATACGTTCTTAATGAAATTTTCGGGTAATGATTATGACATCCAAATGTACCTATTTGCCAAATTTCAAGTCTCTAGTATTTGATATACGTGAGTTATCGTTTTTGTTAAATTGTGGGCGAAAGGGGCGTGGCATCAAAAATCCAAAAATGACAAAATGTGCGGATTCAATATAGCAATCAAACACAACTTAGAGCACGATTCTATCTTTAACGGTGTGCACGCCAGACCTCAAAAACAAAGCGATATTTTCGATAGTTATCGATAAAAAAAAAATGGGATGAGTTATCGAAAAAAAAAAATAAACTCGTACAGCGTATGGTATTATCGAGCATTTTGCTTTTTATTTGAAGTCTCTAGCTTTTGTGGTTGCAGAAATCCAGGTGTTTACACGGACGGACGGACGGACGGACGGACGGACGGACGGACGGACGGACGGACGGACGGACGGACAGACGGACAGGGCTAGTTCAACTCAGCTCATCGAGCTGATCAAGAATATATATACTTTATGGGGTGTGGCACGCCTCCTTCTGCCTGTTACATACATTTGCACAAAAACATTATACCCTGAAATTTCCATTTTCAATGGATTCAGGGTATAAAAATACTGTCTGGCTAAAATAATTATATATTTTAAATATATAAAAAAAATATTATATATTCTAAATGCTATAATTCTATATAAATAATATTAGCATATATATATATATTTTTTTTTGTGATAAAATATATTTATTCTGATTAAATTGAATTTTTTTAATATATTTTTTTATATATTTTTATTCTGATTAAATTGAATTTTTTTAATATATTTTTTTATATATTTTTATTCTGAGTAAATTAAATTTAACTTATTGCAAAATCTTTTACTCTATAAATTTCTTTTATTATTTTTTTAAATATATTTTTTATTTATTTTTATTTTGATTAAATTACATTTAAATTTTTAAAAAAATCTTTTACTCTATAACTTATTAAAAATTCTTTTTATTGCATTGTATTATTCTATATTATTATTTTTATTATATATTATTTTAATTATTCTATATTGAAATATAGATTTTTATATTATAAGTCGTATTTGCTCACAGAACAGATTTCTTTCTGCTTGATAACTAATTTACTTAAGCTGCTTAAATTTTAGCTTAACAAAAATGCATAAAAAACATTTGTTATTTTTTTTAATTCTACCTCTAAACTGTTACTCATAATCACATTATTTCCAGCATTCGTTCACATGATATCGTATATCACGTAGCCAACATAGCCCCAATTTTTTCATGGTGCATTCCAATTTCCTCAACTGTCTAATTAATGTTATAGTTTCTCATATTTTTTATGGATTTTCTGTGGGTTCCACGGCATTTGCTGCTCTTTTTTTTTTAGATTTGGAATTTCATATGACAAATTGCAGACAATTGAGTGTGACGCGTTTTGTCTTTGAATCAGTCTAAGGGCGCCTATGATCGGGGCGGCGCATTCCATGCTCGGTGCCCGCAGCTGTTGGGCGTTTGTAATTAAATGAAATCTCGAGCGTTTGACTCGCTGTCAGATGCAGCCGCCGCCGCCGCCGCCGCAGCAGCAGCCACAACCCCAAATTTTATGCGCTTAATTTTCTTTTAGGGCTTTTCAAACGCTTTCCTTTAAGTTTTCTTTTTTTTTTTTTATTATTTTTATTGTTGAATGCTTCCTGGCGAGCAGACCGTCAGCGATTTGATTTATGCGCATATTTTGGTTTAACGATGCAACAAAATTTGTTTACTTTCACACCTTAAAGCAGCCGAACTCATAGTTTTATAGAGTTTTAATATTTTGAGCTGGGCGCAATTAAAAAATAAACAATTCACATTTAGTTTATGGTCAAGCTGCCTTTGTGTGACAGCCAGCCAAAAGATACAAAGAGATAAGAAAAACAGATACAAAGCAGAGGAAGACGAAAAGCAAACAGCAAATCAAATGAGAAACAGCTGCCAAGTTCTAAAAATCAAATGGGCCACGCACACGCACAGCAAGGGGCATGCTTAGGATATATATCTCTCTGCCTGTGTGTGTGTGAGTGTGTGAGGATCTGGGTCTGAGTCAGGACAGAGGCAGGTGCAATGTGTCGAGAGCTCAACGATTGTTTTTCGACAATTTATGCAGGCACAGACTGGACAACAAATGGGAGAAGAGAATCTTTTTTGTGTGCATCTAAATCATAGATCTGAAAGCCAGACAAAGAGCAGCAGTTGGCAGCAAGAGGAGGGCTAGCGAAGTACGCTTAGTTAGGGCATAAGTGCAAAGGACCCGTTGAGGCTGCGTAACATGTGGCTGAGCAAAGGATCCTCTGGACCTATGATGTAATGTGAGCTGCAGCAAATAGACCTTGGCTACCTGAGCGAACGAGACTCAGGTAGTTCGAATTCAAAGCCGAGATAAATTTAATGCACTGAGCGAAATAAATGTGAATAGAAAATGCTTTGGAATAAAAGGAATATCAAATAATAATATGATATATATGGTACAAAAAAAAAAAAAAAATATATATATATATATATATATATATATAATAAAATAATATATATAATATAAATAAAATTCTCTTGAGACTTAAATGGATTTTCGCATTATAAGATAATTCTTCTCTACACTTATTTCTATCCTCATCTTCATTCTCATTCTCATCTCATTTTCATTCTCATTCTCATCTCATTTTCATCTCCATCCTCATCTAGTTTTATTATATCCATATCTAGTCAGATCTTGCCCCATTACCACTTCTTCGCTCCCTTTAACATCTCTAGCCAAATTTTCTCACAGTGCATTATCTATTCTTCTGCTTACAGAACACTCTTGGACGTGGCTGTACCGCTGGCCGGTGGCAGCGGCGACGTGGCCAACAATTTGGCCAGCGCCAGCCTGAACATGTCCGCGTTGGCAGCCGGTGCTGGGGACAGCGCTGAGCTGGGCGGCGCGCCATTGGGCTACAGTTTTCGCAAATGGTTTGCGCGACCCTCGCTGCCCTTCGTCATTGGCATCTTTGCGCTGGGCGGCGTCGCCTGCACGCTGGGCGGCATTGTGCTGGGCTCGACGGGTCTGATTGAGCACTCGACGCAGTATCTGAGCGCTGCGCTGCTGATGATTGGCATTGGCGTCTCGCTGCTGGTCATTTCGGGCGCCATTTGGCGGCTCAGCTTGCCGGACGATGTGGACGATTGCCCCTGCTTCCGACGCATGGAGACTTGCCGGAACTGCAATAGTCCGCACTGCACGAATCGCCTGCTGCCGGGCAGCTATCTCTATCCCGAGTTTCAGCATCGACCGCCGCCGCCATCGTATCTGACATCGCTGAATGAATACGCCTTCGTCTATCATCCCAGCGCTCATCCACAGGCGGCGTATGCTGCAGTGCGCATGAATACGCCGCCGCCGCTCTATCGCTCCACCTACTCCTTGAAGTAAGTCTAGTTGAGTGCACACGCTGTCGATAGTTAACTAATCTCTTGATTCTCATCTTCATCCTTGCAGCACTTCGGCTACGCATATGCTATCAGCTGGCATATCCTTGCCGCCCACCAGCGAACAGGTCACGGATGAGCCGGGCACACGCGAGGCCATCAGCCAGACATCCTTCAAGGAGCTGGAGATTGTCGAGCTGCACGAGGATCAGGCTGCGCTGCCGCACACACGCGCAGCAGAAAGCCAAACGCTCTTCAAGGATGTGGAGCTCGATTAGAGCTCCAAATAACCATCGATAATGCATCTCTCCTCCCACTCGGCAATCTCCTGACTGATTTTTAACATATACAAACAATAACTAAACATATTCAGATCTGCGCATCTTCAACATATTGAGAACTGTACAAATTGAATATAGTTTTTCTAGCTGTTAACTCTTTGCTTTCCTAGTGGAATTTAAGTGTATATAATTTAAATATATATATATTTATAACTGAACGTCCTAACTACACACCTATATATACATATACATATACTTATACATATACATATACATATACATAAATAGCGTAGTATTTACACGTGTTTTCAGTTTTAGCCCAATGCCCAGTGGCTGCGGCTTCTCTATATTATGTTGATCATATTCCAAATGCCAAATTTAATAATAAATGTCTTCAAATGGCCTAAATGTGAACTGAAATGTGTTTTAATCGATTGTGAATGAAGTGATTGGCAGAAGACTTTAATTTGACTAAGGCAGCTGTTGAGACTGCATATTCAGGTATAACGGAATGTTAAGCTAAGCCGACGCGCCTTCTATGTGATTTTCAATACTTGTAAAAATATATTTTGGGTGTATAAATGGCATTTTAGGCGTTCTCTATGTTTTTATGACTATTTCTCTCTCCCTGTCGCTCTGCTTATTTCTCTCTTGTTTCTGGCACTATCTGGATTCTTTCTGCCATTATATGCTGTCTTCTCTCTGGATCTGCCGCTCTCTGTCTTCCTCTATCTCTCACAATGCTCAACTCTCACTCTGCCCTTCTCTCGCGCTGTCACTCATTCTCAGATATAGGAAGATATCTATATAGAGCTATGCCCATTTCCCACTCTGTTCCTCTCTCACATTGACATGTCAGAAATGGCATTCTCTCTCTCTCTCTCTCTTTCTCTTTAATTTCCAGGCTCACACTCGCTGACTGCCTCTCTCTCACACACTCACGCACTATGTCTCTCGCTACCTTTATCTCTCTCTTCATCAGTTGTTCTCTCTCTCTCTTCCTCTCTAATTTCCATGCTCACACTCGCTGACTCTCTCTCTCTTTATCAGTTATTCTCTCTCTCTCTCTCTCTCTCTCTCTAGCAGCGTCTGCCTCGCTCTGTTCCCTTTATTATTATTCTTACCTTACGTATACACAGTGAGAGGGACTCTGTCTGTCTTCTCACATTTCTTCTACTTATTCTTATTATTTTATTATTAGTTCATAATTTTTTACAGTACATGAATATATATCATCATTTAATTAATTGTTGTATGTAAAACCCAGATTTTATAAATTTTTATAATTATATTTTAAATATAATTTTTTCTAATCATTAATCATTCCCAGTATTTCTCACATGTATACCTCATATTACTGCCACCACTGTAAGTTAGCTAAGATACACACGCACACGCTTGCGGTTGTTGTCTTGGCTAAATACCAAGCGCTCTAAACAAGTTTTCACACCTGTTGCAGCTTGGTTAAATATTTAATTCTCCAAATACAGTTTACAATTCCTGGTGTATATAATCAATATACTAATTACTTAATAGAGGCTTTAAAACAAAAGTTATAGAGTAAATGGGTCAACTGTTAATTAGGCGCCACTCGCTTAGTTTATTTGAAAACTCATAACAAAATTTCGAGGGTTTGGCCGAGAAACAATGCTTAAAAATTGATGAGACGCATTAAAAATGCTCAACTTATGCCACACGACATGTATTTAATGAGGACAACTCAAAAATAACCAACTCAGAAGTGTTTGGGCAGTGCAAGTGAAAATGTATCTGAAGGTGATGATTGTGTCCTTCGTGGTGCTGCTGCTGGGCGCACTGATTGGATTTCTGGCATTTCCCATGCTCTTCAAGCAGCTGATCAAGCGAGTGAGTAATAATATCGAGAAAATATATATATTATATATATATATATCGTATCTATATAGAGCGTGCATCTGCGGCCTGGCAGTGAGACGCGTCAGCTGTGGGAGAAAATGCCTTTTCCACTTAATTTTAAGATTTATGCATTCAACGTGACGAACGCGCGCGATGTTGAAGCCGGTGGCAAGCCGCAGCTGCAGGAAGTGGGTCCCTTTGTCTATGAGTAAGCAGACCAGGTTGTCCAGCTAGACAACAGATAAGCAAATTTTTTTTTTTTTGCAGAGAGTGGAAGGATAAATATGATATCGTGGACATTGAGGCTGAGAATGCCATCAGCTTCAATATGCGCAACACGTTTCACTTTCGACCCGATTTGGGCCTTAGCGGAGAGGAGCTTATCACCATGCCGCATCCATTGCTGCAGGTGAGCTCAAAGTCTTAGCTAATTGTCAACATTTTACAAAAGTTTGATTGCTTCAGTTTCTGGCCATAGCAAATCTTGGACAACCAGCCGAAGTGCAGGCCGCTGTTGCGCTGGGCTTGGAGCTAATTTTCAAGCCGCAAAGCGCCTTCGTAACAGCCAAGTTCAAGGATCTGTTCTACGCCGGCATCGATGTCAACTGCGGCTCGGATCATGCCGCCGTTCAGGCCATTTGCCAGCAATTCCAAGCCGGCGCCGTACCTGGCGCTGTCGCCCTAAACGCCACGCACTACAAATTCTCGCTAATGGCCGCGGCAAGTCGACTTTAATATATACAAATCAAAAGTTTCCCCAACAACACTCCTTACAGGGCAATCACACCAATGCTGGGCGCTTTAAGGTGGCACGCAGCAGCTCCAAGCAATGGACAGTGGGACGAGTGCTCGCCTTCAACGAGGCGGAGCAGTTGCACGTGTGGCAAGAGACAAACGGCAGCAGCTGCAATCGGCTAAGCGGCACCGATGGCACCATCTTTGCGCCGCTCATGCAACCGCAGCAGGGCCTCTGGAGCTACTCGGCGCAGCTGTGCCGCTCCCTCACGCCCAAGTCGATGGGCAAAACGAAATACAACCAGCTGCCCGCTCAGCTATACGAGCTAAGCTTCGGCTCGCCAAGCGTAAGTCAAGAGAAGAAACTTAAACTCTAAAATAAAAACATACAAAAATCCCCTGAGTAGAAAAAGGTTCAAGAAAAACTCACTGTAAAAGGCTAAAATAATAAATTTCCAGACGGAGCCGGATTTGCACTGCTTTTGCACGGATTATCCCGGCGATTGTCCAGCCGATGGAACTATGGATCTAATGCGCTGCGGTGGCACGCCGCTAATGGCTTCCTTGCCCCACTTCTATCGGGCGGATCAGAAGTTATTGGAGCAAGTGGCAGGACTTTGGCCAACAGCTGCCAAGCACGCCAGCACAATGGTCTTCGAACAGGTGAGACAAAGATGCGCTTAGCTCTCCTAATTAGTTTCTATAATAATCCGAGCTGTAGCTATCTGGCACAGTGCTCTCCGTGTACAATCGACTGCAGTTCAGCTTGAAGGTTTCGCCAGTTAAGGATGTGCCGACAATGTCGCAGCTGCGTCCCTTGGCTATGCCGCTGTTTTGGATCGAGGAGTCGCTGCAGCTGGACGAAAAGATAACGCAGCTGCTGCACAAGAAGATCTTTGCGTCAGTTGACATCATGAACTAACAATCCAATTAACTATTAACTATTTTCATCTTCAGCTTGCTGAATGCCAACAATTGGTTCAGATGGCTATGCATTGGCTTTGGCGGCTTGGGCTGCACGCTGGCCGGCTTGTTCCTGCATCTGAGTCGCAGTGATGCCAAACGCGTGGGCTTCAGTGTTGAACAATAGATGGGAATATCTATATACATAATATCCTTAATGATGCTTGCACTTAATCTCTTGGTATATAATTAATTATATATGATTTCCTCTTACATATTAAAATAGTACGAGTTGAATATCTTAGATGTTTCGATAGTGCCTGGAACAGCATTGCGCATATAGTATATATCAAATTGTATATCTTATGAGACGTGTACGAATGTATGTGTATGTGTATATGTGTGTATGGACAGCGCGAGTCTGAATGTGTGTGAGGATTAATTCTTCAATTAGTTTTGGCGGCGCGTTTGACGCAGATTTTTCTCGATCTCAAATTGCCGCAGATCAGTACGCTGCAAAAAGTCCTGGCGTTCCAGGTAGCTGCAAGAAATATAATTATAATTAAATTAATTTAAATATATGTATAATTAAAAATACTCACCCGTCTTTGCCTTTGTTGTGGGTTTGCAATTCTTCGTCGATGCCTTCGTCGCTTTTGAAGGATTTCCAATCTAATTGCGACTTTTCCAGCACTGACATTTTTTTCTTTTTGCCCAGCTGATTGAGCAACGAGCCTAGGCCACCGCCTGCACCACTAGCTCCGCTTCCATTGGCGGCTGGTCGCTTGCCGGCAGCAAAGCCGCGAAGCGCTGGCGATTTTGTTATTGCAGCCGCCGGCTGCTCTTGGTTCTCCTTGGCACTAGAACTGGAACTGGTACTGGAGCTGGTACTGGAACTAGTATTGTTTTTAGTCACAATCACTTGCTCGCCGGCAAAATCAAGAATCTCTGTTGCTTGCTTGGCGGGTTTCCTGGGCGGGCTCTGTGCTTGCTTAGCGGGAGATGAGGTCTCTTTCGGTTTCGTGGCGGATTTGCTGGTATCACCGACTTCGCCCAGAAAATCAGCCCATAGCGCATCGGAGCGCGACTTGTCGACTTCCTCATCGGATTCCAATTCGTCCTTCTCCTCAACTTTTCTTCGATTTTCTTTAGGTTCGGTTTGACGAGTGCTGCGTGTGACGAATGCTTCGGAGTTGCATGTATCTATTAATTTTTTCTTCACTTTATCTCTTTTTTTGCCTTTTGTTACTTTGCGTGGTTTTTTGCACACTTCGGCGTCGTCTTCGTTATCCGATTCGCTTTCGCTCTCCTCTTCCTCTTCCTCTTCACCGGAGTCGGCGTCATGTTCATTTTCTAAGCAAAAATCCTCGTCGCTTTCATCACTGTCTGAGGCGTAATCTTGCTCCTTATTCATCTTATGCTTTTAATAATTTTAATTAGTTAACTATTTGAAAAATCACGATTTTAATTGCTTAAAACGTTTTTAAGTTTTTTCCGGCTTGCCCACAAACGCACACTTAAGCACAAACTGAACACACTCACGAAACGCGAAAATCAGCTGCCCGCGAATCAGCTAGTGGTGTAAGCGATTCACAGCAATCGATTAAAGCAACAGCTGAGCCAAGTGTGCGATAGCCATATATCGATTTATGTATAAAACAGCTGAGCTTATCTGGTTGATTCATTTACCAAAGCGTTCCAGCTTCTTTGCTTTGTAAAACAGAACGCATTAAAAAAAAAAAAAAAAAAAAAAAACAAAAAAAAGGAGAAATATTAATCATTTTAGTAAACAATCAAGTTTATATCAATTGTGCAATGCAAAATCGAATCTATAACTAATACGCTGTGCATTTAAAAGCTAAACACACAATGATTAGCTAGGAGTTGGTGAAACACTGCCGCTGCAAGTGTGATTTCTTGGTGTGGCCTTCTTAATCGATTCCAGTTTTGCCTGTCCCGAAACCAAAAACAAAGCAAAATATTTATTTATCGCACGAGGGCAAAACAACACATTGTTAGACTTATGAGCGCTCATTGGAACGGGAACGGGGAACAGGATCAAATTAACTAGCATATATGCGTATATGCATATGTGTGTGTGTGTATGTATGTGAGAGTTGTAATGTGATGACCCGAATGGTCGATAACTAAACTAAAACGTTTTATTTTCATATAATATTTTCATTTACAGGTTTATTGATAATGTGCAATACAATTAGAAACAATGTGCTGTGCTTTACCTACAGTTTACAGCAGCCGCATATTCAACAGTCAACGACAACAACCAATTACAAATGACCAAAACGAGGAGTCGCTGCAACGGAAAAGCAATAATTAGCAACAAAAGAAATAAAAACAACAATAAGAAGAAGAACAACATCAACTCAATCACAGAACACTTCCAAAAATTGTAGCCAAAATTCGACGAATACGTCAATATCGATACATATATACGTACTGCTTGCCGATACTATTGGTCATGTACTCCGAATCCTACGATACCGATGAGCTGGATGCGATAGTCGATGTGGTTGGATTGCGATCACAGGCGAGGCTCAACACGTTCCGTGAGATGTGGTATCATATCTTTCTGTGGGCACTCTTCTCATCCATATTTATACACACCTGCGCCGCCTTGGTTGCCTTTGTGACGCTCCGGCGTCACAAATTCGGCCGCTTCTTTTCGATACTGATTCTGGTGATGGGCTTTGTGTCGCCCGCTAGCAGCGGCATCATTAGCAGCGCCGTCATTGCGTTCGTCCATTTAGCTTCCAGTATACCCATGTCCCCCATCTATGCGCTCCTCTGGGGCGTCGGACAGACCATTTTCTCGGCCTTTCTGGGCTTCTTTCGCATTCTGGCCACGCTCTAGACACACAGTTGCGAACGGACTGACTATCTGCCCATCCTCAAATTCTGTTCATTTTTTATTTATGTGTCTTTAGCCTCTAATGTTATTAATTATTTGCATATATTTATATTTAATATATATTTCTAGTTCGCATTCAATCCAGTAGAAGCAAGTAATTTTTTTTTCAATAATTCAATATTGTTATTTTATAGAAATCAAATTCGTAAAATTGTAATTTTAAAATAGTATTTTCTACGCGCCAAATCGAGGTATATATATCTATCAACAAATTGTTCACGATTACATATACTAGAACTTAAAAACTAATTACAAAATTATGATGTACATTTGTAAGTGAGGAATGCGTATAAAAAAATATTGTGATTTTTAATATATATATATATATATATATATATATATATATATATATATATATAGCGAACTGTATATAATAATTATTACTTAAGCACCTAAGCTATCTATTGTATAAAACCAAAATAATGAGCAGCTGAATAAACGGCCTAAATTCTATAACTAACAAAATGTATTTCGAGGCTCTTGGGGACTATCTATGATGGTTATGTAAATCAAGTAAGAGAGAGATATACTATAACTGTATTAAAATATGAAAATATAGGTATATATATCAGTATATTTATAAGCAGTGTATCCTCCTAGCTGTGGCACCATTTTTCTATGCCCACTTGAAACCCTTTACTATATATATAATATTAATTAATAATTTATATAATATTAATTAATTTAAAGCCTACGCTTTCTAGAAGAATAATTACCCTAAAATCAGACCAAAGCTATTCAAATCTCTAGCTAAGATTAATCTCTATATTCAATAGGGGCTGTGGGAGATATTAAATATGTAGATTATTTTTATTTAATATCTCCCACAGCTTAGCTCTACTTATTCACGTCTATATCAAAGTGTTCGGATCCCTGGCAGTATATAGAGTATACAACTTGCTGCTCAGCACATTGCCAATGCGTCGCTCCGACTGCAGCGGCTGTGGTCCATTGCTGCGCTTGATCTTGACATCCGCCAGCGTTTGCACGGCCTGCGGATCGTCCGCAAAGTGCTGCAGCAGGCGCTTGGGACACGAATATTGCGAAATGATGGACTCGGCCACTTCAAGCGTGACCAGCGGCAAGCGATTTAGATGCTGCTGCCAGAGACGTCCATAGCCATTGCCCTGCTCCACGCGCACGCATTGCTTGTTATCGTTCGCCAGGTATTTCTTAAAGCTGCCCAGTATCGATTGCCTCTGCTGCTTGTATGGCAGCTCGGCTATGGCTTTGGTATAGCGCTGCAGCAGTGCTAGCAATTCCTGGCAGTGCGGCTGAGCCAGTTGCTCCACATGCAAATGCTGCAGCAGCTGCAGTTCAATCAGCGCGTTCGCCTCGTGGCCGTGTTTGCTCTGGCTCAGCCGAGGCACAACTACTGTGAACTGACAATTGGGTGCCGGAAACGCATCGTGCAGTTTGGCTCCAATGCAGCCTAAATTTTGATCCTTGAGCGCGCGTTGAAAGTCCGTTTCGGTATAGATCAATAGAACCTGTTGCTCCATGTGCCAAGCATCTTCCAGCTCGACGCCCGCCACCAGTGTCTGCTGGCCAACATTGCGCTCCCAGATAATGCAGTTACGTGCAGGCAAGCTGCGTATTTCATACTTCAAATCCATATTATTTAATTTTCCAAGCAGCTCCTGACCCCAAGGAATGCGTAACAGTCCTTGATCCAGTACCAAACGCACATATTTCTGGCATTCACCGGGTCTGATGCGTTTCTGTTGCTCACGCATAGCCTGTTTAAGCAGTTTATCCGCTTTGTTGGACATTATATAAATTGTATTTAAAATTTTAGCAAAACTAAGCGCCAATTGGCATAAAAACAAAAAAAAAAAACAGTGCTGAGTAGCAGCAAAAAGTGCTATGGCTGCTAAATATCGATATTGAGCTGTATATATCGTATCGAACCTCTTTATATTTACAGACTATATCGATAGATGTAGTTAATGTGAAATGCGACACTTATCGTTCCGCAGCACTGCATGCCACACGTGTTTATATTTGTTTGTGCAGCAGACGCAGATTTTTGTAAATTATATTCAAAATGTATCTTATGTACACAATCAATGAAAACGGCGACCGTGTCTATACACTAAAGGTAGCTTATTGCAATTGGAAATGAAGAATTTTATTAATATGTTTTGTTTTCTTGCAGAAGCGTACAGAGGACGGCCGCCCCACCTTGTCGGCTCATCCAGCGCGCTTTTCACCTGAAGACAAATATTCTAGACAGCGCATTACCATCAAGAAACGTTTTGGATTGCTGCTCACACAGAAGCCCGAACCCATCTATTAAGCCAGATTTTAGGTTTAAATTAGCTTACATATGTATATTTACAAATAATAAGTAAACAAAACAAACAACTTTCAAATGCGACGCTTTAATCCTGCAGTATAGTCGAACATTTGGGGATTGCGGAACTCGCCACGCATGTCTAGCATATAGTAGAGGGACTTATTCTTCACCTTAATGGGCAGCTGTACGCGGGCCATTTCACGTGATTCTTGAGCTGAGATGCACTTCAGTGGCACAGTCATAATGCGATTGCGATTAAACGGTCCATAAGTCACAAAGGAAACGCTATCGCCACCCTTGCGTAAAATGAGAAATCTCACCGAGCGCAGCGTAAACATCCAAACAGAGAACAAAATGCCATATCCTGCAGAAGGAATGTTTTCAATAGTAGGAAGTTCTCATTCCAGAATGTCCACTTACCTATCAAGAAGCAGCTTATTGTGATGCCATTCTTATACTTATTCTCGCCGAGATTTATGCGCTGAAACCATTTGAGTTCCTCACCAGGCTTTTCCACAACGGGCGCATCTTTTAATGTGGTAAAGGCGAAATGTGACAAATAAGTCCAGAACACAAATTGACACACGCCAAAGATGTTCAGCATTTTATACAACTTTGGATTTTCATATTTAAACAATATAATATCCTTTTGTACATTTGTGCTCATATCATAGGCAGCTTTGGTCGATAGGCTACGAAGGGGCGCAATAGCAGCCGGCAGTTTAGTAGGTATTGCGGGCCCTGCATGGCGTAGGCTGTGCAGTGTGTGCCTTTTCAGGAAATTAGCGCCGTGTCTGAGCGCAAAATGAATCAAATTGCTCATTTTAACTTATAACTTTGTTTATAGCATTTATTATAAAACAAAACTAACCTACAAGCGGCACAGATGTTATTGTTTTGTTTTTTTTTTTCTTTGTCGCTAGTTCGCTCGCGATCTGGTTCGTTTTCCTCTATTACCAGGGCTGATAAGCGCACTGAACCAAAGCTGTGGTCCAGTGAACTAAACTTCGAAGCATTCATTTGCCAACATTGCTTATAACTTAAAACAAATTAACTCTTAATATATTATAAAAGTATTTGAATAACAACCGTCGAAACTTCATTATTTTATATATAGCAAATAGTTTTATTTCATAAAAAAACTCTTTGATTTAATTTAAATTTTGTTGTTGCATATCGTAGACTTCATATTTTATTCATATAGTTTTTGTTTTCAGTTCATTTGTTGCGGTGCTTTTGAGCTAGCTAGTTCACGAACTGTCCACATTCCAAGTGATTCGTTCTGGTTCAACTGGTTCTATACAATTGTTGTTGTCTGCTCAGATTTTAGTCTGTGTTTGGTATTCCAGTTGTTCAGGGCGGCAGCGCACACAATACCGTGTAAACAAATCTACAAAATACCGTTTAAACTATTAAAAATATAACTGTCTAATACGAACGGCATGTTAAAATCGTGAAATAAGAAAGCTTAATTTAACAGCAATTAGAAAATATCGAAATATTGGCACAGGTAAGACGCTATAAAGCAATTAAGTTACTTTGGTAGCTCACCTACTGTTGGTAGCTCACCTACTGTTGTTATTAATATTGTTTATAAGCTTTTACTATAAGAGATTGCATATATATATACCATAGTTCGTACGGATTTTCAATATAATGTCCCTATTATTAGGTTTCAGATAAAAAAAGAGACACTTTTAAGCATTAAGATGAGTTTTCAGGGTTGTCAGGTGACCGCAATGCAGCCGGTAAATGAAGATTCTTTTAGTTTATCTGGCGGAATTTCCAATTTTAGCATCGAATTCGATTTATGACTTTCAAATCTGTGTTTGTCCTTTGGCCTCAAGCATGCACTACGCAAGATAATTTATATATATATATATGTTTTTTATGTGGATGGCAACCCTATTATATACCATGTGCATGGTAATTAGATTCATAATCATGCATTAACGCCCACATTTATATATAAAATAGAAAAAAATTATGCTTTGCTCACACTTGACAGCCCTACAAATATTAAAATGTACAATCGAAATAATTAAACAGTTGCCCCGTCTGCATTTACTATTGCGTTTGCCACTTGCCCAGCAACAAAAATGACGCTGTCTGAGATCAATAGATATTTATACTATAATACTATATGGTATATATTTGCGCTAAATAGATCTGTAATATTCCCCGGGTTTTGGATGTTTTTCAAACTAACCTCACTTTACATTAAAATCGATACGTAACCTAAAAAGAATGTGAATGCGCTGCAAAATTATATATACAGTCTGTCAAGAAACAGTTTACACAAAGCGAAAAATTCATATTTTTCGACTTCAGACACAAATATTATGACTATTTATTCAAATTAACTTAATTTTTTTGATGGCAATCTATTAAATAACAAATTTTAAATTAATTTATAAAAAAAAATCAGCAAAATTGAAAAGGGGTGGGAAAATAAGCAACAAAAACTAAGATTACACAAGATTCACGCTGTCAAGAAACTCTTTACACACTTCGTTGTTCAATTAGGGTTGGTCGAGCTCTAAGAAATAACGGCGCTTTACCGTTGCGTTTGCAGTGTGCGTCGCGTTGAACATGCTTATTCTTGCATCGTCTTTAATGTGTTTGAAAAATATTGCTGATGACGCATCTAAAAAGTGATTTACTTCAATTTGTAATAGTGCCTGTTCAGAGATTTAGCTTTGATGTGATCCAATGGATTTATTATGATCACAAGTTTGGAAAATCTATTGGGAAACTAGTTGAATAGATGTCTGTGTCAAAGAGAAGTAGTTATAGCGCTATAAATCGGGCGGAATATGGATGTAAACGCGAAATTAAGAGTATCAATGGGCAAAAATAAAAATTGTATTTTTGTAAAGACCTATTATTTAAGCGGAATATTGATCAAAATCGGAAAATATCAATGCGTACACTTGCAAAGGTGCTTAAGGAATAATATAACGTAGATGTATCATACAAAATACTATGGGATACGATACTACGGTATGGGTACACTTTTAGAGTCATCCAAAAAAAACTGCGTTTTTATCGGATAATGCAAAAAATAGCAAAAGTTTCGCTGTGAATATGATTAGTCGGCCGACTGAATTCTAGGAAATCGTCAAAATTTGCTACAAAACAATAATAATGCTGCAGTGTAACAATGGTCCATCTAGAATATGGTCAAAGCCCTTAATTACGCTAGAATAAAATAAAAGAACATTTCTACTGAAAAATTTGAAAAGTGTTCGGTTATAGTTTGGTGATGCATCTCCAGCTGAGGTGTCTAAGACCACCCGCTTGCAGAGGACACTATTAGTGCGGCTAAATACCTCAAAATTAAGAACACAATTTTGAACCTAGGTAGGGGAAATAAGGCTTTTATAACATCAATAAGCCAAATTTTATATTCCATTAAGCCAATGAGCCCAATTATAATGAGATGAATGATGGATTTGGATGAAATATAATTATGGAAAAGTTATTGTGATACATCTCCTAAGAGTCCCCATCAGAGCCCCATCAAAAAAATTGGGAGCTCTTGAAGAAAATCTGAGGGAAAACCGTATCTAAGGAACCGCTCACAACAGAAAGTGACTATTTTAGAAACATGTCAAGACACCCATAAATAATACCCAAAAAAATTGTTCAATCATTGAAACAACGACTGCAATATGTGTCTAATGCTATAAAATGTTATACCAGATATTAAAATTACCGAAAATTTGCAAAATACGCTTTCAATTTCAAGCTAACAACAAAAGAAGCATTTTGTGTAAAGAGTTTCTTGACAGCGTGAATCTTGTGTAATCTTAGTTTTTGTTGCTTATTTTCCCACCCCTTTTCAATTTTCCTGATTTTTTTTTATAAATTAATTTAAAATTTGTTATTAAATAGATTGCCATCAAAAAAATTATGTTAATTTGAATAAATAGCCATAATATTTGTGTCTAAAGTCGAAAAATATGAATTTTTCGCTTTGTGTAAACTGTTTCTTGACAGACTGTACATACACACACACATGTACGTACAAACCTTGTTATACATACACGAGCGCACACACCGACAGCTAGTTAAGCAAACGCAGGCATAGTTGTGTGTGTGTGTGTGTGTGTGTGTGCGAGAGCGAAACAGCTATAATAGACATATGTAACTCCCATAACAAGTCTGCTGTATTTTTTTATATATAGATATATATATATATATATTTATTATTTATAATTTTATTATGTAAATATATTTATATTCATCAAAAGTTGGCTATGCAGAATATATATATCAGTTAGCAAAAAATAAATTAAAACTTGTTGTATTTTTACTCTTGTTTTTCTATCTATAAATAAGTAGAGAAAGCGAAACAAAGGATAGATGTTTGTCATATATCCAGAAAATAATCGTAGTCAAATTTTACCGATAACTATATTTACTATGAAAATGCTCAGACTTGTTTCTCCCAAACAGTTTTATGTGCCAGATATGGCTGCCTCAAAAAAAAAAAAAAATTTTTTTTCCTTCTGTTTTATTTGCTGCTTCTCACTGTGCTGCTGCGGTGTCTTTCAATCGGTATGCCTCGTCGTACGACTTTGTCGTTCGGGTCGACGCTAAACTTTTATTTTCTTATAGATTAGATACATACATATATACATATGCATATTCCATATATTATATAAATATATATATGTGTGTATGTATGTGTACATATTTTTACCTCGTATAAACGTTAAATTGCGCTGCCCCATCTCTCACTCTCACTCGCGCTCTTTTTCTCTTTTACTCTCTGGCTGCAAGCGCCTTTGCTCTTTACCCCCCTCGCTCTCTTGGGACTCGTTCGCAAACCGGTATCCTGCCAAAAGTCCTAGGCACATTCTTAAATCCTAAAAACTGCGGATCTTAGACTAGACGCATATTTTTGCCATATCGATGCCGCCTGCCACCCGCTCTCACTCGTTGCCTCTCTTATCCTCATACTCTCTCGCTCTGCTTGCTTTTGCATTGCATTAACACGTTTTCATTTTCGCTTAGTTGTCATTTTGCAGTACTAAATAATAGTTTAATTTATACTCTCTACCCCCTCCCCTTTGTGACCCATTCACTTTGGCCCTCGCCCTCTTCCTCCTCCCACTCTACCTCCCCGTTATACTTCTTTCTACGCAGATACATTGTAATGAATAGAGTTGTGTCGCTCACACGCACAGCTTACTCGCATTATCCATCTCCCTCGCACAACGCGCAGCATTGCACGTTTTTGTAAAATGCCAATTTATGGCAACTTTAATTTTTGCTTTTACTTTTCTTGCTTTGTTTTTGTTTTATTCAATTTGTTATCTGTGTTTGCTGGGAAAACTATAAAGACATAGTCGAAGATCCCTCTTGCTGGTACTTCATCCGCTCTTCCCGCTCTTCAAAAGATACATATAAAAACTGCTTTAAATCGACAGCGCTGCCAACTTGCTACGAATGGTCTTTGTTTAATTCATAAAACTCTATTGACCTATTTTGGTGCTATCTAATAACTATTTGCTTTCCTTTTATATTCTAAATACATACTCAAATATATATGTACATACTATATTGCCAGCAATGCTAACGTCACATGGCATCTATAGTTAGGGGTCGCACGCACCGTGGACACTCAGAAGAAAACAGAAACACAAAATGAAAAATTTTGGAAAAATGATTATAGAACGTTATCAGAATCCAATTTGACACGCCCTAAACCTGCAGTTAGGTCGCTGCCCCCTAACCATGCCCTCTCTTACGCTCTCGCACCTAAACTCTCTCGCTCTCTCTTGTTAATGCTCTCTCAGATTTTAAATGTCGTCGTTGCCGTTGCCGTCAGCTGGTTTTTTGCGCTCGCGTTCGCGTTCACTTCGGCCACTGTTTTAGTGTTGCCTTGAACTCGCACAGAAATCTAGTTACAAATAATTTCATTTCTTTCAAGTCTAGTATAAAATTGTAGCAAACGGTTAAAACGGTGAATCAATCTTATATAGCTTGAGAATCGTGTAAGTAGATTATATAAAGTTGCCTCAATTTAACCTCACTTCTGCTAATTTCAAACCTAATTTTTTCTTATCGAAAATCGCTTCAGTCCTAACAGGCTGTAACAACGGTTTTTTGTCATTTCATTTCATTTCGTTTCTATGCTGACTTCAAATAGTTATCACATGTTCCTGTTTTATGCATGCTATTTCGCCTCTTCTTCTTCTACATTTTGTCGTCGTTCGTTTTGTATTTGTGCTTCGATTGCAGTCATCTTTGTGCTGCGGTCGCTCTCATTGTTGTTGTTGTTGTTCGCGTCGGCAACATAGGTACGAACGAAAAACCGACCGACCGTTCGAACGACAGTCCGACCGAAAAACAAACACACCGGTTATATAGATACATACCGAAATCGAAATAGCGTATATATCATCATACAAAAATCAGTTGATATGTAGAGATATATACATAAATATAGGTATAAGTATATATATATATATAAGTATATCTATATACTTCTGATACAATTTGGATATAAACTTTCTTAAGTCTGTACTCAAGTATGGATAATCCTCTCCCAGAAATTCAATATAGTATCTCTCAAGTCCGTTATTGTGGATTCTTGCGAAATTTCAAAAAGATTCTCAAAATAGAAACCAGGCTCAGACGACTTTAAATTTTAGTTTCAATTAATTTTCATTGCTAGCAAAAGCTAAAAGCTCTAAAAGCTTTTTGAGCTTTAAATAAACTTTTTTGTCTGCGTTAATATATTATGGGGGAGTAGTTACAATAATTTCTAGTTTTCTTGTATTGATTAAGTGAAATTATTGTTAGTCCAGTGCTGCCACTTGGCTGACTATAGATTGTGCTGCCAGACCGTTGAAGAAACCTAAATAATTAATATAAACTTTTCGCTTCTATTTTATCTCAGTTCAATGAATTCCATTTGAAGCGAAACTATACAGCGCACGAATATGATGGAAGTAACACAGAACGTAGAGTTGAGAGAGCTGTCAACAGAAGATGATTTAATCAGAAGCATCGCCGAGCTGGGCCATCAAGTTGAGAAGCTCACCACCCCTGGTATGTGCGCAACTTATAATCGATAAGTTTTCCTGGAAATTATTTAAATATATATATATATTTTTTTTCAGATATTACAACCACGATGGAAAGCCGGAGCTCAACCATCGATGATGAATTACATAATGGTCTGGTGGCAGACGTCCTAAATAATGATATTATAGCACCGCCACCTATCGATAGTATCGGTAAGATTGATGATCACACTGCAAGCGAAATATTGCCAAGCGAACGCAATGCCGGCACCGATCTGGATGCTCTGTTGGATAAAATCAGTTCAATCGTAGGCTGTGATCAGAAGGACTCTCTCGACGAGGAGGATGTGACAATGGATACTGGCTGTAATCTAATTGCAGACGATATCGATAACAGCGCAGAAGACAACTCTGCGATAGATAACGTAGAGACAAATGTTATCGGCGCCGAAGCAAAGCAAAAGGAGGAACAGCACGATAACAGCGTGGAGGAGCTTGAAAGTAAAGATATTGTTGAAGTAGTGGAGAAACCAGAAGAGGAACAAGAAGATAAATTGGAGGAAACTGAAAATAAACAAAACATCAATGACAGTGAGATTGACATAGCAGCGAGAGCGGATGTGCCGACTGATGAAAATATGTTAAATGATAAAACGGAAGAAAATGCTAAAAAGGATACAAAAAACTCGAAAAGAGAAAAGTCACAAGCGGACTCAGGTCAAATTAACTCAAATGATGAGGTCTTTATGGATGCTTTGGAAAGTATCTCCAGTTCAGATGAATTTGATCAGAAAACTGATGAAGCTGACGAGCCAATTTCCAAAGAGGAAATTAAAAATGATCTCGAAGACATAACCTCAGATGAAAGCTATGACAAGGATGAAAAAGCGATTGGTGTCGTTGATAACGCCAAAGCAGATACTTCAATTATTGATCTAGACTCATCTGACGAGATGCTGAACATTTCCAAGAATCTTACGAAAAAAGATACAGCAAAAGCAGAAACAGCAATGGAGCTGGAAGCTGCGGATAATAACGAAGAGCTGAATGACAAAACGTTAGAGGTGTCTGTGGAAACGGGCGAAGATAGTAAAGAGAAAAATAAGACAGATCCATCAGTGGACAATGAAGGTAGCGTTCCATCCAATAGCGAAGTTGTGCTGCCAATCAAGCCCAAAACAAATGGCGTCTTGGACGAAGAGTCACAAAAGAAAGTTGAACAAATGGAGGAGCAGGGGACGAGTAAAGCTGAAGCAAAGGAAGCAGAGTCTGATGATGAGGTGATCTTTTTCGAGCCCATTGAGAAGCCGCGAGTGGAAGAGAGTGAAGCAGCTGAGAGTAAAACAGAATCTGTCAAAGATAAGCCGGAGCCGGATAAAAAGGTCGATGAGGTCGTACTCTTGTCTGAGGACGAAGACGAGCAGACCGAGACCGAGAAGAAACCGACGGAAGAATCGAGGAAAGGCGATGAAAAAGCAGCGCCGACTAAACCAAACAATTTGAAGACGAATGGATCTTTGATTAGAGACTTGTTGGCTGACAACTCGGACAATGCCTGCGATCAGTTTGAGAAACAGAAAACGGAAGAGAAGCCGAAAATTGGCCTGCCTGAAGACTTGGACAGTAATTCGAGCAACTTGCTGCAGCCCTCGCACAAGAGCAGAGATGAGGCTCCAGTAGAGACTGAAGCCGAGCCCGCTACGGAAGCTGATGAAGGCGATGTGGAAATGGTGCCCGATGAGGCAGAGGATGAGTCGGATGCGGGCCAGCCCCAAGTCAAGCGAATACGACTGAGCACCGAAGATAAAGCGGAGGCTAGCAACAGTTCGCAAAGCGGCACCAACAGCACAGCGCCAACGTCCACCAGCACCATCACCAACACCGCCTCCACCACCACCAGTACCAACAATGAGGACGCATCACACCCACTTGTGAAACGCAATCACAGTTGCAGTCCAGTAGAGAAAGAGGATATTCCCAGCAAGAAACTGAAGACGGATGACTCCGATTCGAATAGCTCTAACGATGGCACACTGCAGATCGATCTTGACGCCCACGACAATACGCTGGAGTCGGAAGGATCAGGTACAGCTGCAGAGCCAACTAAATTCAAGCCCGAAGAGAAGACAGAGTTAAAGGAGCTCGAGTATGAACTGAAGCCCAAGCCGGAGATCAAAAGTGATGTGAAGCCTCTGCGCCTAGAGTTTCAGAGGAATTTTCGCAAGAGTTTCGAGCATATGACGCGCCAGGATCTCGAAGAGCTGGTGCTGCAGAAGATCGTCGAGAGTATGCTGGTGAAGAGCGACTTTGCGGAGCTCAGGCGCCAGATCGATAATCACGAGAGCACGCTGGCCAACTATCGCCGCAAGATAGCCGAAGTGTCGAAGCAGTTTCTCGATCTGGAGACGGTGCACAAGCGTGTGCTGAAGGATCTGGAAACAAAGAATGCCCATTTTACGGCGCCGGTGCGTATAACGCGCGCTGTCGGTCTCCAAGTGGGCATGGCCCTGATGAAGAAGCCCAGCGAGGAGGCGGCTGCGGCTCGCAATCACGCCACCGGCAGCCATACTGCGGGCAGTATGTCAGCGCCGGCCGCAACAATGCCAACGCCGCCAAAGGCGAGCACCTCGCCAATGCGTTCGCCCATGCGTGCGCTGGCATCGCCGCGTCACATTCTACCTCAGCATCAACAGTTGCAGCCGCATCAAGTGCAACAGCAACAGCATCAGCAACTGCAACAACAACAGCAGCAGCAGCCACAGCAACAGCAACTGCAGCATCAGCAGCCGCAGCCGACACCAACGCCGTCAATTGCAACGCGGCCGTACGTGCAGACGAGCGGCGGTGGCACGCCGCCTGTGCGTCGCGGCTGCATGCAGAAGGTGACGCCTCAACGGCCGGTTAATAACACGCCCAGCAGCAGCCACCTGGCGAGCTCCTCCGGCCAGGGCATGCAGCGTCTGCCGAACACGCCCAATATCACATCGCGGCCTTTATACGCGTCCAAGCACACGGGCAGCGTGACGCCTGCCACGGCAGCTGCTGTTGCGGCAGCTATGCGCGCTCGCGGCACCACAGCTAAGCCCATTACCAAGGATTATCCGGGCTCCTACATGACACAGAAGCAACAACAGCAACATCAGCAACAGCAGCAACACCACCAACAACAACAACAACAGCAGCAGCAGCAACAGGCATTGCCGTGAGTTACAACTCGATTTCTTTTTCTTTCCGCTGTTCACAACTAATCCCCATTTCTATACCCTTCGTAGTGTACGCATTGGTCGCAGTCCCGGCAAGCAGCCCATAAACATCAACACGAAGGCACGTTCCATGCCCACCGTTTCGGTGCCCATGTCAAATGCCACGGATGGCGGCCCAAATGCTGCTGGCTATGGCCAGCCCAGCTTGGCGCCGGCGAGACCTAAAGAGAAGGCCGTCATCGATCTCACAGATGAGGATGATGCGGCGGCTGCGGCTGCCGCTGCTGCCATGGAGGCCAGCGCCAACTCGAGGCTCCGCCAAGCGCCCAATGTGACTGTCAAGCGTAACATGCAGACGCCGCCATCGACGGCTCCCAATGCACGTGCCGGTGCTGGCAACGTGGTGCGCGTCTCACCCATGAACATACCGCGTGCCAATGCTGTGGCTCGACAGATTGTCAACGGACCAGGTAAACTACAGAGATATATAAAGTCTATTTTGATTCACATGCGCGTGTCATAGATAAGCAAACAATAATGATATCTTAATACCCTAATGGGTATTATATTTATTTGACTTTGTAGAGTTTTCTACTACTTCTACGAAATACGATATGAATAATAGAAACTTGTCTGGTTGTTATGACAATACTCCGTCTCTATATATTTTAGCAAGTCTTTAAAATGATTCTCTGTATGAAAAATAAATTCTAAAAAAATTTGATTAGCTCTGATTATTGATATATAATAATATATATAACAATATATGTTATATAGAGAAGATATTGAGTTGAAAACTGAACCTAATATAGAAAATCACAAAAATTAGCACAAAAAAAAAAAAAAAATAAATAAATAAATAAAAATAAAAAAAAAAATAAAAATAAATAAAAAAAAAAAAAATGTCTGAAAAATATATCTAATATATATATATATATATAGAAGCACCTTATGCTTGCAAGAAAATCGATTATAGAAATATGATCATATTTATTTTATGATATGATAAATATAGCTGATATAGAGTAAAGGTTGAGTTTTATTTTACATAAAAAATATACAAAAATATCGAAACTAAGGAAAATATCAAATAAAATATTTTAGTCTGCCTGAAAAATATATGTAAGGAAATCTTTCTAGGCCTGACTATTAATATATGATCCATGATATATTAATATATATATATATATATATTATATTTTTATTGATCATATATATATATAACTACCAAATTAAACATGAAAATTTCATTTCTCAGTTATGCTGTATGCAAATCCAATGAAAGCGCGTGTGAATCATAGTTAAGAATTTATGAAGCATTAATAATTAATTAATTAATCTCTTCTTTTGTGGACAGCTCAGCGAGGTTCGACTGGCTCGAATGTAACCATGCAGATACGCTCGGAGAATACGCCGCCGAGTGGATCGCGCTCACGTTTCTCACATCCCGCACCGTTGCCGCTGGCGCCGGCGCAAACGTTTCATCCGGACTGGAAGCTGCCGCCGTCACGGCCCGTAATACGCATCAGTTTGCACGATACGGGCATTGTCATCTCGTGGACGCTCGAGGATACGGGCAGTCGGTTTGCCGAGTGCGTTACGTATCAGATTTACGCTTATCAGGAGACGATTAACGAGCCCAGCACCGACTCCTGGCGACACGTGGGCGACGTGAAGGCCATGCTGCTGCCCATGGCAGTGACGCTGAATCAATTCCAAGAGAATCAACGCTACTTCTTTGCGGTGCGCGGCGTGGATGCTCACGATCGCTATGGAGTATTCAGTTTGCCCAAGACGTGGTAATTGAGACGTGTCTTTTGTTTATATGTATTGAAACTTATTTTACATTAGCTCTTAAGCCTAACTGTAACTTATTTATGCAATATCCCCCGCCCCCCCGCCAGCCTTAAGTTAAGTATTGAGTTTCAGTTTGAGTCGTTGGCAGAGTCCGAAATATTTTTAGCCAAATCACATCTATGTTCGTTCCTTAAGACATATATATATATATATAATTTTTTAAGTAAGCAAGCTACAATAGCTACAACTGAAAGCCATTTGAATATCTTTTCCAATCTTACCATGCACGTACTCTTAAGTTAGCCCTAAGTTTTAACCCTGGAGTGTTTTCTATGGATTTAAACATACTTTACTGAAAGCAAATTGCCTCGTGGCAAACCAAGCGCAACAAACACGACTCATTTTGTTAATACAGAAAAAAAACTATGTTTTAAGCTGAAAAGAATAATATACAATGAATAAAAATTATATTGAAAAGATACAAATTTAGTTGTGTTCAATGGAATTCACATTGATCTGGGTTCTTAGTATAGATTTAATTTTTATTTGTATTAGACTTTCTGTTAGTTAAAAGAAATTTTAAGTTTAATTTCACTGTAAAATAGTTGTTAACTAAAAACATAATATTTACAATGCAGAGACAGCTCTTTATAAATGTAGCTTTTAGATTTCCATTGAATTTTATCTTCCAGTGTTTATTTAGAGCTCTCTGTGTGCTCTCTTATGTTTATGTTAAATTTACAATGCATATTAAATAATCTATACAAACATGCTAATAATAAAAGCACTTCACAATGGCCTTGAAATAAGATGGATTATATTTGTGTAAAAGGTGGCAACTCTGCAATTTAGTTGTAGTCAGCAAATTTTTACCGTGTTTCAAGTAAATTTAATGTCGGTCTATTGCAGCTATCATCAGATTGAGTAACTGCAAAGTCCGTTTAAAATATACAATGCACATTGTAAATTTGGTCAAGCAAATTTAATATTTGACTTTTTTCTCATTTTATAGTTCATGTTAGGTTTACAGTGAATATTATTATTATATTATATATGGAATTTTTTAGGAGCTTCGCCTTGCATTTAAATCTCTCTTGGAATTACTTACACAAGATGAAATTACTTACAAGATATATAATAAATTTACTTACAGAAGCTGCGTAAGTTTGACGATAAATTTATTATGCAAACAGTTAGAGCTTTACCCTAAACTACATTCTAAATAAACTCAGTTAATTTTGCTCTATATTTTATATTATATTTTACTAATTATAGCCTGATCCCATTAAAAATGGGAAAAAAGGATTTGATGGTTTTGTTAAAAGTATGTAACAGGCAGAAGGAGGCGTGCCACAGCCCATAAACTATATATATTCTTGATCAGAACGACAAGACGAGTAGTTTGAGCCCTGTCCGTCCGCCCGTCTATCTCAGAACCTATAAGAGCTAGTTTTTACATGTCAAATTTACAATTAAGATTAAAAAAAAAAACCAGCTGAAAGCAATTTTTGGTTTCTGCAACTTAATTCTTTTTGTGTCTAGCATATCATGTGTCCGACATAATGCCAGAATCGTATCGCTCTAGTCTGTTAACTAGAATTACAACAAACAACCGTAAATTAGTCATGAGCTCAAATTAAAAAATCGTTTACGTTCGACATGAACTTAAATGAAATGTGTGGTAAATATAACTTAATGACTGTAATGTCTGTCGCTATGATTGGATAATTGAAGGTGGAGGGCTCAGTTGGCATTTAATATGCCATCCTTGCTGACGTTGTGGAGGACAGTCAAAGGACGCACACTCAACAAATTAGCACAAATTGCATGCACAAATTGATTTTTCAGCTGGCTAAGCGAGCGGATAGAGGGTGTGGGGCTGGGGCTGGGACTGGGGCTGGGGGGAACGGGTTTATATTACAACTTATATGAGAATGCAATCGATGACACATAAAATATGGATGCGCCCATATCCGTGTGAGAGCCTGCTGGTGTCCATTTTGTTGGGGGTCACTTGCTGTCCTTAATGGCAAACGTTGCCAATGTTGCATGTTAAGTGGCAGCCAGCGCCTGCCGACCTGCCGACCTGCCGACCTGCCGACCTGCCGCCCTGCCGCCCGGCCCTGGCCTTGTGCATCACCCTGTTCGCATTGAGCAAGTGGGGCATATTCAGTGCTGCCGACTGGCCTTGACTTTGCTTTCTTTGCACTGCCCAAATGGGGTATGATAATTTCAAGAGGCAGCCAACGTATGCCCCTTGGCTCTCTATGCTCTGTTCACATTGCTTCTGGCAATTCTTAAGCCTTGACTGTTGAAATGGGGTATATGCCTTCTGAGACTTGCTTTGACCTTAGTGTATTTATATTTATATGAATATACATATCTTTTCTTATACTCATCATTTGACTCTGGCATCATGAACAGAGCAGCTCGACAGTCGTTCAGGCTCTGCTTTTTCTCTTCTTCTTGTTTTTTTTTTCATGTCAGCGACACCAATTGTCCGCTTGCACTTGACATTGGCGAAGCGGCGCAGGCAGCGTCGCAACCTTTTTTCTTGTGCTTCTATGTTTTTGCCTCTTCTTTTTTTTTTTTTTTTGTGCATTGTGTCCATTCATGCATGCGGCAGCGAGCGGCGTGATTGGTGGGCTGCTTGCAGCTGTGCCACATGCTGCAAAGGCAGCGCCACGTGCCAGCACAATATTGAGCGTTAGCCAAAAAACCTTGACATTAGGCGCTAAATTGCACGGGTGTGTGTGTGTGTGTGTGTGTGTCTCTAACTGTTGTTAAGTCATTGGCTGTGCTGCATATCCGGCGCACAGCAAACACAATGTGTTTGTGTCACTTTGTCATTTTAATTCATTTGCTGCAAAAATGTGTCGCAAAACATGTCCTGGCAGGACATGGCTCGTCCCGTTGTCATTGTCGCTCCAATTATTTGACAACTACAACAAAAAATTGTAAACGAACCCACATACATATGCATATGTGTGCATTTTAATTGAAATAACTCTTCCGCACATACACTGAGCACAAATTTAATTGTTGCTGTTTGCTTCATTTCCGGGAAATGTCTTGGTAGCCGCAACACACACACAAATATAAATAAATAAATAAATATATATATATATATATATAGACTCACATGTGTGCGCTTACCACGCCCACCGCCTCTAACGGCAAGCATAACAAAAACACAGATGTTTTGTCAGCAGCAATCGCTCTTCGTGCAGAGCGCACGCGTCACCTGCAGCACGGCAACACTGCTCGTGCCATTTCGTAGTAGCCGTGGCAGTAATATTTGCGGGCTTTGTTTGTTATTCGCTCGCCGAACGCGTCGCCTAACGGTTGTGTGTCGCCCCAAATTTCACAACTCCACAACTCGCGCAACTAGCGGCGGCATGCGTCGCGCTTTTAGACAATTAACGCGTCTTTTTTGTAACCAAAAAATATATAAAGAAAAAATAAATAAATAAATTTATATAAATAAACATAAATGTGTGTGTTAAAAAAATATTAAAAAAAAATTATTATTTAAATAAATTAATCACTAATAACGAATATAATCAAAAATTATATTAAATATTATTGAAACAAATAGTAAATATATATATTGTGCAGAAATAGCTTAAAAAAGCAGTGCGAAATTTGTTAAAAAAGTAATTATAATTATACAACATTATGTTTATATTTAATTAAAGCGTAACCAAAATAAAAAATAATTAAACATAATATTAAATATTTTTAAAAATTGTAAGCATAAATATTATATTAAAACAGATAAAAATAAATCATAACAATAAATGTTTCAAAAACAAATATATTGAAAGAGACTAAACTAATTTTAAAATTATATTAAATACAGAAAGAAATTGCATTAAAAAGTTAGTAAAAAATCATAGTAGAAAATAAAATATATTTAAAACAATAATATTATAGTTATTAAGGAATAAATTAATTAACAAAACTATAAATAAATTGCAAAAAAGATTTATAAATATATTTAATTAGGGGAAAAAATATATAATGAACAAAAATAAAATAAAAATAATAATATTAATGAAGAAAAGCTAAAAAAAATATTAAAGAATTTAACTTGAGTCAAAAGCTTTAAAAGGCGTCATACTTTATTATATGAAAATGGCATATTCTCAACAAATTATCAAAAAAATAAAATACAAAAATAATAAAGTAAACAATATATATTAAAAAAAAAAAATAAAATAAAATAAAATAAATAAATATTTATATATATATATTGCAAAAAAAAAAAAAAAATATATTCAAATTGTGCAAAGATAAAAGAAATATTGAAATTGAATGAAAACAATTGGAGCTCGTATAGGCTTACATTGTTTAGATTATATATACATGTATGTATGTGTATACATAATTCTCTATAAATAGTAGAGTTATTTTGTAAATAAGTAACTTTAATTGAAATATCGATTACAAGAGCTAAACTCGTCAATCGCTTTGTAAGTATAACAATGCCCCAAAGCGTGCCACATGCTCTAGATGTAAGTGTGTGTATATTTTTGTGTTTATGTATGTTAATTAAATTACCGTTATATATGCTTGACAACAATGCCAAAGCCCAGAACAACAATAACACACATACGCATACACACACAGACGGCGTAACCCCCATTGCAAGTAATTATAAAAAAACATCAGCAGTGACGACAACAACAACAGCCGAAAGGCAACTAGCGTACACAAACACACACACACACACACACACACACTTGCTCACTCACACAGTAAAAACAATAACAAATAATGAGCCAATTTTCAGTCGCAACTTCAACTCGACAAGCGACTCAGTTACATGTCTTGGCCCTGGCCACTTGCTGTCACATTTGTTGTGCCTGTGTGTGTGCCTGTGTGTGTGTGTTAACTGTGCTGCGCCTATGTCTATTACTGGCTGTAACCATTTGCACGTAGCGCCTTACTATTATTAAGCGTCTTATTGTACAATGGGTGCGCGCATAAGTATGCTACGTTTTCTGTAGCTCGCCATCAGCCAGACACACACTCATCTGTGTGTGTGTGTGTGTGTGTGTGTATGCTCTCAAGGTGCAATAAGCCAGCATTAGTTATGTCTATGTGTAGGTTTCCTTATGTATGGCATACAGCTTGGTCAGATTGTTGAGCTGAAAAGGCTTACCGACTCGAATCGATAAAATCATGTTCCCCTTTTTCGATTACACGTTCAAGTGTGTGCGTGTGTTGTGTGTGTGTGTTTTGTTTGTGGTCTATCAGTCATCTAGTTAAGCCTTTGCGGCTTAAGCAACTCACACTTTATTTTCATTTCATATTTGCTAGCACATGGTTTTCATGCCATGGATATGTATCCACACGCATTCCTTAAGCTCCAAGAGTCTAATTCAACATTTGTTTTATTGTTTATAGAAATGCCATAGGCAAATATGGTTTTAAGGCGTGAATATATTTTAAATTATGGTAGGCTTAAACAATATTTTATTGCATTAATAATTTAAAAAAATGCTTTGAATTTGATAAAAAAAAGTTTTAAATTTATTTGGAAATTTATTTATTATTGAGGCACATCATTTAAATTTATTATTTAAAATAAATAAATTAAATATTTGCAGAATAAATTTATTTATATTTTTTGACAAAGCAATTAAGTGACTTTCAAAATTTTGTTTGTTTCAATGAAGCAGAATTTAGTGAGTGAGCATATAAGTGAATAGAAATTGCAATGTCAGCAAATTAGTTTAACATGTGACTTTTTTTTTTTAATTAAACTACATTTTTATATAATTTTAAAATGTAATCTATAATAAAATGTTAAGTTTTGGTGTACATTTAAACAGCCGTTTATTACTGATAGGCAAACAGCTAAATAAAACTATTTGAAATAGTATTACACTTGCTTGGCCAGGCCAAAATAAAAAATGTATTTTAATTAATTATAAACTAAATAATTATTCTATATATTATTCTACTTCTAGTTATTCAGATTATAAATTAAAAAAAATCAATTCGGAAATTTCGCCTGAAATTTCCTCAAATACTTTAAAACTGCCTAACTCAGGCTTTATTATTTGTTTTCTCTACTTATTTTCTACATTTATTTCACAAACTTATTGAATGTCTTCTCAACCAACTTCTCTCAATTAAATTGTCCGCTTTGTGCGTATTTTTTTATCAACTGCTTCACATTGCTTGGCTCTGACAGGATATTTAAGGCGATGTCATGTTGCCCCCAGGACGGCTTTGCCCTCAACACGTCAAGGTGTTCTAGGCAAAAACAAGCAATGCAACAACAACAACAATAATAACAACAACAACAACAGCAGCAACAACATATTAGCACACACCCATTTTTTTCATAAATTTTCCAACGAATGTAAAAAAGAAAAGTGAATTCGAGACTTTGCACACAAAGTTCTTTTTTTTTTCCCCGTAGCTCAAGCTGGGTTGGTTGGCTGGTTGGCTGCACAGTGTCCCAAAACACGTATGCAAATGTGCAAGGACCAGCATAAATGTGCCATAATAGCCACACTTTAGAGCTGAGTATTGAGTACCCAAACAGAGCATCGAGTACTCAGTATTGATTATCAGTTTTGCATACTAATAAGTGAGCGCTTTGTTCCGACCATTTCGCTGATGGCAGAGCCACACTCGAATGTGAATGTTTCTGTTATTCCACATGTATATGTATGTGTGAGTGTGTATTTGTGTGTGTGTGTGTGCTTGTGTATTTGAGCTTGATAGAGTCGCTGTTTTGCTGTTTGCCATGGCAGCTGCTTTCGACAGCAAAAAGGGAGCGCCACATGGCCCCAAATAAGCCGCAAAGGGCTCGCGCATGTACACAGACGAGTTTTCGCATTAGGGGTATGCCTGTCACATGAATACTTATAATTGCTCATTGGCAATATATTTATTGATTTTGGTATTGATATTGCTTGTTGTGGCTATTATTAGTGTTATTTGTATTATAATTAATATTTAATATTTTTTCTTTTTATGTAAAATTTGTTTATTATTATTATAAATATTAAATCATAAAAATATTGATTTATTATAAGTATTTTTTAATTTTTTTTTGCCTTGTTACATATTCATTTATAATATACAAATTATGTTAGTCAATATTTAATATTTATTTGTATTAAATTGTAAAATATATAACATGATTTCTCCTTATATATTTTAACTTCTTAAATCTTAATTGAATTAAATGTAGGATTTTAAATTTAATTAAATATATTTAACTTTATTTTAAATATATAAAAAAAAACTATTAAATACTTAAAACATATTTATTTCTTAATATATTTTAATTATTTAAAATTTTTTTTTTATATTTCTTAATATATTTTAATTATTTAAAAGTTTTTTTTTTATATACTTAAAATAAATTTAAATATATTTATTCTACATTTAATTTAATTTAAAATTAAGTTTATGTTATGAATTGCTTTCTATTCGTCTTGCAGCTGACATATTTGAACGATTACGAGTTTATGTGTAAGGGACTGCCCCTACTTTGTCAACTGGCATGTAATACCAGCTGCCTATTGCCTTTTTTTGTTGCTTTGTTTGATTTGTCTAGATGCGCCTCAAAGGGCGTTTGTTTGCCCAAGGTGGGGGAGGGCGCCAGCCGTTCCCTTTTTTCTCTCTCGTTTTGTTTTATTTTTTATTTTGCGCCAACTTCGTCGCCATTGTTTTTGGGGGCTGTTATATTACGTATACGTAGAGTAGTTTGCTTTCTTTTTGGTTGCTAGTTGGAGTTTTTTTTTTGGGGTGGTATTTTCTATTTTTATCGGTTAGTATGTTAGTGTTGCCTGACAGCAACAGCGGCAGCGGCGGCGTCGCTTCCGTTTGGGCTGCTTTCTTCCTGCTTTGCTGTTAAGTTTATTGTTATTTGTTGTTGCTGTTTGTACATTTCCGTTACAGTCATAACACGAGCAGCAAACAGCTGATAACACAGGCACACACACACACACTCCCTTGCCTCACTTATTGCGGATGGAATGCTTGTCCTGGCTGTGGAGCTGGTTGAGCTTTGCCTGCATTGTTTTGACGCCCTTTAAAATTGAGCCGAGCCGCCAGTCGCTGCTCAAATTGCAGCCAACCTCGATTAGTTGGGAGGCATGAGGCCTCAGACCTTTTTGGCTAAATCAATACCCGTATTATAATCAATCATGAACCTGAGCATGATAAACGCTTCGACAATGCAAACAACACAACAAATCAAAATGAATGAACTTGACGGTCGCCTGCCGATCCCCACCTGACAGCGCTCACAGCTACGGCTGCCTCCAAGTTGTTTGAGCTGCGAATTATTATTGCATTTGCCATTTGAATGGCAATTCCCAAAGAGAGATTTATGTGGGGTGTTTGCGACTGTATGCGTGTGTGTGTGTGTTTGTGTCTGTGTTTGCGTGTATGAAGTGACAGCACACGCGGCGTATGATAAATGTAAGCCGCATCAAATTTACGGAAATGAAATAACGGAAGCGCTAAAAGCAAAATAAAGAAACGAAGAAAGGAACCCCTGTGACGAAAAACATGAAATATCCATGATTTAGACACGTTCAATTTTTAAATGTTTGTAGATATACTTTGGCTTCAATTCAATTTAAATTGTATACCTTTAAAAAATAAATTTTTAAAATTTTACTGCATTTTTGTATTTATTTATTTATTTTTTTATTTCTTTCATTTATTTATTTTTTATACTTTATTTAGCTGTAGCCAATGACTGCTATATACATATAAATATTTAATATTTATATATTCATTTTTTTTTAATATTTTATAAATTATATATAATGATACATTTATTTTATTATTATTTATTTTACGTTTATTAATAGTTATTACATTAATTAGTTTAGCTAATCTATATTAAAATTAATTATTTATAGATTTATGATATTGAATAATTAGCATCTTTTATTTATGTCTCTATATTTTATATGTATATAAGTAGACATTTTTTATTATTTATAAATTTTATTTTTAAGCTCTACTATTTTTTTTATTTAAAAAAAAAATACAAGTATATCAAATTTTTATTATTTTAAAAAACTTAGCTTGCATTACTTGTTTTTTTTTTTTTTTATAATTTTAAATTTACAAAATTTATAAGTTTTTCTGACTAAAACTTGTTTTTATACACTGGCTTAGTTTAGTTGCTGATTTCTAGCCTGACAAACGACTGAAAAATCAGGCATTTGATGCTTGTATCTTGGAATACAATTTGTTTCCTACAGGGATACACACACATTCTCACACACACACACTCACAATCATTGGCAGCAAAGTGCTTATGTATTGATATGCTTTTGCAATATTAATGATGTTTGATGCTTATGTAAATGCAAATGTAAATGTAAAGCAGCAAATCAAATAAAGCAGAAAAATACACACATGCAAACACACACACACACACACACACACACACACACACACACACACACACACACACACACACACACACACAACTAAAATAATGCTCCGCTCTTATTGTTATTTCGTTTCGTTTGCTTTTATTTTTGCAGAGCAAAACGTTGGAATCACTCGGACTAAAATCTCAAATCTCCAATCAAAACGCTTGCAAAAAGGCAAAAGCAAAACAAATAGCTCTCGATATATACAGTTACAGATGAGCGTAAGTGAATGTGTGCGTGTCTCTGTGTGAGCATACGGCATAAGGCGTACAGCGCATAGGCCGTGCAACGGACTGTGCTCGAAGGCAAATCCCCAGGCAACACTTAAGGCATAAATCCAAACTCAATCACGCAACAAGGTAGCACATCCACAATCAGGATTAAAAGTCTTCGAATCAGATAGTGGCAGGCGGCCAGAGCGGAGCGGCTGAGCGGCTGAGCGACAGAGCGACAGAGATAAACGATGCTGTGTTATAGCCCCCTCTGATAGCGTTGCGGTAATCATCATCAGAGCATCATCAGTATTATCTCTGAGCCTGTGCTCTCTTGACTGCTGGTGCGTTGGCTCGTGCTCGACCTCCTCGTTGCTGCCAAAAAATGTTGATTTAGTTTGCGGCCAAGACCCAAGCATTGTAAACATGCCAACACAGCCCTCGACCAGATACTCAATGACATTTCGAGCCTGATTCAAGGACGCGCAAAGGACCAAGCCACTGCGAAGGCCAAAAATTAAGACTCACCTCTGATTCTAGCTAACAATTTTCTTCGGTGTTGTTTTTTTTTTTCTTTTGTATTTGAGGACAAGGAAAAGTGAGCAGCTGCGTATCATCAACATGGCAAGGTAAGTCAGCGCCAGCCTATATATTGTAGATACTCGCATTCCTCTACTCTTTGCGGTAATATATTTCTGTGGCAACACCAACCAGAGGAAGAGCACATAATCCAAAACCAGAAATAATGAACATTTTATGCTAGACTTGCTGAATATTGAATACTCTAAAGAAATGAAAAGAAATGAGCGGGCAGATGGGGTCAGATTTTGTATGGGAAAATGTATATATGATTTAATTTATATTTATTAATATAATTTATTTATATATATAATTTATAAGAATATTTAATTATAGTGAAAAGAGAGATGTATAATTGATTGACGGAAATTATTAATAATAATAGGAGCAAGTTTATATGTTATTTTATTTAAATTTATTTATATATAATTTATAAGAATATTTAATGATAGAGAAAAGAGAGATATATATTTGATTGATGGAAATTATTGATATTATAAATATGATAAATAAATATGAGAGAGGCGAGAACAGACCTCAGAAACTCGTTAAAAAACAAGGGTATAGAGTATATAATTTTAATATATTAATAAATAAAAAAAAAATATTTTAATTATATTTTAGCATACCTAAACCATATCTATCAAAAACTTTAGCTTCAACTTCCTTAGAAATTTTATGAATTCCGCAGATAGTGCAAACCTTTCTGCTCAACAAGTAGTTGAGTAGCGCTGCTCTACGCATAATCGAAATAGAATTTTGCTTTAGTCCACATTAAAATCTCAGCGAAAAGAAAAAAAAAGGAAGGAAATATGCAGCCAATCATGCTTGAGGGTGTTACGCCAGCCATCGTAAAATTATAATACCCCACTCAAGCACGAAAAAGGAAAACGTCGTGACTGGCAAATGTTTTCAGTTCAGTGCGGTTCTGTTCTCGGCTCTCAAAAGCAACCGCAAACACATTTTTAGGCATTTCAACGCAGGCAAACAAAGCTAAAGAAAACTCGCATTTATCATGCTGACTCTATGTGTGTGTGTGTGTTGTGTTGTGTGTTGTGTTTGGGCGATAGATAAATTTCCTTGAATACAACAAGTTCAAAGCAAACAAGAAAAGGTGCACAAGTGCTGTGCGTAGAGCTCTCAGATTTGTTTTTATTTAAATTTAAATGATATTTTGATAAGATAAATTGTAGACACAATAATAAATCAGAACTTTTATAATATGGGCAAAATCAGATTGCTTCCTTTTTGGACAAAGCGTAGCAAATGAGAAGTGTTGACGGCTTCTGTTAAAGCGTGAAGCGACATTTTTTATTTGCTTCTATGAATAAATGAGCTTAGAATAAGAATTTATGCCCAAAATTGTGAATTATGGCAGAGAGTAGAGCAGATTTTCTTTATTAGCTTTTTTTCTATCAATAATAAAGTAGAGTATAATATGTAGAGTAGAAGTGACATAATTTAGACTTTAGACTTTTTTATTAGCTTATTTCTCCATATATTTTTTTATTATTATATTTTTACTATTATTTTTTTATTTGTAATATTTATTATTTTTTTTAATTATATTTTGTTGTTCCCTATTTTTTTGCACTTTATTATACTTTCTAATTTCAATATATTTTTATATTTACATTTATATTTAGTTTGTTTTTTTTTCTGTCTCGCTGCAGTTTCATATTTATTTCTCGCTTAATTTTAGCTTTGGCAGCTCACTTGTTTTCAGCTCATGTCTTCTTTTTCATTTGTATATTTTTTATTTGCTACTCCATCTTGCTCAAATTTTGGTAAAATCTACTAGCTTCTCGATTTAATTATTGTATCAAATAACTATCTTTTTTTTTTTTGTATCTTTCTCTTGCTCCTTCACTTCAATTTTCGTTTCTTAGTTACATTATTAGTTTCTTTTTTTCTCAATTTTCCCTTGTAATTTTCGTTTGTTGTGCTGCTCTTCAATTTTCATTTCACTTCACGTCTCGCTTTACGTTCATGCTTTCATGGCTAGCTGCTGACATTGCATTTCCCTTTGCTTCTCCCTTTGCTTCTCCCTTTGTCTTGCATTGCTTAAATTTATGATTAATTTTTTGTGGTGCTTCGATGCTTTCTTAAAATCTCAGACGTAACTCCATTGTTTGCTTCTCGCTTGTCCACGCTCGACTATTTATAATTTAATTGAACTGCGTTTGAGCCTTTTCCATTATATTTTATCTAACAAAATGGTGTTATTAACGCTTTTCAGTTGTTCGCCAATATGCTTTGGGGCCAGACTGGAAATCATGTTAGTTATTAATTAATTGAATGCTAAAATGCTCTTGACACGCCAGAATTGGATAGTCAGCCCGCAAGCTAAGTCATAGGAATGTGTGCATATTGAAATCTGTGGCACTCGAACAAATTGCATTAGGCCAAATTCAATGAGCAGCGTGCAACATGTGGGGTGGGAAACAACAAAGCCAAACCGCAACAATGACTTAGCCAATATTCTGATTAATTTACCGGCCAACAGACATGTGAAATTCGGCCCAAAGCCCCAATGTGACGTGACGTTATTGAGTTTCTGCCAACGGCCAAGTCGAGTTTGAAAAGTGCTTAAAATTCTCAATTTTCTCTTCTTCACTCTCTATTCTCTATTTGGTAACGATATAATTATTAGCATAGCCGCAGTTTGCCACGCCTACTGTTGCCTTAACCGCAGGCGGCTTGCATAATTTGCAAATCTGTTTGATTTGCGGCCAAGTGTGAATAATTGAATGCAATGGGGGAATTTTTCCAGAGAAAAAGAGAGAGAGAGAGCGAGAGCCAGACGGACGGACAAATGGCCAATTCATGGAAAACAAAATTTGCAACAACTAAAAAAACTTTTTTCACTTTGTGGTATTTGCATGCAATGCATTAGCTGAGCTTTTTAAAGGGGCTAAGCTGTTATAGCTAGACTTTGAAATACCCATTAAAAAAGATTTGCAAATTGTGTAAATTGGATAATAGAATTTGGTTATTATACTTAAATATATTTAAAATTATTTGTAGTTATCTTTCTAGGCAGATCTCATATAGAATCAAAGACTCACGCACCTGTGTGGGAATTGCATAGAATTTATAGCTCGTCCATGTTGATAGCAGCAAATGTTTTCGATATAATAAGAATTAAAATATTTATTTTATGTTTTTTATATTAATTGAAAAAAATAGGCCCTAGTAATAGCTTCTTTAATATTCATAAAAATTGCTACAGCCAAATTAGTTGCATTGGATCCAATGCAACTAATTCGGCTGTATAAACTCTTATGAGTATTTATTTAGTAATTAAGAAGCTATTACTAAGGCCTGTTTTTTCATAGTTATTGAAAATATATAATATATATTTAGTCATTTATGATAGACTAAAATTGCAATACACTTTTTTAATGAATAATGTTGTATAAAAATATAATATATAATATAATAAACAGTTTTCTGTGTTTAAATATATATATATATATTTTATAATATAGTATTTTGTAATATTAAAATTGTTAATTAAGTGATTCTATATATAAATATATATTCTCAAATATATATATATATATTAATAGTATATTAATCTATATTCAGCGTTTTTCAGTTTAGCTTTAACCCTTTAATTCTTTGTTTACACTTTTGTCAAAGTTTTCTCAAGTTTAATTCAGAATATCATAAATTATTTTTAAATGCCATAAACTGTTCCACTTTTGCCTGCCTTAAAAGCTTACCTGGAGAGTGTGTGTATTTTATGGTCGACTGTGTGGGCAACGAACAAAAAGACTTAAAAGAACTCTGTAGTCGGGCGTAACAGACTGCATAATACTCGATTTAAATGAAGAGAAGACTTTCTAAGTGGAGTTCAGAAATTCTGAGAGTCTAGAGTGTCTATAGAGTCTAGAGAGTCTATAGAATCTAGAGAGTCTACAGTATTTAGAGAGTCTATAGAGTATCGAGACTCCACAGAGAGTTATCCTTATTTAAAGTGCATATTATACAGCCTATAGAGTCTGTAGAGTCTATGGAGCTTGTCTAGACATCTTAAATGAAACTAAAAAACTCCTTTGAAGATGCTGCGTATAAATAAAACAGGTGCAAAGTTGGAAGCCAGCGATGGCCACTTCAATCATGGCCAACTTGCAGTTGCCAACAATTTCACGGTCAATTGCAATTGTGTGCGTGCTCGTCTCTCTGCATGTGTGTGTGAGTGCTTTTACAGGTTGGGTGTGACTGCAGCTAAATGCTTAATATGCAAACTCGCGCAGCTGTGTGGACGGCAGTGATGGGGATGGGTAAGGGGGAAGGGGTACAGCGGCTAGTGCTATGTGCTAGGTCAAGTGAATCGTTGGCGCAGCTGTCAATTATGGCCAGTCCATTGGGGCCTAATGCTGGGCCATGTCTGGCCATAAGTTTTATGTGCCCTAATCGCCGCAGACCCTTTGCCAGGGCCGTTAACAGCTGACGGCCTGCAAAGGACAGAGGCAAACGAGTCCCTTATTGAGCCACGGCCATGGCATGGATATATATTGTATGGCTTCAAGGCGCCTTTATGTGTCTGTAATTATGCCAGGCAGCACACACGTCGCCCCCAGCCATACACGCCCACACCCAGCCAGGCTTCGCCGTATTGAAACAATGGAAAATTTTTGTTCAAACGGATGTGAATACATTTCCGGCGCGTGCAAAGCAAAAGACAAACAGCAAATCCAAAAAAAAAAAATAAAGTAAAGTAAAGTAAAGTAAAAACAATGAAAAGTTGTTTGTCATTAATTAAATTTCACTAAGGCAACAATAAGGAATACTCACACACACACACACACACACACACGCATTCACACGCCAAGAGGCATTCAGGCTTAAATTTCACTTAATGTCTGACATGTTGCACACACATGACTCTCCCTCTCACTCTCACTCTCCATCTCTCTCTTTATCCATACCAGCTTAGCACTTCTTGTCTACCTTGACAAACAAACAAATAGAAGCAGCTAAAGTTTTTCTTCTTTGTCAGTACAGTTGCTGCTTAGTCACGCCACAAATTTTACAGTTAATTGTAAAATGTTGTAAAAGGCGAACAAGTTAATAGACCATGCAGGACACGTTTCCATAATGGCAACAGTCTAACCATATAGACAAGACAATCGGGCAAACCAGCTGAACAATAAAGACCTGTTAAAACAATTACAGAGTTCTGGGTATAATTATACTTACTAAGAGATTTCAATGAAATGAATGTGAATTGTCGCAAAACAAGCATGACCGACTGCATAATGCTCGTTACAAAAATAATTAAATATTTTCAAAAATAGTAATTATTAATTAATGAAATTAAATTAATAATTAACTCAAAGATTGTGAAAAGTCAAGTTTGTTGATTTGTAATGCTATTAAGGCGCAAATATATAAAAAAAATACATAAAAATATATATAAAATAAATAAACATAAAATTTAAAATATTTATTAAATATAAAAAAAATAATGAAAAATATAAAATATTAAGTACAAATAAAAGAATATATATAAAATATAAAATAAATAAACATAAAATTTAAAATATTAAATAAAAATTAAATAAAAATATTAATTAAATATAAAAAAAAAATTAATTAAAAATATAAAATATTAAATACAAATAAAAAAATATATATAATATATAAAAAAAAAATAAAAATATAATATAAAAATAGAAATAAAATATAAATGGAATTCAACTTTTTGTGATAACATTTTTATATCTTAAAACAAATTAAAAGAAAAATTTGAAAATGTTAACAGCCAGAAAAAAGCTTCAATCGAACTCTGCCCGCTCGTCTCTTACCCTTTCTCGCTAAAAGAACCTGTCGATCGAGCCAACTATCGAAACTGAACACTTGAATTCTTACACTCAGTTGCCCTATTCGAAGCAAAATCCAATTTATATTGAATACAAATCAATCGCTGATTAAAAACGTCATCGAGCTACAGTTTTCTGGGTAAATGCAATCGAATGCATTCAGGCACAACTACTCTTGAAGCCATGGAGTCAACAAATTGATTCACGTTCCAGAACCATCTCAATCAAATTACCTTTCTCAGCTCTCACTCAACTTGTTTCGTAGAAATTTAAGCCCTGGAAAATGATACTGCAATGTTGATATGGCTGACACTGAATTGAGTTGCATGTCTTATTAGCAATATCACATAACCGAGCTTATGGTCTGTCAAAGCTTATGGCTAGTATTGCGTTTACTTCATCGAGTGCCACGCCCACACTCGCATAGCTCTAAGCAAATTCCATTGGTCGCAATCAGCACATAAGCACATTACACGGCTGACTGAATCTGGACGAATACCAGGCGAATGAAAAGGATTATGATTGGCATTGGCTACGAAAGAGAATGGAACGAGAGCGGTTTGCGGCACAATCATGCAACATTTTGTTGCGTATTTGTGTTGCAACGCTCGTTTCCTATGCGTTGTCTGTTATCTTGCCACTCTTACCCACCTGCGTGTGTGTGTGTGTGTGTGTGCATCAAAGCAAAGATTAATTGGCTTTGCGTAGGGCTTCCACATGCGTTCTGTTTACTCTTATCATCGATTTGCTTGGCTTTCCTTTATCTCTCCCATGCCCGCCCTCGCTTCCTGCCCCCCACGGTTTAGCTCTGTGTTTTTTTTATAGTTCGTTACATGCCATTTGGATTGTTAGCTAACTTTGGAACATTTGCTCTTCATTTTTTGCACGCACCCCTTGATTATGCAAACACACGTGCTCGATTGCTGTTGCAGTGTCAACGTCAGTCGAGCTGTAGCCGAGCTCAAAAATCCCTGCTACGATTATACAATATCTCTGCACTAATCTTGCATTCATCGTTGACTTTTTGACTAGCACTCATTAAGCCTCACTAATTGAGATACTACTGGAATATGAGTATAGTAATCAAATGATTCTTTATCATTTGAAAATATTTAACATAAGCTTTTTTGTTTTATTATAATTATATTTTTTTTTTTTCACTATTAAAAAATATGTTATTGTATAAAATATGCATAATATAGATCATATAATATCAGAAAAATATGTTTTATATTTAAATTAATTATGATAAATTTAAATATATTTTTAATAAATTCATATATCAAACTATTTTTCTTTCTAAAAAATAAAAAAGAAATAAAAATAAAAAATACATTTTTTCATACTAAAACAATACAAATTTTATTTAAATATATTTTTCAATGTTAATTATTTATTTTAAAAAAATTTATTTTATATATATATTATTTAGATTTATTATTATTTGCTTTTATATTTAACATATTTAAAATATTAAATAATAAATTAATTATTATTTAAATACAATCAAAAAATTAAAAAAAAAAAAAAAAATAAAGTTAAAATAAAATTGAAAATAAATAAAAATATAAACAAAAATATAAATACAAATAAAAATAAATACAAATATGTATCTAAATCGTTTTTTTGCCACATTTATTTTAGCTATAAGAAATTTTTTATTTATTTATAGCTATAAGAAATAATTTTGCATAAGCTGCTTTGATACTCCTCTTTCTCTATACTTGATACACAATAAATATTTGAGTTATTTTGAAGACAAATTCCGTCTGTGCTCTGCTTAAAATGCCAATTAGACAAGCACAAAGCGAGCTCTTAATCTGCATATGCAAAACTAATTGAAGTCAAAAGACACACAAAGTGTACAAATCAACAAAAAATGGCCAGAAATTTGTCAATTCGCATAAACAAAATGCAAAATGAAAGCAGAAGAAAAATGTCGTCAGGCAAAATTTAATTTTCCAGTTCAGTTAAACAACGATTATTTTCATTTGATTGAATTTGAATTGATGCGTTTTCAACAAATTCAATTCATTTCGGTCCATGCATCAATCCATCCAAGCAACCAACGAGCCAACCCAAGCATTAATCCATTCATTCATCTATTCATTCATAGGCGCTCGTAATGTTCAGCTGCATTTTGACCTTCTTTTCGCAGCGCATTTTTTCATCAGTTCACACTCACATGTGTGTGCGTGTGTGGGCTGTGTATATGTTAACAGATTCTGATTCTGATATATGTGGCTGTATTTTGAAATCGTTCCATTTGCGTCACAGTTGTCGCTTTCATTAGGCCTCACATACAAAAACGTTTCGCTTCGCTTGATCCTATACTAAATTCCTGCTGGGCCATAAGTAACTCAAGTCCAAAAGGCTTTCAAATTGCGAGGGCAGTTTTATAGTGTTGTGTTTTGAGTAAAATTAAAGATCAGGAAAGCTAAATATACATTTAATAAAATATATAAAGTATATATGTTTAACTTATTTTTAGATATTTTTATTTATGTTAATCAAAAAAATATTATTTTTTAATTATAAATGAACTTAAAAATTGCTTAAATACTATTTACATACATATACTTTTAACAATACTTATTTATTATTATTATATTAAAAAATGATTCATCTTATTTTTAGTTGAAAGTTACTTTTATATATATATTTTTATTTGTTTATAAATAATTAAAAGAATTTATTTATTATAAGCTATATAAACTATCATATTATAAATCGATCAATTATTTTAATAAAAAAATTTGTTATCATTTTAAATAAAAGTTTATTTTATGTATTTTTTTTTTTCAATTATTTTCAATTTTAAAATTTTTTTATATCAATTTTTTCTTTATTTGCTATATTTTTATAAATATTTTTTTTCTTTTTTTGTTTAAAAAATAATATTTCATATATATTTTTTTGTTTTTAATTTTAGTGAGTTTTGGTTCTCTTTAGCCTAATCTAATTTTTTATTATTCATTTTTCTTTTCCTATTATTCATAAGTTTTATTTTTAATTAATTCAAATGTATTTAAATTTCAATTCCTCTGCCGTTTGCGCATAATTCATATACTTTCTGCTCGACTGAGCTAGATTTCTCTAATTGAAACTTATTTTCAAAAGTTGTGTCATAAAACTTTAGTTATTTATTGCAAGATATTTATGTGCCTCATATGTATTAATGCATAGTGGCTACATAAATAAATGAATATGCTGAACCGAGCTGAACTAAACCGAATTGTGCAATGAAAAGCGAAACAGCCCGCGCATTTGCTCGTTTGCTCAACTGTGGTTGAGGTTATTTTTGTGTGTGTGTGAGTGAATGTATTTGTATTTGAGTACTGTACATTTGTTTCCTAGTCTATGGGTGTGTATGTGAGCTAGTCTGTTTGTATGCGTGGATGCTTGTAAGTTCATTAGGAGGCACCATTGAACAAGTGCTGCTGTTAGTCCTTGTTAGTCCTTTTCGCAAGGCACAACAAAATTTATGCAAAATTCGTTGCTGTTGCGCCATGCAGCAGAAATTTTTCAATTTCGGGCAAGTCATTTGGCCATTTTCATGGCCATTTTAGCCAGTGGTTGTTGCTGCTGCTCGTTCCTGTTGTCATGAGCAGCAACAATTAACGCTGTGTATCCTGTGGACGTGTCCTGTGTTGCTGCAATGAATATTTCAAGGGTTGCTGGTTTCAAGACCTGAAGAAAGCAAGAGACAAAAAAAAAAAAATACTGAAGTAACATTTTATATGATGTGGAACTGCAAAGAGGCGGGGGGAAGCGCCTTATGCAATGGCAGCTCAAAGAAAAAAATTTGGCTAAATGTTGTCTGAAGTTTTTATAATGAAATGAAGCGAGGACGAAGCAAAAAGAAATTAACAAGCACATAATAATCTAAACTTTTTCGTTTGGCGTGTAGGAAAGGGTAAAAAATAAATGACTGTCGGGCTTGGGGCGTGGCTGTTTTCTTTTTTTCCCGGCTCTTTTCATTTTGAGCCAAGTGCCCATCATTTGGCATTCCATTTAGCTGACCAGCATCAAATGAGCTATTAAGCCCGATGAACCCGGCCCAGACGCTTTTCCCTGACACTTTTCCTGTTGTTTTCCGTTGTCTCTATGTTTTTTTTTTTTTACATTGGCTTTTTTTTTATTGCGGCAAAAGGTCAAGAGGATAGAGTTTGGTTTCTCAATTTTGGGAAAAAAAAACAAAAAGGTGAAAAAAAGAAAAAAAAAAGCTTGAGATTGCTACCCTTACCAAGGCTGTGCTGTTAAACCATTTGTGACCGTGGAGCATGGCTACTGTGGCAGCTATACAAATATATATATATATATATATATATATATATATATATATATATTTATATATATTTACCTTGTGCTGTCCAAATAGGAGTCATACTATAGCCGCTGTTTAAGCTCTCTAAAATTTTATAGACATCGCCATATGAATTTGAATCATCAGCTCAGGTGCTTTCAGCGAAGTCAAGTCAATATGTTTTTTTTTACAAAATAACAAAAATTTAACTGAAAAATAAAACTAAAATTTATATCTTAAATACATTTTTCAGTCTGTTTTCTTCTACCAAATGTGCACATTTCTGTATATAAAATATAAATTCATTAATTTTCTTCTCCATTTATTTACTGCACAACTCTTTTCAAAGAGTATATCAAAGCGTAGTCAAAAAAAAAAAAAAAAAAACGTTTAGCCTCGATTGGTTTTTGCAGCTGCTGCTGCGGCGCCGCAAATGAAAAGTCTCAACGGAAACGGAAATGACAGCCTAGTCGAGTCACCGAATCAGCCACAGACCTTGCAAGCCTCGCTGACTCACTCACTCACTCTCTCTCGCCCTCTCCTTCTCTCTCTTTCTGCATCTATCTGTCTCTCGTAGTTTTTGTTCTCCTCATCCATTGCCATTGAAACGCAATGAGCCGTTTGCTTTCGTTTGCTGCGGTCTGCGCACCAAAATGCCCAGTTGCCCGCTCCCCACAGGCCCTACTCCACCCCGTGCCGCTGCCACTGCCACTGGCACCCTTTTGGCCCAGCCATTGGTATGTTGTGCAAATGGAGTTCTAAAGCTTAATGAAGACATTTCACTTATGTGTGTGCTTTGCGCTCGACATTTTCTCTCGGCAGTTTTTCATCTACCGTGAATAAATGAGTTTTTTTTTTTTCCATTTCTCTCAGCTGCAAAGTGAGCGTAATTAATAATGCACTAAAAGATATAATATTAATTTGCCACACTCTCTAATCACATGATAACTTATAGCAATTATCTAGATAATGCATGGCGCTTTTAGTTGAGATCATATTGTATGCATATGCACGAGCATGATTCATTGCCATTAGCACAGTTGTTAATTAACATTTATGACCTTAAGTGTGAGATATATTATCTTAGAGTGCTGCTAAGTAGTTTCTCCTAATGTTATGCAGCTGTTAATTTGATTGACTAACATTAGGAGAGATACGCTGAGCAGCTGCTAAGGAGTTTCTCTTTATGTTATACTACTGTTATATATTTTATACATATTATATTTTATATTTTCTGTTAACAGCGTTACAAGTATTCTTTCAGCATTTCATATATAATTTATAGACTTATTTTCAGACAGAATTTCGAATTTTATTAAGACAAATAATATTCTTGAGCTTAGCTGTATTTGACAGCAGTTTCTGCTTATCACAAACAACTTTTTAGCAATTAAATAAAATATGGCCCGTAAATGAACTTCTATTAGTTGCTGGGAACTTTAATAGACATTTGCTTTTAAACACTATAAGCCGAACGGAAAACGTAATGAGCTCTGTTTCTGAACATTTCAAAAGTCAAAGAGAAAAACAAGTTGTTTTAATAATAAATTGTGCAATAGTTGGGAAACTTTTTTGTTATCAACAACAGCTGGGGAAACGCTGCCAGACATTAAGATAAGGCAGCTGGGATTAAAGAAAGAGTATGTAAAGTGGGTATATTGACTTGTGTGTAATGTGTGTAATGACAAAAAATTCAGGTCAAGTATTCAGTGGGTTTAACTTAAAGAGTGCAAAGCAAATGCTTCTTCACTGCACTCAACTTAATTTCGTAAAACTTTTATTATACGTATACAGGGAGAGCGACACTGGAGCTCACACAGCTCCAACTCCATCTGCTGCTCTTTGCAGTGATAATTATTTAGCCTAGACTAGATGACATTTCACATAGGAGATGAACTATTTATTTACTGTTTTCTAAAATTCAGCTCTTACTCATTTCTTATAATTACCCAAAAAAAAAACAAGGTATCTGCCAGTCGTGCCTTGCTGCTTGCTTTCTAAGTTTACTAATATATTTTTAGCGTGCTTTACTTTTATAAGCCAAAATGTTATCTGCATAAACAGTTAGCAGCAATAATCACATTAACATTAACATATCTCAGTTGCAAATAACATTAACATTTACATAAATATTTAAACATTAACAGACCGCATAATCCTCACAATTATGCCCATAAAAATGCCAATACGCAATCGTGAATACATTTCAACTCAAATATTCATTCATTACATATTCGAAGCCGCCTCCGTCGCCCCATTCCGCTCAACCCTTCGCACGTTTTGCTTTAATCGGCTTATTTTGATCGAGCTTAGCGCATCCATTAAATTAAATTTAGTGCGCATATTTAATTGATTTTCAAATTGAAATTGCTATTTTTTTTTCTCTTCTTTTTTAATTGACCCATTTAAGTAGAAAGGCAAACAGGCTACAAATTAATTACAACTAATTAACATGGCCCGATTTATTGGGGCATGCGAAATGAATTAAAGCTGCCAAGGCATTTGCAAATGCTTCAGGATGACGGTCGCATTCGCGTTCACATTACGTTTTCGTGGCTCACAGATTCATGCGAGACGAGGTCATATTTCGGGCCACTCCTGCTGGGGCTGCTGCTGCTGCTCCTTTTCGGTCTGTCTGGCTGTTGGCTATCTGGCGTCTCTGTCGCCGCCTTGCCAAGCGTACAGAACAACTCATTATAAAGCAAAACAAATTGCGGCTAACATTTCACAGCGCAATTTCAGATACAGCTTTGAATAGCTGCTTCTTTCTCTTCCACGTCTGCTTCGTCTTTCTCATTGCGCTGCCTCCACTCCCTCCCCTCAGCCAAAAGACAATGGCGAAATAGCGTTCTGTTTGTTTGTCCTTTAAAGTTACTTCGACATTTTATCAGACTTAGCGCACAATGACAAGAGCTGAAATTCAACCTGCTTAAGCGCAAGATTAATCATGATTGATAGCAATTGGCAGTTGGCGCCATACACAGGTTGGGCTGAAAAAGTAAAGCTGATATTATTTTATTTTTATATTAACTGAAGGCAGTTAAGCTCTAAGTTAATAGAAAATATTTATTTTTATTAAAATAAATGTTCTTAATAAAACAACTAGGAGCAAAGTTTCCAGTTAATATCTTAAGAGCTGATAAATGTTTGCTTAAAATAAATTTTATAATTACTAAAGCATTCAACTTAAAAAAGAATAAAATAAAATTCGAGTTTATTCACTTTATAAAAAGTCTAAAAAACCATCGAAAAACCTTTTTCAGATCTGAAATTAAAGCCTGGTCTGAAGACTGACTAAATGCTCACCTTAAAAAATATATGTTTAAAGAAAATTAAAAAACTTTAAATTTCTATCGATTTAAATATTTAAGTTTTATATATATATAATTTCTTAGCTACTTTTTTAAGCTGTTTAGTTAACTAAGCCAATGTCATTTGGCTGCCTTTTTGTTTCGTAACTAAAATCCAGGACTTGGCTAGCTTCCAAGTCATTTGAGTTATTTAAACTGCGTTTTGCGGTTAAATTAACGCGATTTATATGAATTTATCGCACTGCAAATGTCGCTGCGCGCTCCCCCCCTTCCAAGGCCCCACCCTTAGCAACTCCCTTTTGTCTGTGTGTGTGTATTTTTTTGCAGTTAACTTGTTTCCATTTCCTCGCCTGGCAGTTGACTCTGCTGCGCGTGAAAATGAAATACTTCAACGCTTTTACCTATTTTTGTACCCAGCATTTTGGAAATGCATGCACAGAGCTTGCTGTTTTGGGCAAAGCGTATGTAACAGGCTGAGGGAGATACGAATGCGCTCACAGATTATGAAGTAGCCCTAGATGTGTATTTAAGTATGCCACTTAGGGTATCTCTTAGTGAGTCAATGCCGACTGATTCTTCCTCTTCCTTATCTCTTTTATTTGCGTTACTCTTGAAGGTCTCTGCTCGAATGGCATGAAAATCTTAAGGATTTGCATGCTTTCAGCGTGATTTCTGACTTTATTCGTGTCGTACGTGAGCTACCGCATCGATTTATTGTTTTCTTTTCTTGAGCTCTGGTGTTTCCACGCCTTGCAACAGCCGCATTAAATATAATAATATTATAATATTGATTTAACAGGTGCTTTCCGTCTCAGTCTGTCAGTCGAGCAACTTGAAAATAGTGCGATGTCAGGAAAAAACCTTGGCAATCGACCAATGAATTATTTAAGAACAATTCCCATGAATATATATATGAATATATTTATATAACTAACAGATATATTTATAGCTGCGTTTGCTACGTGTTAATTACATTCCGCAAAATATGCCAAATGCCAGAGGTTTCAATTACAACTCGTTAGGCTCGCACTGCAAATAATTAAAAGCTCGTTTTTGCTCATTAAGAATTAACAATTATATTATTAACTCAACTAGTTTTTTTTTTTTTTTTTGTTTTGCTTCTGGTGATTCAATTTCATTTTGTGGCTCAATTTTCATTTTGCTGGCCACAGACAAAGTTTCAAATGGAATGCAAACTTTTCACAAGTTTTTGCAATCAATTTGATTGATTTTGTGGCTATTTTTTTTTTTTTCATGCATAAATTTTAACGTTATTAAAACTGAAAAAAAAAAATAGAATAATATTTAGTTAAAAAAATAATTAAAATTGTAAATAAATAATTATGAATTTGAATATAATATATATTCGAGATTTATTTAATATATGAAAATATAATAATAACAAGAACAATTTTTATTTACATAATTAAAAATTGTAAAAAAAAAATTATATAAATATCACAACACACAATAAATTTGGCTAACCATTTCATTGCATAAAAACCAAAGCTCGTGTGGGTACTTGTTTTCGCAGCATCCACTTACGCCCCTTTTAATAGCACGCCCACTTGTGTTGTGTTCGCTTGTTGCAATCTCAAATTGTGCATATTTATGACAATCGAATATTAGGGACTAACACGTAATTGGCGACTCGCTTAATGCCCGCTCATCGATCTATGTGATTTAAGCCAAGTTGCGAGTGAATTGCAATTATGACGCATTACGCATACGCCCTGTGCTTGGGGCTTGCATGCTGCAAAATCATTCATTCATTCGACGTAATGCCCACTAAATTGTTGATTGCACATTCAAATGGGCAAAAACATTGCGTTGGCAAATTAAATCCCAAATCAAATTGCATTCAATCGCCCAGCATCTAATTGTCCATTGATTTATAGCCAATTCGAAAAATTTACACAAACAAAAAATCCGAGAATTTTTGTTGCCAACCAGCGAACCGGAAAATGGCCAATTTCAGAAGAGAGAAACTATTAATTAAATAGCTTCAAAGGATTTTTCTTGCATAAAGCAACTTTTCTAAGAAAATTGCAAGAAAATTTTAAAATGAAATTTTTATGTTTTCATTAATTAATATTATATTTCGATTGAACATTGAATCAAGTAAAAATTTATGTTAAGTAATAAAATAAATTAAAATAAAGTGAATGGATAATTGAAAAAGATTAAATAAAATAAATGGCCAAAAATAATGTATTTTAATTTATTATTACTTTTATAATTATAATTATAATTATTATTTATATTATTTATATTATTTTTTTTGTGGCGCAACGAATAGCATTGTGAATAGAGCTAGCTGAGCTGTTACTTCAAAAGTGGATTTAGTTTTAGAGAGATTTATTTCCATTCGTTCCGTTTTCATTTTATTCTTATGCAAGTTTTTGTGTTCTCACAGCGCAGCGCCTTTATAAGTTCAGCCGGCGCTTGAGGTCGATCAGTAGGAAGCTGGAGGTGAACGAATGCAGACGTGCAGTGCCTAAATTCTTAATTCATAAATAAACAAAAAAACTGCGCGAAAAATCTAATATTAAGCAATTTAAAAATTGAAACATTTTTATTATTGTTTCATATTTTTTTTATTTATTTTTTCTTTTATTTTCTTTAACTTATATATAATTAATTATATTTTTATGCATTTTATTTGTATATTGCTAAAGTAATTTTAGGTTTTTTAAATAGTTATTGCTTAGTAAAAAAAAAAAAAAAAATATATATATATATATTTTTTTTTTTTTTCTGTTTTTTAAGCTTAAACTATTAAACTAAAGAAGGCTTTTAATAGTTAAGACAACAAATTAAATATACATATACAATATATTAAAATTATTTATTTGAAAACTTTCTATATATTGACATTGTCGGTCCATTGCTTTGTTTTGTAAAATGTTCGTTGCAACAATTTATGTTTACCATTAAAGACTTTAAGAATGTCGTTAGCATTTCATATTTTCTCATACCCTGAGCCAAAGCGCTTAAATCGAAATACAGATGCCATCAGGAGGTAAAAGTATGAAGCTAGCAAAAGTAAATAAAAGGGGAGTTCGCACTCTCGCGCTCTCCCTCTTTCGCTCAAATGAAAAAAGTTGCTCATGCACGCTGTATGCCTCCAACCGCCCCCTTGTTTGTGGAGATGCTGCAATCAGTGGCTAAGCAAAGGCGCAGACAAGCCCCTCGCAGCCGACCAGAGTTTGGAGTTAAAGGAAGGAAGAAATAAATAAACCTGGATGGGGCTGGTCAAGGATTTTGTGCTCCCGTGTGTCCAACGGTTGGCGAGCGGTCGGGATTAGTTTTGTTGATGCGATGTCAACGCTTGGGGCTGGTCAGGACGCGGGTGGCTGTCTTTTATCAGTGACTGCGGCTTTGTCACATCTATCAGTTGGCAGTTGCTTAGCTCTGCCATCCGCTCTGCGCACTCCTTGGCCATGTCCTGCGTCCTGCGTCCAGCATCCTGTCTGCATTCAGCCGTTGCTGCCTTTTGTGGCCTTTCGGCGTTTGGCTTTTCATTTCGTATTGTTGCCTACGCTACCCTTCTGTTAATTCTTTTTCCTATTGCTGGGCAATTACTTAGGGTCTGGGGCTCTCTCTCTCTCTCTCTCTTTCTCTCTCTGTCTTGCTCACCTTAAAGCCTGCAAATTAAGATGTGCATATTTTATGAGTTGAAATTTCGATTCGGTGTGCGTTGCTACTGTTTTGTCATTGAGCCTTAAATAGGAAAACTTTTACACTCGCTTGCAGCAAGTCCAGTTTTCCTTTGTACCCTTTGGGCCGCGCAGCCCCCAAACGTTAACCCGCATCACGAGGCTCTCGCTCGCCCACCTCGTAAAGCTGCCTCGCCTGCTGTCCCCGGCTGTCACTTAACGCGGCGCTTGTCGTAAATTTCTGTTCAAGCTGCGCTCTCATTATAACTCGGCAACACTTTTTCTTTTATAATGAACCATCTACAGTGGTTCCAAATCAATATTTCAAATATATATTTATTGCACATTAAATTATGTATTAACCAATCTAAATATGTTAGAAGAGGATCGTAACATTTTAGAATAGAAATATAATAAATATGAAATATAAATATTTTGCTTAGTCTGCTAATTCCACTTTATTTATATATTATTTATTTTTATTAGTTTCTAGTTAAGTAATATCTTTGATATTACACAGTTAAAATTTCATATAGAATATCCATATATATTTATTTATATATATTTCTCGTAATGCATCAACTTGCGCCCACTGTGCTGGCTGGCTGGCTGGCTGATGGGAGGCATCATTATCGCTGCAAGTTGTGCTGCTGTCATCATCATCAAAAACAGGAGCTGGCGGTCCAGCATCAACTGCTGCTGCCGCCGATGCTGTTGCTGTTCTTGTTGAAAGTGTTGCTGCTATTATTTCCAACTTGACTTTATCACTCGGCAGAACCAGCCGCGCAATTTCTTGAAGGGCAGGGTTGGAGTCGGACTTGGATGTGGGTTGGGGCGCTGTAGGTGGCTTTGGTAATCAGCGCAACGCAACAAATGAAACTTGACAGCAGCAAAAATAAAAAAAGAACAAAAAAAAAAAAAAAAAAGCAGAAAACGAAAACATTTGCGAGCTGTCGCGTTTGTCGTCTTTGCTTTCAATTTTATTGCAGCAATTTATTGCAAAGGACTTCGGTTGGCGACTGCTAGCATGAAGATATCCTGGCAGTGATTTCCATTTCGCACTGTTGACTCATTTAGCTGGAAAAAGGGTACCCGATTTTGAGGACCCTTTTTCCTTAGACTTCAGTTGGGCCGTCCGTTGCTTGTCGTCGTAATTAAATTCAACGCTTGTTAATATTTATTTAAATGTGCATTTTTTTTGGTAAAGGACTCTCAATTTGCTTTGAAAGCAGTTAAAAAGCTAAAGGAATTAACTTTTCCGCTCATATCTGAGAGTTTACAGTCGAGCGAACTTAATGAGCTTTAATGGATTTGATTGCAGAACTCGTAAAGCCTTAATGAAGCTAATTAAATGGAGCCTGTAAGCTTAGTGCCTTAAGCAACATCAAAAGCAGTTCTTTAAATATTACACAACTTGAATATTTTACGCCTTTAATTACGTTTTTTCTTCTGGCCATCTCTGTACGGCTGTTGGCTAAAAACCGTTTCCAAGGTCAGCCTAAAAGTAGGCAACAGCCAAGGCCAATGTCAGCCCAACAGTTGCACAACCGTTGATGACGTTGAACGACATCGGTACTGCGCTTATCGATAGCTGCATAAATATAAAATTTTATTTATAGCCCTAATGTTGTAAAAAAAACTTTGGTCATTGCATACTATGATTGTAAAGCATTAGTTTAATGTAACACGTTTTTGGTTGTACCAAACATCGAGTATTCACACGACATCGAGCCCAAGAGTGCACTTATACACTCTCATACTATAACGTTGCTCTCAGTGCTGCTCGCGGTTCACAAGCTAAAAAGTTATACATACAAACATTTAAGCTGAAGTATCGTATTTTTTTACTAAGTGTGGTATAATATATCAACTTTTGCAATATTTTTGAGAATGGTAATATAAAAAGCATACGTTTTTGTAAAATGAAAAATGTGTAGTGTGAGATGGGCAATGCAAATAGCCATATTTAGCGTGAAAACGATTGAGCGGTCAACACTGTTGGCCATCCACAGCTAATTTAATACTGCGCCGTCGCCGTCGCTCACTCCAAATCAAGTGGCTGCGCTCAGTTCCAATTGGAAGAGCGGGCGAGCAAGTCGCGGCTACGACCACAGCGTTTGTTTTCAAAATAACACACAAAATAAATAATCTTTCGCATTGTTTTTTGCGCACACAGAAAGCACAACGTTTTCGCATTAAAAGAAAGCAAAGCTTAAAAATAACGGCATCGGGTGCACAGTTAAAATACATGAATGAATTGGCGGCAAAGCAAAGTAAATAGGCAAAAGCAAAAAAAAAAAAAGAAGCACAAGAGCAGCAGCAGCAGCAATAGCACGTACTTGAGTGTTGCTTGCCTGTGTGTGTGTTCGTGAGTGTGTGTTTGTGTACGCGTTTATAGTCTTTATGTAGTCTCGAGTGTGTGTATGTGCTTAAAAATATTGCTTAACCCAGCAAATAATCATATAAAATTTTCATAAAGAGTTCACTTACAAATCTCGAGTGGAGAAAACACGTGAATATTGTGGAAAACGCAGCCCGCTGTGGTGAAAGTGCAACAAAAGCAAACAGCCCAACAGTGAGCAAAGAAAATAGCTCGAAAAGAGAAAGAGTGAAAAGTTCATTTTGCCTGCGTCGTCTTCTCTTTTTATTTTTCTTTCTCTTCGTTCACGTTGTGTTTGTGTTATGTTTTTTTTGTTGAAGTGCTAAGTGGAGCAGCTGCAACAGCGACAAGGAGAAATGTAAGTTAATCAATTTTTATATTTTAAAACGAAGCCTGTTAAAATAGAGACAACAAGAAAATGGGTAAATGTCGTCATCAGCGAATCAGTTGCCAGTTTTTTTACAGTCGTTGCGCTTGCAAAAGTCTTGTTGTTTGATTTTGTATTTTGTGTTTTTCTCTTTTTGTATTTGTTGTGTTTTATTTTGTCTCAATGGCCCACGAAGACAAACGCAAAGCCTCAGCTGGTGCCACTTGCTGAGCGCGAGAGAGGTAGCTAGAGATGAGCGTTATTTTTAACATAGTTGCAGTCGTTTTAATATTTTACACACAATACTATTAAAATACTTGCTATAATATTTTGTTGTTTTACTTTGTTAACATGACACCACTTAAAACGAATATAGTTATTAACTTAACTTATTTGGTTAAAAATAATTTTGAAAACTGTTTGTTCACTCCCATGTTTTGTCACTTTGACCAGCTTGCTCATCACTATTGAGCGTGACTAAGAGAGCGACTTCGGTTTGCTCTCACTAGCAGGCGTCAGCTGTGCGCCTCGTTCGTGTTGTTTGGTTGCGAGTTTATTTAGCACGTTTTTATCTTTTCTCCTTTTTTCTTGTTGTTGTTGTTTTTTTTTTTTTTGGCTAAAATACAAATAAATAATAAGCAAAGTAAAGAGTGAGTGCGACTGTCGTCATGGTGTTTAAATAAAGCCTGTTAATTGACTTTGCATTTGTATCCGTTTAACAGCAGCGCGCCAAATAAACAGATTGGAAAGAGGCAAAATTATACAATTTTAGTTTCAAGAATGTGCACAAACAAAAACAAGTCAAGTGTAAACTAAAGTGCACAACAACACGAAGTACAATTTTGAACAATAATAAATTTTCGTTATGCTTAAAGTAGCAAAAAAAAAAAAAAAAAATGGAAATCATAAAAAAACACGCTAAACAACAATAACAACCGCTTACCTTGCCGCTTTTCAACTCTCTGACGCACGGCGTTGCCAGATCGCAAATTAGGCGCGCGCTAACTTAATTTAGCGCAAAATTCTCATTAAAAAATTATAATTTTATTCGTGCATTAATCAAACAAACTAAAAATTGCTGATTCAGTTGCATAAATTGCGCTTTTGATTTTAGCTACGGCCAAACAAACATACGTCCATTAATAGCTTCAAATTTGGTGCATTGCTTGAAGTCCAGCTGTTGTTCAACTCAGTTGTTGACATTGAATTTGAATTGCTTTAGGTGAGCGAGCGAGTATGTGTGTGTGTACAGATTGCGTGCCTAGGAGTATGTGTGAATTAGAGCTGAGTATAACTCGTGTTTTCTTGGACGTGGAAAGCTTGTACAAAGAAATCATATAACGTGAGTGTTTCTTCTCACGAAAAATATTCTATGTATAGTTGAAAGTAACAACAATTTTAAAAATATTAATATATTTTAATTATAGAAGTGTTTTAAGTATGAAAAGGTGAAAAAAGTACACAATAATAAAAATTAAATTGGCGAGTTCGTTAGCTCGTGCACGACCCGCGTTCTTCTCTACGCCGCATATAAGTTACAACACTCTATATTTATAGATAGCTGCCTTTTTTAATTATATATGTGACGCTCTTGATGTTTTTAAAAGTCACTCAAAGTGCAACAATTGCACATGAACCCGCGCGACCAGTTGAAAATGGTCCCCCTGCTCAAACACCAACAGTTTAAGCCCCCTCTCTAGACCTATATTTAGCTTCTTGGCGCCAGCTGCTCTATTATAAAAAAAAAAATCAACAAAATAATTATAAATTGTTTACTGATTAAAAACTGTGCATTTTTCTTAGTGAATTTTAAATTTTGCTTATACTAAATGCATTAACATATAAATTTATGTAAACACGTAAGTGTACACAAGCATTTATTTTTATATTTCCGTATTCCGCGTTTTGTTTGCGCCGCATCATCCACAAAGATGACCTCCTCAAGGCATTTCTCTTCAAAATTGTTTTTCTTACGATTCCTATAAATATAGCAAATAAATTAAATGAATAACTCAACAAATGTGAGAATATTCCCAACTTTGTTTAAATGTTGTGTGGGTTGAGATACTTGTTCTGGTGATTCATGACGAAAATATTCGTTATCTTAAATATTTTGGCTCAGAAGCGATTGAACGTGAGCATCTTATTAAGCGGAAAACAATGCTGATTAAGGCAGTTTTTTTTTTTTTTTTTTTTTTCAAGTAATAAATCGGTAACGACTGTGACTTATTGACTATATTGAAAAATTTATCGTTTTAGTTTAAGCTTTAAGCCAACATTTTGTTTATTGTTTCTTAAAACTATTTAGATTAGTTATATAAACTGGTCGGTATTCCTAAAATGTAAACAACTGAAATTACCAGCATGAAGATATTTATTTCTATTATAACGAGATGAAGATTAGATAAGTATAGTTTCTCAATAAAAATATAAGAAATATTTTTTTATTTGCTTAGAATATAAAGAGTTACATTTTCTTAATTTTTCTCACTTTATTAAGCTTTGACTTTTGCTTCTCTCAGCTTCACGTAACAACCATATCAGGAATTTATAATTTCTTGATTGATTGCCGCAACAATAATTGAAAATTGATAATTATAGTCACATTGGCAATTAGAAATCCGTAAGACGTAGCAAAATTCAACTATTGTTTTTTGTTTGCCTATCTAATCAGGCCGCACCTCAAAGCTCTACATATAAGGTTAATGCAATGTGTCATAAAAAAAAAAATAAATAAAAATAAAAAAACACAAACACCAAAACCCTTCGATTCTAATTTAAAAGATAAATAAATTGTGTTTGGCTCGTAATTGCGAAGCAACTGTAAAAATGAATAGGCAAATCGTTGGCAACGGACGACACGACCTGCCATAAGGCAAATAACACTAGAACAAAATGAACAATAGATATGCAATTTACCTTCATTTATTTAAACCATATTTTTAATTTTATCCCTAAACTTTTTAAAACCAAAAATTATAATTGGACTTGCTATTTTCAATGCATGCCTTGTATAGTTTGGCTTAAGAGCATTGAAAGGTATTTTTTTTTTGCTGAAAGCTGCAAGTTTAAGCATTAAATTTAAGAGTTTCTTTCTGCTATTGACTTATTCATGGGTCAAGCTAACTTTTACTTGTAGATTTTTAACGATTCCTGATATTTGACTCAGGGTAATCCCAATTAGCCTAGTTATTTGTCAACTGATTTTCTACATTTATACTATATTTAGGCGAGCTATCAGGCAGCTCGTGCATGTTAAAAAATCAATAAAGTAAACGATTTATGCAAATCTTAAGCAACTGATCAATATTTAAAGAGATTATCATCAATATGCTGACGAGTGCTGTAAAAAAACAGATACAGTCTCTGGTAAATATGTGTGTATGTGAGTAAGTGTGTTTTGGCGTGTATCTTATTAGCGCTCATTAGCATTGCACATATCTTTCGGATGTTGTTTTTATTTATTTTTTGCATCTAAATCACTAAAGCTAAGGTCAATTTTGCCATAAAGCAGCTTCAGAAGCCGGCAAAGATGTAGCGTTGAGTGTGAGTATGTATGTATGTATGTGCATACGCCGTGTGTATACTGTGCCACAGGCCTAATTCAAAATGGTGGCGTTTTTGTTTACATTCGAGTGCTAAAAATATAGTTAGAAAGCAAAAGCAACACAAAGAGCGCAACGAAGAAGAGCAGACACGATTGCAACATGGATTTTATAGAGCAGAAAAAGAGAAAAAGAAAACAAAATAAATATGGTAAACCAAAAGACGCTCAGACAACACTCAAACAGCCCTTCAAATGAAAAGGCGTGAGCGGGCAAGCAATAGCCAAACAACTGTTAAGTTGTTTTTTGCAAGAGAGCGAGAGCGAACAACTCGATCGAAATGGTAACCTCAAAAATTGTCTATTTCTTAGTTGCTGCTGGTTTTTTTTCGGTTAAATGGGCATGCTTCTTATTGTTGTTGTTATCACTTTAGCTGCTGTTTCAGTTGTTGTTGTTGTTACCTTCACAGACAACTGTGAAGTGCGTCAGCTTTGAAAACTTGTTTTGTGTGCAAAAGGGAGAGAGCGAAAAAAAAGCCGCACAGTGTTGCCAATCGAGTTGAATGTGCGCTTTTGTGAATGACAGAGGAAGTTGGCAACACGAGCTATTTACAGTTGGTCGTTGTTATTGTTATGGTTCTTTGCCTTTTCGGTGTTGCTCTTTCTTTTTGCATGCGTTTCATTTTTAGCTTCAGTTGCCCGTTTCGTTTCTTGCTGCTGGCTGTCAGTTATTTCACATTCTATCATTTTGACTTATTGTGCACCGCAGTCTCAGAGTTTCTACCTAAGCCGTAATCTATGCAAAACATACACATATACATATGTATATGTATGTATGTAAGTGGCATATGTTTGCATTTAATTATTATTTATTTTGTGGCATTATTTATGAGCTTTCATCCATTTTACTGTGTTGGCTTCTAAATTATTATTCCTGGCATTGGTGCTTATTGAATTTAAATTTCTAATTATTCCTATTTTTTTCTTTTTTTTTTCAACAATTTATTGTCTTTTATTTGATTCGTTTTACAATTATTCTGTTGTCAGTATATCTGATAGCAATTCAATTCTCGAAATATCCTATGTGGGTGTTAGAATATAGTTGTTTTGTTGCTATATTTTTATTTTCTTGAAACGTAGTGCACTGTTTTCTAGTAATTGCATAAATTAATATTAATTATAGATTAAACTAGCAACTAGCTGCGGGCATTTTATGTATAATCAGTCTGATCACTTATACTTAGTTTTAAATTCATTTCTTGATTACAAAAAAAAGTCTGTTCAATTATGAAAAATGCAGATAAGACTATTTTTTTTTAGATTATATTTTATGTATATATATATATATATATATATATATATATATATATATATATATATATATATTACATATTTAATAAATATATATATGTATATAAATATTATTATAATTAAAGTATATATACAATATATAGTTTTCTTATTGAATAATTCATTTAATTTAATTTATAAATCAGCTTTTCAAGCTTCTTCTCTGAAACTGAGTACGTTTCGATTAACAGATCTATTTCCTTATATATAGCTTCTAGTGCTAGAAACCACTTAAGTTGTACTTTATTCCCCCCTTAGAGCTGTTCAAGCGCGTAACACTCGATGATTTGAATAAGTTAAGATCGTGAACTACAGTTGGAACATGTGTGTGAAGTTGTTATGCAAATGAGCGAATCAAGCTGATTAGATCTGAGTAGAAAATAATAATAAATGATTAATACATATTTATGGTAGTTTCTGTTTACTCCCCCTAACGTTCTCTCTCTACCTCTCTCTTTCGCTCTCTGTCATTTGATCTGTATGTTTAGTGAGGCGAAATTTAACAAGTTTGTTGTTGTATTTAATGGAACTGAATTTAAAATGAAAAAAATGAAAATGAAAAATCACGCGATACAACGTGACAGGTAGTGGGCGTGGGAGTGGGCGTAGTGAAACGTGTGATAAAAATTTATAAGGCAAAGGAAAAGTTTTTAATTTTTGTGGATGAAAAATGTTGAGCAAAGAAAGAAAAAAATTTCAAATGGAATTTATGATGAGCAGAAGAATTGCAAGGAATAATAAAATAAAAGCATTTATGTGTGTGTGTGAGCTTGTACGTGTGTGCATTTATGTATGTATGTGTATCTCTCTCAGATACTCTGCGTACTTATGACCGCTACGAAAAAATATTTACAGCAGCTGTGTAATGGCATGTGCTGCAATAAAGTTCATACCTAACCGAATATGAGGCGTAAAAGCCAAGCGGGGCGTGGCTTGTTGGAGAATGGGTTAAGGTGTATTGTTTGGAAAAGCATTTTCAACACGCACACCCAGCGAGAGAGTGGGCGAGAAAGAGACAGAGACAGACACAGAGGGGCGGGCAGCTGGGCGTTCAAACGTGATTTCAAGTGAAAGCCAAGTGCCAAGAGCGAATGGCAAACGGTGGCAGCGGGCAGCGGCTTTCTTTGGCCACAGATACGAGACTCACACACAGATAGGCACACACACACAAACACACATTGTTGCACTTTGGTTACAGCCAAAGTTGGCCGAGAGAGCTGTAAAATGCATTTGTTTGAATTTGCGCGCCAGAGAGAAATGAGAAATGGTTTCTGGCAGTTGCCAAAAGTGGGCCAACAGCAGCAGCAGCAGCAGCAGCAACAACAACAACACTAAGTACAGCATGTAAGTGACACCAAAAACAGAAGAAGGAGAAAAAAACGGTCAGCAGTTGGTGAAATGTGCGGTAAATGCAAGAAATATGATGATAAATGAAAGCGGAGAACACCCCAAAGCAATTGGCAATTGGAAGGCGAACAGCGGGCACTGGAAAATATGGCCAAGACGACTTTTCGTAACAAGGTCAATTTTGGCCACAGCAATTGCCTTAATGGCACAAGCCCAAGCACACACACACATACATGGACATTGATAAGATACGATATCTGAAACTTGGCCAATTTAAGAACGTTAAGCAACAACGACTTTTGCGCTCATATCTTGTTTATCTAGCTGACTTTATGGTGAACACTTTATGGCTCCGATGTCTCAGACAAAGCACCATATATATATGTATAAAAATATATATATTTTGTTTTGTTTAGTATTTTGTTGCTTATCGCACATTCACTATTCAAGTGTCAGAGACACTCTATATTTATTTTGACATATAATGTCATATAAATAGATTACTTGCTATCAACATTAATGCATTACATTGTTTATTGTTTAAAAATTTATATATATATATATATATATATATATAACTTTTGCATTTAGTATCAGGAAGCGATGTCTTCTTTTTTGCTCACTTGAAGATGTACGCAGTGTGTTTTAAGTTAAACGTTCCCATTAGTTTTAGCTTGTTCATCCTGAAGACTGGTTTTGTTGTCAGTTTGTTGTTGTTTTTCGTATTGATGTTGCGTTAAGAACTGGAAAAATTACTCTTTTGAAACTTGTTTGCACAGTTGTCTCTTTAGGTACACTGAGCAAAGCAAATTATGTTGAAATTAGATAAAAATCTATCTGAAGTACAATTGAGGAAATGAAAAAAATATATGAATATTAAATATGACTTATGGAAATTAGAATATTAAACAGTTAAAGCAAATATACATTCTTTATTTCTTTGTCTTATAACTGAATTATTGACTGATTCTAGCTATAAAAGTTCAAGTGAGTGCAAAATGCTTTTTTGTTATCAAAACAGATCAAGTTGGGAACTTGTTTTTATTGTGAGCAAATATATATAAAATGTGTGTATATAGCTAAAGGCAAAATTGCAAAAAGTCAATTGCAAATTGTTTTATGACTAATTTCACAGCACAGAATTTACACAAAAAACTCATTAGGCAGGCGTTACAAAACCTAACCCAAAAAAGTAAAAATGTAAATAACAATGTGAAGTGCTTAATTTAAGTATAATGAATATTAAATGCTCTATAAAATATATTTATATACATATATTATATATTATACATATTTAGTATACCCATTGATAATGGAAAGTATATTAGTAAAAATATATCTAGCAGGTTGATAACGACATATTGGGGGTTATAAAGTTTATATATATTCTTGATCAGAATAAAGACCTTGAGCTAGCTTTGTCCGTCTGTCTGTTCTGTATACTTCTCTGATTCATTATTATTACTATTATATCTTTAGTCTAGATCAATATCATAAAATCAATATGAATATTTAGAGACTTGATTATATTGGCATAGTAATTATAGTATATATAAATATTTTTTTATATATTCCAGTTTTAAATAATTTATTAATTCCAAACCATGCACAAATGTGTCAAAATATCTAAATACGATTTATCTTCGGCTAAATACTAGCTTAGAGTTCATGTAAATAATATATCAACTCATATGTCAAAGTGTCAAATAAGTAGCAAATTTTAAAAAATCGTTAAATAATTTGTTTATCAAATGAAAAAATCCATTTCGTTCAATAATTAGTTCAGCTATGCGAAAAATGTTTAATTTCAATGATTCAGCAACAGCAAAAATGAAAATTCAAAAATATATTACCATAAAATTGTGTAAATTTCCATTACGCCGAACATCGAATGTCTCATTTGCAAAAACTAATTTTCTGTATTTTCAATTGCATGTGCCACGCCCGCTAAAAGGGCGTTCCTTGCCCATTTAATGGCATTGCTGGCATTTTATTATAGCCGCCGTTTCCCGTCTCCCGCACTCGCATAATAATGCAATTGTGCAAAATCAACATTTGTTTATGGACTTTGCAAGTTTTTGCGGTTGATTTTGCGTGAGGGTATTTTTTTTGTAGGGCGTGTGGGCGTGGCATTGGCTAGTAATTTATTATAACGCAATGAAACACAATTCGGGCGTTGCGCTGCTGCAAAAATAATTTCACGTAATTAATATGCAACATGGACACGAAAAGCAACAAACAAAACGGTTTATTGGCAAAGCCACAAAAAAATTAAAATTAAAAAATAAATACACAATCTGCAAACTAAACAATTTACCAAACAATAGAAAAAGTTCTATGCTTTTATCAAAACTTTTAATGTGCGCATTTAAAAATGTTAAATATTAATTGCATACAAAATGCAAAAAGCGACAAGAAATTAAAAAAAAATAATTATAATTTTAATAGCCAGAAAGCTGTTTAGCCATAAACTAAACGGAATATCAGCAAAGAGAGGTTACAGCTTTGTTTATCTGTTTGGTTTTATCTTTACTAAGCTTATTTTTTTATTATTATTTCTAATTTGATTTATTTTTTAGATAACTTTTTTTTTTAGGCATGAAAAATTTTTGATTACACAAATAAATTTCCATAAAAATATTGTATAATACTAAATACTAAGTATGTCACTACTTCGAGTTCTTTAACATTTAAAATATTTGTTTTTATTAATATATTTTATCTTTGGTTTGGTTTTGATTTTGCTTCACATAATATTGACCTAATTAAATTTTCCCAAAAATATAAAATTTATTTAAATATTTATTTGATTTTACAATAAACTTTTTATGTAGCACTCTAAGTTTCTAGCTTGGCAAGAATTTTTAATATTAAAATGAAACTATTCTCGGCTAACTTTGATGGACAGGCTCTTGTGATATAAATTGAATCATGTTCTGGCATGGAAGGTTGATTGGACTAAGCTTTTCATTGACAGTCAACTTTTGTCGTATTCTCTCGATCTCTTTCTCTCGCATTGCGACCATGAAAAAGGTTCGATTGCAATAAGAGTTCTTGCCAAACTTGACATGAGAGCCCTTAAATCAATTTCCAAGTTGTGGCTTACAGAACTGAATGCCAAAATCTGAGCACTTCTGGGCACTGTCTCAGGCGCCACTTAACGTTTATTCAATAGCAGCTCCAAGTTTTGCAACAAAAATGCATCATTAATTGCCGAACAAAAGTTAAGAGATGAATGTATATATACTTTATATGTGTGTGTAGAGAGATGAGAAGACGATTGCGAGGGAAGAGCGCTGTTGCCGCTTAATTTGCTGTCGTGGCGTCGACTGCACTTATAAATATGCAATTATGTGCTCAAGCCGAACAACATTGTGCTTGACAGCAGCAGCAGCAGCGAAAGAGGAGTCTTTGTGGGGGGCCGAGGTTGAAGGCATAAGCAAATCTTGTTACACAAAGCTCTTTAAATATTTAATGATGCGCGCCATAAAGTGCAAGGCAGCGTCAAGTTTATAACATTGCCGATAACACACACAGAGAGAGAGAGAGAGAGAGAGAGCCATACAAACACACACACTATCAAGCGCTGCCTGCAGCGCGTGGAGTGCAACTAATTAAACTGCGGGCCACCCACACTTAAAGCTAGCCCAAATATACAGCCATCTCTTTTGCTCTCCAGTTTCAACAAACTATCTCTCTCTCTCTCTCTCTCTCTCTCTCTTTCTTTCTTTCTCTCGCTCTGTGTTGCTCTGGTGCCTGTCTCTAGTTTCGCTTCCGTCGAGCAGCCCAACTTTTAACGCGCTTATCTCAAACCCTGGCTGGTGGTACTGCTGCAGTTGCATCCACAAAAGCTCTGCCACCCTGGGTTGCATTTAAGTGTTGCTCTGTTTGCTTAACAAGTTTGCCCATAAACTTTTCGCAACTGCCACATGGCGCATTCGCTGAATTAAGACCAAGTCTTGATTTTTGGCTGGCCTTCAATTTTGCTAAAAGTTTAACCATTGAGGCAGCATGGAGTCCATACTTGAATATGTCAACTGAAAGGCATAAAAATTAAATTATTTTACAAAATTTGATGAAACTTATCAGAATTTGATAGTGTGCAAATCATATATATGAATATATAAAAGTAATAAAATAATATGTAAACTTCTTTATTTTTTCAGAAATTTATTTTCATGAACTCATTTTCTTTGCTTTTCTGACTTGCATGAATAAAATGCGAATTCATTTTTGTTTGCTTAAGATATTTAAAACCGCAGACATGTTTACCAGCAAAACAGAAAGGGCAAATAAAACGTAGAGATTGCAAACCATATCTGTAATAATAAATCATAGAGAATTGAACTCAAGTTACATATTTTTATGTATTGGAATTTAAGATAGATTTGATTTAGTTCTTAAATTATTTTAATATTCTGTGCATAATATAAAATCCAAAAAGCTTCTCAAGTGCATTTATTTATTTATTAATTTTTTTTGTTTAATTATTATATATATATTTATAAATATTATTATTTTCTTTTTATTTTAATATACCTAAATTTGTATTTTATTTTTATTTGAAAGTATTTTAGTTTATATTTTTTTTTTTATTTATTTTATATGTTTCTTGGACATTTTCTTTTTATAATTATTTTTTATATATTTAAATATCAAATATCAAATATATGTCACTTACGTTGAGCAACGCCCCATTATGTTTAAACAGAATTCAAAAGATCATGAAATACTCCCCTTTGAGTTATCATTTAAAAAATAAAACTCCCCACCGTTTCGTATGAAAAATTGTATATAAGTAAATATTATAGTAATGAGTATAAATAAATTTGAGTTCTTAGAAAAAATATGATCACATTTTTTTTCTTGAGTATATTGTAAATTACTCAAATGCATTAGCTCAAAGATGTCAGGGTCTATAATGCTGTACTGATTATTATTAAAAAACTTTTCTTTAATCATGAACTTTATTGCTGGCAAAGTTATTTTTGCTGCTGGGTATTCTTAAGTCGTGGCTTTGTCTTTGCTCCATTTGTTATTGCTTCATTTGCCGCCAGCAATTTTCTCATTCTGCCCGACTCCCACTCGCATTCCGTGTCTTTGTCCCTTTCTCTCTCGCATGCTGCTGCTCTTGAGTGAATGCAATGAAGTGCAGCAAACAAAAGCGTTTTTGTATTCCACGCTTTTGTTTGTCTGCACGTGAGTGACTGCTACCTCAACTGCTCAACCCCTTTACAGCTTGCCCAATCCGACGATGCTCTCACACTCACACTCACACTCACCCTCTCTGCCCAGTCTGGTCTTCATATATATATATATTGGAGATTTGGGTGAATGCACTTTGTGCGCTGCGGCTTCAATGTAAAGGACCGCAACCTGACGACAAAAGAGCCACCCAGCCTCAGCCTTTGACTTATGATTGAGCAGACCCAGCCACGGCCAGCGCCTCCACCCAGCTGGCGTGCTCATAAAAATGCATAAACTTAATAACCCGTTGGCTAAGCGAGAGGGGGCCAAGTTTACGGCAGTAGATGATGCAGTAGAAGGCGTGCTTTGTTCACGTCTGACCTTCCTGGTTTTGTAAGCGAGATGTTCGCTCTAAAATGCAAACGTTTAACGCTATTGTGAATGCTCGCAGTTTTATGGAAATTGCGTCTCAATCAAGCGAAACTGTAACGATTTCTGGCATAATTACATGACGAGGCACACAGCAACAACATCCGCAAGAACAACAACAAACAAAATGCCATAAATATATTTTATTGCCTTCCATTCGCAAAAGTAATACCATAAAATAGAAAAGTTGCATGTGAGAGTGATGGTATGTAAAGTACCCTGTAGTTGGACTGATTAACTTAAAAAAAAGTTATTTTATATTGTTTTATGTCTACCCTTACTTAAATATATATCAATAGCAATATATTTAAAAATATATATAAAATATATAAATTTATTAACTTGATAAAAGCTATATTGTAGCTCTCTGGTTATATCTTGATTTCATTGTCCAATACTGTTCATTGGAACATGTTCAGCTGCGAGTGCAGGGTATGCAGACACATATGTGCATTTCACACACGAAACAGCGAGACAGTTATTGCCTGGCCGTTTGAGTGGGTGCTGACCCCAATGCAGGCGTCGCAATCCGTTCGCCCGATCCCATGCCCGATAGTCAGCTCTAGAGCTCCAGCGCCTTTACAAATCTGTTGACACTTTTGAGGTGCTGCGCAAAAGCCTGGTACTTGGAATTTTTTCACCAGTCAAGCCCTCTCTGTGTGGGGCAATAAAAAATAACTAAAAATAAAAGAATTCAAATTGAAATTGTCGTGTGCTAAATTTGCATACAAAATGTAAAAATGCGAATTGCCTGAATTACAATTTGCGCGCCGGCAAAAACAATGGCGTATACGCGTGCTCTGAATGTCTAATTACCCGCAATAACACGCATACGCCGCGTCGTCCGAGCAATCAAACAGTTTTCCTTTGTTGCGCACATTTCGATGCGCAAACGCTAAAAAGTACGATTTAAAAAAATAAAAAAAAAATAAATAAATAAAACAAATACACATATATAAATAATAAATAGGTAAAATATACAGTGCGTGGTATGGCATGGCACGGCACGGCTTATTGCTTATTTGTTCACATTTGTTGATATTTTCTCTCAAATATTTGCAGCGAGAATTGTTGCTTATTTGATTGAGCTATTGATATGGTTGACTGTTCAGCTAGCTTGACGATTTTTGTGATTTATAATTAGTGTTGCCTTCTTTGTCTATGTAATTATTCATTAATTATTATTACAAAATTAGTTTTTTGTTATTATCTTAATAGCATATTAATTTTTTTACATTGAAATTTTCTGATTGTATATAATTTTCCGTTAAATTTAATTAAATAGATGTCTTATTATGTTATTTGAAAATATTGTAAAAATATTTGCTACAATTGTTTATTATTAATTTTTTAATAATATGTATTAAGATAAATTAGCTTTAAATATTTAATCTAATATTTAAAAAACAGTTCATAAATCATAAAATCCCCTGCTCCGAGTTTGATTGCATACGAAAATCAAAAATATTTCATTCATGGGAACCAAAAGGCATGTTAAATGTTAATGAGGCTGATTTATTATTGTAAAAAAATATTTAATCCCTGTATACAATTGGGAAATGAATTAAATTTAATTTTTCCCACTGCTATCGTCAATGCAATTAACCCAATTAAATTGCCAATTTTATGCTGTGTTTACATTAAATCAGAGTTTCTTTTTTTTATTATTATTTTGCAGCTTCCTGTTTCACTTTTGATGTTTGTTGTTTTTGTTGGTGTTGCGCTGTTTCTGCTGCTGTAAAAACATTTACTGTGCTTAATTTGTTCGCTCTTTATTTATGTTTAATTTTGTTTGTGTTTTTGGTGATTTTTTTTTTTTAATGAGAGAGAAATGGCAGATGGCTGGGGCTTACAGAGGGTCTGATGTTGCAATGTGGTTAAGCCAAATCAAAAGAAAATTAAATACGAATGCATCTGTGCGCAGATTTTTAATTAAAATGAAATAAAGCTTCCATCGGTGACATAACAGATGCGCTTTTGAGCAAATATAAAAAATTACAAATATATGAATATTATAAATCAATTCCATTTATAATAAATTGAAATCAGTTGAGATTAAGTTTTAGCTGAGATATGCTAACGAAGGAAATATAGTTTCAAAAGAGAATGTATATTTAGACATAGTTCCTTATAATTATAGGATATTCAAAGAGTATGCATCTATACCAAATAATAAATATATATATATATATATATATATATATACTAAAGTTAATTTTTGCTAAACAGCCGAACTCTTATTGAAGCAAGTCTTATGCTCATTAAAAAATCCATATTCTAAGCATTTTTAATAGTCAAAAAACGTAACATTGATGCCCATGTGAATTGAAATCTTTTGTTGTTCATTGCTGAATGGAGAATCATTATGATGCTTATTGCCCCAGCCCCTGACACTGAACTTGTATTTTGTTCATTTTAGTGTGCCATTTTACAATGTTAGGGCATTGTTTTTTTGCTTTTATTGAAAGCTTTTCGTGGGCATCTAAATCGAAATTTATGCCACAAACGTAGAGGGCAGCCAAGCGTTTCGAATGCTAATGCTGAAGGTTGCAACATTACATAAGCGCCGTGTCTGGCCACATTCAGAGCAGACTCTGCTGTCTAGACAAGAGATGTCAGCATGATTTTAATTTTTTATTTTTGGTTGTTTGCTTTACAGACAGTTTTTAGCTTCTTAATATTTTATTTGCCAATTCATTGTTGAAAAAATATCTGGATCTTATCTACTGATAACAGTTATTAATTAAAACAAAAGAAATGCTGTAAAAACGTCGAAGGTGTAATTATTATGGCAAATATACAATGGTGAATCAGTCATAAAGTCGTGACTCAGCTTCTTGATAAATAACAGAAACTGAAGATATTTATTTATATAAAAAAAAAAACTTTTTTCAATAAAAATAAATACATTTAATAGTCATTTTGTTTACCGCTTGACTTTCAGCACGTAGCTTTTTTGATTAAATTGCGTGTGTGTCTTTATTTTGCCCAATCATTTTATATAATTGAAGTTCGTGCTTAAAGAAAATTTCAATAAGAAATAGTAAAAAAAAATTCAAATTTGAAAGAATCGGTTTACGAATTTGTTTGACAAAAAATCTGCGAAAAAAAATTACTATAATTTAAAATAAACAAAGAAAAATTAATTTTATATCAAATTGCAAATGAATTATTTTTTAGTCGTTCCATTAATTTCAACCACAAATTTATTAATTGATCTGTAGTCCATAACTGTCATCATATCGATTGAGAATTATATATAAATATATGGGTATCAAATAAATATTACAAACACGCTCTTATTTACAAAAGTACAGGATCGCTTTATGAATAAAATGTGTAATTTCTTTGTTTTCATTTTAATAAGAGCTATTGTATTTAATAATAGAAAATAGCTGTGTAAGAGAAACTATAGGCTAGTCTTAATATTTTGCAAACTAACTGATCGATATGCATACTCGATTAAGCATTAACTGTAATTATTAAAAAAAAATGTTTATTGAGACGCGTGGAAATAATAGTGCAGCGACATGAATGCCGTAATTACAGAGACTGTGCAATCATCAGAAATGTAATGACAACTCTACAGCTTTAGAAGATAAAAAAAAAAAAAATAAAATTTATATTGAAAATTCAAATATTGCAATGAAAAGGCCTATCGAATGCCTTTTGAGGCGTCAATGACGCAACTTGAATTTGTTTTGTATTTATTTTATGCACTCTAATTGAAATGATTTTTATGCTGGTCTAAGCTACGATATATATATATATATATATATATATATATATATATTTCTCAAGTACAGTATTTTGTGTGCCTGCACTTGCAAATTGCTGACTAAATGCAACTGCATTTATGAATAGTAATATTGAAAATGGGCGCAGACAATTATAAAGATTGTATTTTTATTTGATTGCGAGACATTAATAACTGTATAATGAAAAAGTTAAAAGTTTTTCAAAAAGGCCTGGCATTAGAAATCTATTTGAGAATGCATTAAATTCAAACAAATTATAGTACTATTTTAAACAAGATTTAGTGAGCTCGATATGATATGTAAATGTTTAATAATTGAATAATAATTGAAATTAAATATAAATGTAATTTTTATATGTCTAATCAAGTATTAATCTAATATTATATACAAATTTATTTATTTTATTTATCTTCCATACAAATTTATATATTTAATCAAGTTTTTAATAGCTGACTTTCAATTGTTTAAGCAGTATCTTCACGTTGATCATTTATCAACTTAGTATCCTCTGCTGTGATATTAAATTTTGGTCATCGATTCCATTAACACTAAACAACAACTCGACATATTTGATGACTATTCATTTTATTGATTGCACTTTTCGCTAATTGTTTTTATTTAACCTGAATAAAAAGTCGAGTTGACATATTGCATTGCGATATCCGTTTTGGCTAAAAGCCACAATGATTATTAATATTTTTATGAATTTATTTCCTTAACAAAATACAATTTTGTGAAATGATTGTTAATTGCTTTAGAGCTTTTTTTATACAAAAAAAAAAAAAAAAAAAAAAAAAAAAAAAAAAAATGAATTTTTTAAAGATTATTTTTTTAGTATATTTTTGAAAGTATAAGAATGTATATAATGTATTTATTAATAAATTGATATAAAATAAATTAATAGGCTTTACTCGCAGATTATACATAAAGCCTACATGAATCGCAGTTTTCAGTAAAATAAGATAAATATTTATTTTAAATATTTTTCTCAATTTAATTAAATTAATATATATTGTTTGCTCCCATATATGCATAAATATTTATCTATAGATATAGTTATTTATATTTATATACATGTATCTTCATGCTAAATCAATTTGAGTTGCAATCAGATGCAAGTGCCCAGTACAAGGTTTGACTATCAAGTGGCTTTTACTTGTCTTGGCTGTCGCTGCTGTTGTATGTCTCTGCCACCGAATTACAACAGCATCAATCAAGATTGTTCCAGTTGCTGTCATTCCATGCACATAAGCTGATAAGACTTGACACCTTGTGGTTGTTGTTGTTGATCCACACCCACACGTTGACGGTTGAGGCTACAAATTGCAAATTGTTCAAATGACTTCCTTGCGCACTCGTAATTCAATTAAGTGCGACGTGCATTGGATGATAAATCTTTGTGTTATTACACGTTTTAAAATGGCCAGGGGTTACGATCTTCCGTTACATATACTGTATACACCTAGAAGTGTTTGGATATTTATTATACGAATGACTTCTAGCTTAATTCAAATTTATTCGTTTGAGCTGTTGGGTTTCTTTTTGTTGAGTAGTACAAAGGCAGACATCGGTATACATATAGTATCATATACATTTCAGCCCCTAAATAAATATTCACTTATTTTATTCACACATTGAATTTACTGTGTGCAACAAATATTTAACTTTCTAACTGAATTGAACTTAAAATTAATTAATTTTCTTTGCTCTTTCTCTTTACAGGTAGGTTAATTCCCTCAATTCCTTAACAATATTGCGCGTGGCAAGTATATATATAAATGTGTGAATATATATTTGCATTATATTGATGTTCAAGTTGAGTATAATTATCTGCAGAAGCTGAATGGCATTGTGTGATAGGCTGGCATTGCATGTCTGCTTTTTCACGATACATTTTCAGTAATCCGTATAAACAATGCCTCCATTGTTTAGCTAGCTTAGAGTCGCAAACAATAGAGTAATACTTCAATTGATATTTTATCATATTGCAGCGAGTATTAATTATAATAAATACGTCAATAAATATGATGCTGAGTCAATCTGAGTGAAATCCAAATGCAATCAGACTTTAAGCTTTAATGCACTTTGCAATTTAATTTTAGTTTCACCAAAGTTTGGCTAGTTTCCTTGAACTAAAATGTATAAATGAAAAGATTAGAGGCAAGAGGCATATATATATATATAAATTTGTGTGTATGAGGGCAGCCTTGAACCACACCTTGTGGGAACAGAGTGTGTATTTTACGTAAAGTTACTCAAATGTAATTTAAGTAAGAGCTTTAAGGCTAAGAGAAAATTCTTGCACTTATAACAGAGAATGAAGTGAAAATGTACAGGGTATTTGCTTAGTACTGAGTACCTAATAAGGGTTAAAGTTTTTCCTACAGGTCTTCAAGTTTTTAATTGAGAAATTGGGTTTGTTAATTGAATGAGTAATGCTCTGCTACAACTACAAGCTCACATGCCAAACACACAGTCATGAGCACATGCTGAGCTGTGACTTTTGGCATGTGTAGCTGGTGCCTGGTTCTACATGCTGCGAACTTGGACCCTTGTCCATGACTGGTTTGCTCTGCTGTCAATATTTTATAATGGCGTGTGCCAAATTATGGTATGTGCATGCTGTGCCTGTGTGTGTGTGTGGTTGTGTGTGTGTGTGTGTTTATATATACATTTGTGTGCGTGTGCAACAGTTTGCGACTGGCATGCGGGCAATAGCGGCGTTATCCTGTTCGCCTTTGTTTGCTTATCACTTGGCTTGCCCAACTGCAGGGTTCTTGTTTATTTGCGAGAGTTATACAAATGTGAAATATGTGGGAATAGACTAGAGTGCATATAGAATATATGGATGTGCGAGGGTTAGCTAATAAGTTGTGCGAGTATGTAGCTGATGAACGCTTACATATGAGAATTTAGCCCAGTTTCATAAAGGTATTTTCATTCACCTGTGCAGCTATTTATCACAGCGAATACATGTGTACGCATATATTTTATTGATATATATTCAACATATATCGTATTTCCATCAATTGTCCCTCGGTTGCATTCCTTTGTTAAAATATTTACATTTATGGCTGTATCTGTGTGTGTGTGTGAGTGTGTGATTAAGCGCTGTGCATTTCATGCGCTTAATTAAATGACATGTAATTTAATTGAATCTATGGCATAATTAAGTGCTTAAATTAATTTGTCGTTGACTCTTAATATTTTTTGTGCCTTTTCTTTTTATGCCATTTACGCTGATTATTAATTGCGCATACGCCCCGTTGCACAACAATGCATTTTATATGCATTCGACTTTTAATTGCATATTTTTCAATTAAAAACTATAAAATATAAAAAAAATACAAAAAAAGAACACTTGTACGCAAATGCTCCGCAATTTGTGGGAGGTTCCCCACGGAATATACAGCGCTAGCGCGCGCTCTACTTGCGTCTATGTGTGTGTGTGTGAGCTTGTGTATATGTTGTAGATTTGTTTAAGCGATTGCAATGCATTGCATTGTTTAATTGAATTTGCTGTACTGTTACAAATGCCAAACAAACAAAAAACTACAATAAAATTGAATCCGGATATATGTAAATGTTTTAATTGTGTGTGAGAAATAATATAAATATATATATATATATATATATATATATATATAATAGATAGGAGTTCTTAAATTTATTTGTATTTACATATTTTGTATTTTTCTATGGATGGTTTTTATTTTCCTAAAAATAAAACCATTTTCATGTAAACTTAAATAATTATTTATGTAAATATTTATTGTAAAATATTTGTATATTATATTTTTCGTATATTTCATCCAAAGCTCATTAAAATTTTTGGTAATATTTGATTTTTATTCACTGCACATAATGATGCCCAGTAAATGTTTTCAATGCATTTGTATGTAGCTGCTCATCTGCCTATCAAATGTCTATAAATAATTGGCATAACTTTTGCTCTCGCAACTTTCTTGCTCTATAAAGGGTATCCGAAGAGCAAACAAAAATATAAAAAACACGATAGCAAAAGTTCAGAAGTGCAATTAATTTCTGTAGTACTCACTTTTAAGCGTTCCCTTTTGCTGTTTGGTTTTTCGCTTTTGGTAATCGCTTCGCATCGCTCCCTTTTTTCTGGTTTTGCCTGTTTTTCAAGTATTCTCAATTAATTTGGTGTGCAATAAATCACGAGAACTGTTTCCATTGGACCTTTTAATTTTTGCTTTTATATATTTTTCTGTTTTTAAAAAACTTTGCCAAATTGATAAATGAATGCTAATGGAAGCTACACTTTGATACTAAATAGTTTGAAAATATTTTTGAAAGATATTTGAATATAACATGCAATTTATTATTATAATAAAATAATAATAAATATTATAAAGTATAAATTAAAACAATTTTTATCTTTAAAGGTACATTTTATATGACAGAATTTTCTTAGTTTTATATTTGAATTTTTAGCCTGGGCAATATTAGTTTTCTTTGTGCGTCTAATATTTCGTAAATAGTTCTTAGCGGCTATCAACTCAACTTATGGGAAAAATAGCATATGCATAAGCTAAATATGCCTTGATAGCTATATGCCTGAAGCTAAAGTCTCATATTTCAGTTTCTGCATATATATGCTAATCAGATATATATGTGATGGACAGTATATGCTCCCCTTTTATGTAGCCCCATTTTGTGTGTGTGTGAAAGGGCTTGTAATAATATTTCTCTTGTTGCCGCAGTCGACTCGAAACAAATATCAACGTAAATATTTTTGAAAGCCAACTGTGCAGACGGTAAAAATAAAAAAAAAAAAAAAATGAAAATGAAAAAAAAAATCAAGTGAATGTAGAATGTCATTAAATGCCCGACTGGATGGTTGGTTGCTTGGTAACCCCCCGGCATAAGGTGGCTGAGTCATGTTTTCTTTTAGCATTGGCTTTCTCTATGATAGCACAGGCAATGCCTTATGCACTCTACATACAGAAACGTATCTATATTTATATAGCAGCAAAAAGACACCCACACACACACAGATAACTGACACAGCTTTTCATTCGGTCTTTGTGCATCTGCATTTGTATTACATATCCGACTCTCTGTGTGTCTGTCTGTCTGTCAGTCAGTCAGTCTGACCGCCTGTCTAACTGCCTGCGTGCTCTGTCGCTTGCACTTCCTTCTTTTATGTCAGTTTCGAACAGGAAATTTTAAGCACGGAAATCATGCGCAAGCGACAACGACAGCAACAGCAACAGCGACAACAACAACAACAACAGCGACAACGACATCAACTACAACTGCAATTGTTATAGCAACAGTAACAACAGCATTTACGTTGACAATTTTTGTTAGTTTTTTGCATTCACTTAATATTCGCACTGTCACTCCGCCGACTGAAAGGCTTTTGGCAAAAGTTTGTGAGTTACCGAAAATCCTTCATTTGTCAGTCACATCAGGGTTAAGGCTTAACATGCCAACTTTGTGCTTAACACACGCTCCATTTGCCACATGCAACACATACCGCATGCCACATGCCACATGCCACATACGACACGTCCGCCCGCCTGCTCGCCATTTAATTAGCAAGCGCACTTAACAAGCTCCTCTTCAATCATGCTGACAACTCTGGCAAAGTGCGAGAAAAATTGTTGCCACAATTTCGTTTCGTTGCCGAATTGAGAGCACCAGCAGAAGAAGAAGAAGAAGAAGCACTTGATGAATACTATAAGCGTCTCTTTATGTCGAGTGGGCATAGAAAGAAAGAGAAAGTCTGTTGGCACTTTTAATCAAATACTAAATAGATGGAAATCGATATGATGAGAGCAATTTGATTATATGTGTAATGTATATAGACAGACATAAATATAGAGAGGCATACTCATAAATACATACTCTTTATTTATCATATTGTATAATTTTCCGATATGTATTATATATTATGTATTATTCTAGATTGCAACGAAGTGAATTCTTCAAAATGAAATCAAATCAATAAGAAATTTAATGTAAATTATAGATTTATTTGTAGAAAAGTTGTTGTCAGACGTGGTGCGAAATGTTTAGACTTTAGTTATTTCTACTTACTCATTAAATTTTATATATATTATAATTTCTCTTGCCATGAATCAAAATAATATTCTGATTTTGAAGTCTGAATTGAATTTTGAGCAGAATAATTAGGATAGCAGCTCAAAACAATATTTAGGGTACATGCTAGTCGAGTATCGTTTGCTTAATTTATACGAATATACCAATACACTAGACACTTTAATATACCAATACACTAGACACTTTAATTAACAGTCTCAGTGACAGCCAAGTGGCGTTGCCTGACAACAGAAATGTTGCAACCAAAAGGCCCTTAAAGTACTTAGCGCAAATGTTCTGTTTCTTATTTGCACTGCTGCTGCTGCTTCTTTTGCCAACTAATTTGCACAATTGCTTTTGCTGTCGTTTTAATAACAGACAAATATTTCACACAAGTTTGCAACAAGAAGTTGCCCTGTGTGCGTGTGTGTGTGTATGTGTATGTGTGTGTGGCGCTAGATGTCTTTAAAATGACACGTTAAAGTCAACAGAGCGATTGCTTGGGGCGCGGGTTGCAGCAGCAGCAGCAGCAGCTGGTTGCAAGTCAATTTGCTTGCCATGCCACTTGCTACGGGCTTGTTTGCGTCTCTTTGTGGTCTGTTGCAACATGCAACATGAAAATGGCGGCAGCTGCAACTGCCAACTGCCAACTGCCAGCTGCCAGCCACTTGCCTTTTGCGTGTACTCGAGGAAGGGGGCCAACAGCATTTCCGGCGCTTTTGAATTTTTCGGCTATCGCGTAGCGAAATGAGTTGCGCTGCCTCAATGCCGATTTAACTGTATAATTGCAACAGAGCTAACAAAATGCTGATTACGAGAGAGAGAGAGAGAGAGAGAGAGTGTGTGTGAGTGAGAGAGCGAGGGAGAAAGTGCATAATAAGCTTTGCGTGAGCTGCAATCTGGTTATGGCATGACTTAAAGACGTTCATTAGAAAGAGTTTAGCAGCAACTTGCTGTTACACGAGACCACAAAAGGGCCACAAGCAACAACAAAAAACCAGGCTAACAATGAGGGCCGCCATTGCGTATACTTAATGCAAAAAATGCAGTCGCTGCTGCTTGTTGAATTTCTTTTTTGAATGGGTTTTTAATTATGGGATAAAGAGTGTAAGAGCTTTAGGCAGTTGTCTATATATATGTATAAATATATATATATATACCACTTGAATAATACCTCGTATTAAGCATAAGTGCGGGTGTACCCAGGCTGATACAATAACTAAATTTATTTCTTACTGCGAACTAATTTCTATAAATATTTATTTATAGCACACTTAAATTTTTTTTAATTGTTTCGCCTGTATTTTTATATTTCTAAAAGGGTATTTGTGATGTCTCAACTGAGAAGAGACAAAAACTTCATTCTTGTTCGCCCTTTTATGCATATCATATTTATTTATCATATCACATAAAGGAACGTTGCCACAGCCACTCAGTCTAGACTTTTAAGTGTTGCACTCACTGCAGTTTACACACACACACACACACATATCGTCTCTTGCTGTATCTCATTTAGCGTGCGCCCAACTGCAGTCATTTTAATGCAATTTCTTTTCTTTCTCTTTTATATTATTCTTTTTTTTTTTGCATTTTGATATATATTTTTTATTTTCCAGCCAGGTGAATTCTGTGGATCTTTTGCAGCTGCAGTTACGAATGCGTCACGTATTTGATTGAAATTCCATTTGATTATTGATGCCGATGAGTTTCACGCTGATGACAGCTGCTGGCCTCAACTTTGCACTTTACGCTCGGTAATGCCTCAGCTGAGTCGTGTCCCTTTCTCTCTCTCTCTCTCCCTCCCTTTATCTTTGCCTTTCTTTTGCTCAGCGGATTTCATATTGATTCTATTTTTATAACTTATACTGTGCCCAAGCTGTCGCATCTTGTCTGTGTCAATATTACTTGTGGTTAGCGTGTGTGTGTCTAGCCTTAACTTGGCCAAGTCAAGAATATTTTTGCTATGACCTAAGTTAGCCAGAGCCAGTTGCAGCGCGTTGCATAAGAATAATAAAGGAAAAGTCTCAACGCAGCGCAGTAAATTGCAATCAGATTTAGATTGCCAGCAGCTCAGCTAAGAGTCTGAGTGAATCTTATTACTTTACATGGAGAATTTATAGTTCACATAACTTTGCTCTATATACTATATAGATTGACCAAACGAAATTGCCATTATTGCCAGTATCAATATTTCAGCAGCTGCTGAAGCGAGCAGCTGGTGAGATATTTGATAAGTTTTGCCCTTCGGTCATGGATAAATCAGCTGAAAATGATGCAAAAATTAAACCCTTTACTCAGCTCTAATTAGCCTTGTCTCCTTGGTTTACTTTTACTAGCTGCTCACTTTGGCAGAACTTGAGATGCTTGATTCATTAAAACTGAAGCTTACGCTTAAGGCACTCTGAGTGAAATTTAACCTCAAAGAGCGTGATATTTTTTGCAATTGCTCTCATTTTTGCTCGCTCAAGGTAAAAGTTCATTCGGAATTCTATCAATCCATATTATCATATAAAATACTCACTAAAAGCCCACTCGTTCTATTTTCTTATAATATTCACTCTACTGTAGCAGCTGTAAGTCAACGTACACACAGCAGATGCTCCGACTAGTTGTTTGTGTTTATTATTATAATTTTGTTGTTTTGCTTCGGCTGCTGCTTGGCCTGATTATGTTAATTTCCATTAGTTGCATTTGACTGCGCATATGTCGCATCATGTTCTCTGTTTAGCCAAATGACAGGACTTAAGACCTAAGCGGCTTTTGCGTCACAAGCAGCCTGGACAAGGCGGCTTACAGAGGTCAAAACATGAGCTTAAATTGTTGCAGCTGCAATTAGTGCAAACATTTAGCAAATCATATATCTTAAACGATGCTGAAAGCTATTTATTTGGCAAAATAACTTTGTGATTGATAGTTTCGTTTAAGCTGCTGTTACACTTGAACTAAAAGTATATTTGCCAAGTTCAAGCGTTGTTGTTATTGCACTTATTGGCCAAGTGTACGAAGTGTCATAAGCAGCAGCAACTCGAGCAAGTCAAGCCTCTGAGCTAAAAGGCATTTAAGTATTTAATGCCTAATCCTCTAACTATTAAAAGATATGGAATTAATATGTAATATATATGTAATTGTAAATTTTAGTTTATATATTTATCTTGAAATTCATTTCTAATTAGCTGCGTCTTTCTTGTAATGTTATTTAGTTTGAATTGCGCCAGCTGCTTGTGGTTGCAGGCGCTTACAAGTCCGTAATAAGGCGCACAACTGTATTTGTCTGCGTGTGTGGGGGTGTGGGGGCTGTGGGGGCGTGCCTGTGGCCAAGTGTTGCCAAGTCTAATTAGCCCCATAATTGAGGCCGACATTTGGCTTTAGCCGTGACAGTCGTGCAATTAAAATTCCTTCGCCACCACTCATGCTACACATGCCCCAAAGGCGCTTGTCACACATGTCGAGCATTTGTGGCTAACCAGATACTCTACCCAAGCGCGTTTCATTTCAATTCTTTTTCTCTCTCTCTCTTTATCTTTCTCTCTCACCATTTCCTTGTGCAGCTCTCTCAATTTGGCTCAGTTCATTGCATTTCCATTTGCATTTGCCTCATGCTGGCGACTGCTGCATGCAGCGTGCGGCACGTGGCACGTGGCTGGTCATTATTAGCTGCATTGATTTGGCTGCTCCATTCAAAAGCCGTTTTAATTGTTCTGGGAATTTCGATTGGGGCATGGCGATTCAGCTCTGCTAATTGGACGCTGGCTTTATAAAAAGCGAGTGACAAGTGCAGCAGCGATTCGCAATTGAGGCATTAATTAAATCTATTTGCAGCTAATTGAAAACTCAACCCCTCGCTGGAAATTTATTTATTTATCTTTTTTATATTCATAAATAATTGTAGGAAATATAAAAAATTTATTTGGACTTATTTTATTGAAGAAAAAAATGTTGAAAATATTTTAATTGGTATTTCTTTGAGGTCATTTGAGTATTATTATTTTTATTGATATATTGGAAATATATTTAAAAAATAAATATGTATATATTATAAAATAAAAGTTATATATTTTTAATTTTTTTATATTTTTTAAAAATAGAATAAAATGATATATAACAAAATAATATTTTTAAAAATGTATAATTTGTCTATAGAAAAATATAATATAAATCATTACAATCAGAAAAAAAAAATAAATAATTTATCAATAAACTAAGTATAATATAGCAGATAAAAAAATTAAATAAAAATATAAATAATTTTTAATTTAAAAATGAATACAGTTACTTCAATAGCTAATATTCCTTTTTATCAGTCAAACGTAATAAATTCAGCCAACAATAGAAAACCAAAATAACATTTTTGTTTTCAATTTAAACAACATATTTTAACGCTTCAGAAAACATTTATATAAATAAATGTTTTGGTTCAACGAACTGAAATCTAATCAAAGAGTAATTGTCAGTGCACGTTATTTGAATTATGCGCCAAAATTAATAAAATTGGATATTCTAAATTTTTAATATGTTGTCTTTCATTTCCATTGCAGTGGCAACAATTTTTGGAACTGGACAACATTTGCATGCAGATTTAATAATGGTAAGTTCTATGTGGACTGAGCGCAACTGTAGCTGATGCTGTCTAAATGTCCTTTGTCTCTCTGGCCGTCTGCTCATCTGCCCGCCTGTCTGTCCGCATTGTGTCTCTTGCCCCATGTTTCGTGTCGTTGACATTTGGCTAATTAATTTCACGGCCAATTGACGTGTGTCAATTAGCTGGGTATGGTTCATGGGGTTTACGCAAAGCTCACATTCACAAATTTTTGCGTGGGCCGAGAACTTCAAAAGTCAATTAATATATTAAATAATAGTCTGCCGTTTGTTTGTTTACTCACGTATTTATATACACATTATTGTATTAATAGCTAATTAAATCTCAAGCCAAATGACTTTGATTAAATTTATTGCCCAAATATGTAAATTCATGCAAGTAAACTTACATCAGTTGCTCCCAACACTCAATGTTGGGCTATTTAGAGAACGTGTTCGTTCTGCTAATCAAGAGTGTGTTTTATTCAAATGTCATAGAGACTTGTCATGTTCCTAACTAACCTTTGCTCACCAACAGTAGACAACAAGGCTTTAATACTTAATTAATATATTATGTACTTCTGATTTGTTGAAATTTATGTTACAAGCAGAGAAATAAGCTAGGGCTATTAAATTTTGATATATATTCTTTTAAGGCAGACACAGGGCATTAGCTAGTCGAGAACTCTTTAATGTCTGTGGAAGCTGTTTTATTTTTATTTTCTCAGTTGCGCAATACTTCAAAATGTATGCCCTGGGGTATTTTCCAGTCAAGTCATTATAAAAGCACTCTTTCTACTCAGCCACTCAGTTGCGCAATACTTGAAATTTATCGCATCTCTATGCGATGCTCATAATTTCAAATAGTGTGTAGTTTAGTTAGTACACACACCGCACAAATAGGAAAAAAAACTGAGAGATTTCCATATTTAAATATAATTTATTAACTTGTTGTTGTTGGATCTCAAATCAATGGCGCGCATTTGCGAGTCGAGAAAAATATTCGCTTGCAAATTGTGCGGCTAAAGTTTCCACATTTGTCTATTAAGCTTGACGTATTAGCGGATCGCATTAATCTTCGTTGCCTGTGGCTCAGTTCTCGATTTTTTTTTTTTCCATCTCTTTTCAAGCAATTTGCTTGTCTTGCTTGAGTCTTGTTCTTGGCTTGGCTTAAATGGCGTTAAATGAATGTTCACAATGTGCGCTAAAAGCGATTAATTTGAGAATATGTGTGTGTAGCTCGGCTGCGCTCTGTTGGGCGTGGCAGGAAAACCGAAACCGGCAGCAAAATGTCGCCTTCTTGTTCGGCCCAGCCCAACGGCTGCTCGCTGGGCGTGTGAGAAGCAATTTATCTTTGGCATTTTGCTGTTGCTCCTGTTGCTGCTTGCTGTGCTTCTGCTTCTATCTGCTAGCCATTTGCTGTTCTCTTTCCCTCTCGCGCTTGCTGGGCAAATTATGCGAGTCGCGCATTTTTGTGTTGCATACTTTTCTGCGTTGCCTTTACCACACTCGCTCTCTCTCTCTCTCCCTTTCTCTCTCACACACACGCGCGCACATTTACATAGTGCGCACATACCAAAAATTAATATACTGACATACCTTCGTTGGCATGCAGAGGCAACCGCTTAAGGCTTCCACTCGACAGCTGCCTTTTTGTAATGAAGTCAAAATTAACGCATTTTTTTCCTGCTCATATCAAGAGGAAGTGGCAGAAGAAAATGGCATAGAAAATGTTTTATCAGCAAGTTATTTAGCTTTAGAATGGAATTTTAATCGAATGTTTTGGATTATTGCAACAAATCAGCAAAATAAAAATATATATATATTTTTTTATATTGATATAGGTTTGTTTATTTGATATATATAGTCAATATATATTGTTTAATTATTATCTAGTATCATATATCTAGCTGTAGTCACAAATTTATGCCATTGCCACACAATCGCAATTCCCTTAATTGTCTTAATTCCAACATGGCTTAGCTAATGTTTGTTTCATTCTTTTAATTTTCAAATTGTAATTTGCATTTGGTTATCCATTGGGAAAATTTGGTCACACTGTCGTGCGCTAATAGCTTAATTGACTACGGTAGCGCGATGGCCACGTTCGCCTCCCGCGAGGTTTGCTGCTGTTGTGTGGCTGCCCGCAGTGCCACGCCTCCGGCAGCTGCTAAAGCGCTTTGTTGAATTTATGTTTTCCAATCCATTTCACTTATTGGCTACATATAAGAGTCGGTGTGTGTGTGTGTTTCTATAGCATAATTTTTCGACTCTGCATTTTGGATAATTATTCGATTAATTGACTGCGCATTGTTGCAGGCTAATTTGATTAGAACTCCATTGCTGTTAAATTTCACGTGTAACTGCAGTCGATTTAAATCAGATGGAACTCAGACAAGTGCGCTTGATTACGTTATGTTATATATTGCTTCCATCAAATCTATTACACAACAAATTTCCTTTGCGTCAAATCAGACAGCGCAGACAGCGACTGACGCACTGATTCATGCTGTCTTCTTGACATTGATGTCAGTACGTAGACATTGACAGCATCTATTTTCATTGCTCAATTACAATTACAGCTGCTAATTAACTTGGCCCAGACATTCTTGTGGGAATTCATTTAATAATTTCACCGCACGCAATCGCTCACATCCCGCATCAGCGGCGTCGTCTTCTCCTTGCGTTCTAATTATACATTTAATTTTCGGGCATTTTGTTTGGTTTGATTCTCATTGAAGTTTTCATCCAACCAAACTGAACCCAACAGAAAATCTCATAAAAAAAAGCAAGAAATTCGCTATTTTATTCTCACCGCGAGCGGGGCAGCTGCACGAAATTGAATTTCCCAAAGGCCACGTGACGTTGCCATCAATTTCGACCGCTCCCAACTCAATCCTGCTCTATTCTAATCAAATGCACGGGGCATATTCCGAATGCCGAATTCGTTTCGTTTTCCAATTGAAGGCTACAAAAATTTTATAAATTCCGGCAGAGCAGAAATTGCAATAAATCAAACAAAAGCAAAAATGCAAATCAGTTGGTTCTGTGTGTGCGCGCACACATAGACTCGCATGCAGTTCGTAAAGGTGGCACTTTGTATACCCTGTACATTTAAAAAACATTTATTGGCATAGAGGGTCGTCCGGTGGATCAGATATTATGCTGATGGTCATGAGATAAACTGAAATATTAATGAAGGCTATAAGCAAGCAATTTTGATTTATATATTTACCACATTAAGATTATAAAATATATATTTATATATTTGACAAAATATATATTAATAGTAATAGTTAATAAATTTAAGTGACTTAAGTTATTAATTTAAATTAAATTATGAAAAGATTTAAGAAATTTTAAAAATATAAAATATTTTAAGGCTTGAAATCAATTTAATTTTAAATAACTTAAATTATTAATTTAAATTAAATTATAATAAAAAATAAAAATTAAATTTAGGAATATTTGTTTTTAAATTTTCCTAATTTAATTGAAGCTTGAAATAAATTAAATTTTAGTTTATTTAAATTCTCAAATCAAAATAAATTTATTAATTATTTAAATTAAATTTGAAATTCTTAAATTAAAGTAAATTACAAAATATTTTTAAATAATTAAAACATAAAATTGTTTAAAGCTTGCACAAATAAAATTTTTTTTAAATTTAAGCCTTTCACAATATATTTTTTATATACAAAAACTAATTTCAAAGGTTCACTTTAAGATTAAAAAACTTTTATAATTTATTTTAGAGGCCAACTCGCAGTCGATCTTGGCCGAGTTCTATTTTAGTTTATGAGTGCTGCAAGCTAAGCAATTGCAGGCCAATTGGCCTGGCCAGCGAAGCGGCTCTGTTAGAAAAGCGTAATGCACTGGCATTTTACTAGGCCAATGGATAGGGGCGGCAGTGGCAGTGGCCAAAGTGAAAAGCAATTTGAAACCAAAAGCGCAGCGCAGAGCAGCGTTCGAGCTGCGGTCTGCTCTTACAGCTGAAATTGTTGCTTGATTAAAGTGCGAAAACTTTTGCAACATTTAAAATAATTATATTCTTATTTTAAGTTTAAATAATAGCAATATATATTATGCTTATGCTCTTTGCAGACTACAATGCTGAGCACGTTGTTGTTGTGGCCAGCCACGGCTGAGCTGTGTTCTGTGTGCCTTCCCGAGCTGTGCCCCACTGTGAGCCAAAATGCGGCCACCAATGGCCATGCAGTCGACTGCAGCATTGCAGCAGAATGAAGCGTTGTTTCAGCAGGCGCACGTTCATGTCCATGCAACGCCAGCAGCGCAGCCAGCACAGATACATGCGACACAGCATCCGCTCAGCTCAACGGGCATAGAGTTGGAGACGCAGCATCATCAGCAGCAACAGCAGCAAAAGCAGAGCAAACTGCCACCTCTGGAGCTGCTCGTAGAGCACAAGCTCAGCTATAGCTCAGCAGCAACATATCAACAGCAGCAGCAGCAGCAGCAGCAACCACCAGCACCACCCAACGATCTCAGACATTCCTCGCAGGCGCGCAGCGACGATTGCCTGAGAAGCTCTGCACGCGCCTCCATCTTTGATGACGCCGCTGAGAATTTCATCATTAACTTTCCGGCCGAATCATCGCTGCAGTTGCAGCCGCTCCTACCGCTCTCAGAGACGGTGCCACTGCTGACGCACATCGAGGCCACGGTGGTGGACAAACAGCGCTCCATACGTCTCAGCAAGAACAGCGCCTCGCTCATCTTTACCAAGAAGGAGCTCGGACCGGTTGGCGGGCAGCAGCGACGCCAGCATCACAGCTTGTACGGTGCCGGCGAGCGCCAACGCAAGCAGACAAAGCATCTGCCGCCGACGCGCGGCCAGCAGCAGCGGCGCAGCCTGCAGCTGAACTATAATAACAATCTGGTGACCACTGCTGCATGCATCAACGCCGGCACGGCTGGGCCTAATTACGCCGCCAACGGCGGCAAGCTTGTGCCGCGCAAGCATCACACACATAGCCACAGTCACGGCCAGAGTCACGGTCAGGGACACAGTCACGCCGGCGTGGGGCTGACATCGCCAACGGCGAACGGCGCCGGCGCCGCTGCCTCGGCGCGCAAACAGCTCTCCTACTCCTGGTACGCGCCAGTCTACAGTGCGCTCGAGGAGGAGCTGGAGCAGGATTCGAGGGTGAGTTGAAATACATCATTATCGATAGCAACTACAAAAGAAAAATGCCAACTACATCGATATATCGCAAACTTATTGCAAAGGGCTAAAGCTCATTTAGCACTGTTAGATTTATTTTCTAATTGGCATTTGACCTACAGCACAGACTTGGGTTAAATGTGTTTATTATTTTAATCATAGTGGGCATAGAAACGTGATTGTCGTCGTTTGTGATTTATTGACGTTCATTAGACTGCATTTAAGCGAATCGCTTTGAAGTCGAATGCAATAAAACTGGAATTGCCGATTTAAGTAGAAAATATAGCAAACGGTGTAAATAAAATAAAACGGTGCTGGAATAACAAAGAGATGGAAGGAGATTGGGTGAGAGAGAGAGAGAGAATATATGTAAAAAATATATAAATAAAATATAAATCAATATATATAAATAAAAAATATATAAATAAATATATTAAAATAAAATATATATAAATAAATATATTCAAATATACTAAAACATATTATAATAGATAGAAAAATCATAAAAATCATTTGGCTATAGCGAGAAAATTTGCGACTGCTCTTTAGAGATAATAGATGTATTTATAAAATATATAAAAACTATCTATGTAAATATATATAAATATAATTTATATATTTACATATATAATAAAGTATTAATAAAATAAATGATACCCAAATTGCAGGCTGCTAGCAGAAAAATGAAATGTCAATAGCAAATATGAAATTTATTTATTTATTTCAATTGTGAACGAAATTCCAAATGTCGAGTATAGCTAAAAATTCGAAAAGAAACAGCAAGCATTGATGTATTGGTGTGCGCTAGAAATTTGATTTGATCGGAAATTGTGTCGCTTATAGGCAGAGCTTAGATTGATATTTATATTCGTTATATTAATTATATATTTTGCGCGCATTGCAGGATTCCTCGCCAATTCACAATCTGGCCAACACAAAGCATCAGACACGCGTCAGCAGCCAGCATAGTGCCACTGCCTCGCATGCCGCGCCGCAGCATAACGACTCGGACACAAACGAGACAGTTGCGCTGCTGGAGACGCAGACGCAGGCGCGCAACAAGATCAACATAATTTCGGCTAGCGACGCTGCAGCTGAGCGCAAGGCGCAGCCGACGCGCATCTCCCTATCCTTGCCTGGCCACGCCCACAATCACAATCATTCGCTGTCTGTCGGCAGCCTCGGTCTGGGCAATGGCAATGGCAATGGCAACGCAACGGCGACAGCAGCAACTGGAACTGGCTCGGGCTCTGGGTTTGGGACTGGGATTGGCACCGTCACGGCCGGTGCGGCGGATGTGGAGAGCTCGCTGGGACTCACGGGCGCACAGCTGCCGCGTCGTCGTCGCTTCGAGAACTTTCTCAAGTCGCTGGTGGGGCTCAAGGGCAGCACCAGCAGCAGCAGCAGCGGTCGCGGCAACGACAAGGAGAAGGAACGCGAACGTGAGCCGACAAATCAGCGACCCGCCTCGCCGGAAATACGCATTACGCGAACACCCTCGGAGCAGGATGTGGTGCTACGCGATCCCGCTGGCCGGCACCACCACCACCACCAGCAACACTACCACCAAGCGCAACAGCAGTCCGCTCAGCTAGCCAATGGCCATGGCAGCAGCAGGCTAACCATAAGCGGCTCGAGCAGCTCGCTCAATGTGGTGCAGCAGAAGCTGTGGCACATCATGAGACGCGAGGGCAGCGCCAGCAGCTTGCACCACGAGAAGTCACAGTCGATTGTACAGTACACGGGCCTGCGCAAATGCGAAACGGTGCTGGCCCTCACACACCAGAGTCACACGCTGCATCCCATGGGCTGCGGCGACGAGCCAAGCGCACGTGGCGGCAGCGGCATCTTCAGCGCAAGCGGCGTGGAGCAAATACGTCCATTGAATCGACTGCGGCACAGTGTGAACAGCATCAATGGGGCGGGCACATGTTCCAGATGCTCCAGCTTATTGTCGCTGGCTGCCACCGGATCGCGTTACTCCTTGGCCAATGGCTTTGTGCCGTGTCCCGAATTGGAGCTGTCATTGAGCACACATGACAGTGGCACAACAGGCAATTGTTTTGCTGGGAACGCTGCAGAGGAGCAGGCGCCGGAGCCGACGCACATCAATGTCAATGCGCAGATACGACTGAGCAACGGCAGCAACACTGCAGCGACGGCAACAACAGCGACACCAGCTGCAGCGGCTGCTGCTGCCGCGGCTGCTGCTGCGGCCGTTGCTGCTGTTGGCTGTGGCTCACGCAAAAGTTCCGCTGGCCTGCCAAGTGTCAGCAGCCCGAGTCCGCCGTCCAATGTGACCACAGCAACGATGCACTCCAACAGCAACAGCAACAGCAACAGCAATAGTGAGGAGCAACCGGCTACGCCCGGCAGCACAGCTGGCGGCGGCATCGAGCTGGGCGCCTTTGGCACCACCCACGCATATCCACTAACTGTCAGCTCACTGCAGTCCATGGCCAATGCCAATCAGGCGGCTCAGGCCTGTTCCGTGCGCGATGGCATCACACTGAAGCGGCGCGAAATGCTCGCCTCGGCGGATGTGACGCCCTCCGTTGGCACACCGGCCACGCCCATTCAATTCCAGCAATTCACCTGCAAGCTCTGTCTCATCGATGTGGAGCTAGCCGCCGAGTCCACGACACTGCTGCAATGCAGCTGCCAGTTCTGCACTGAGGTGAGTCCGCTCTAAACTCTTATTTCCCCCTTATCTCATAAGCATAAGCTACAAAACTTTATTGATTCGATTCTTTGCGCTCATTTTTGATTCGACTGCGCGATAAATACATTTGCCCCACAGCTGCTTTAAGCTTGGGTTATTTATTGGCCCACTCACACGCACCTGCGGAGGCGCCGTTGGGGTGCTATTTGAGCTATTTGCCCATCTAGCTGCATATGTTCCTTCTCTTGCTAGTCTGTCGCCCGCGTGCGCAGGCGAGAATTGAAAAATGAAGCCAAGGCGAACGCAATACATTTCACAGCCAAGGCAACTTTTCTCTGCGCTTAACCCACACAAAGCAGCTCGAGGAAAATATATAAGAGAAGAGTAAAGCGAAAATTGATCGAATTTGTATAAGGTTTCGTATAAAAAGTAGAAAGCTAAGCCCCAAGTAAATTCTAATATATATTATAGAACTGATATTTCATAGAGAAAGTTTATGCCAATTCCTAGAAAATAAATATTTCGAATATTTTTAGATTTACAAATATTAAATTTATTATATTTCAACTAACTAAAACTAGATACAAAATATAAATACTCAGATTTTGCATAGCTTAAATGGGGTTTCGGGTATTTCCCTATCCAAAACCCACGAAAATCTTACGTTAAACATTTAATATTAAATCTATTAATCAGAAGGCAACATTCCGTTCAAATCTAAATTTTCTGCTGCTGCAGTTAAAAATATTTAAAATTTAGTTTGCAATTTCAATTTGCATAGAAAATTTGAGTTCTTAATATGAATATTTCGTTGAGTTCCCTTAAAGGGTTAATGCTGCAGCTGCTACTGTTGCTGCTGCTGCTGCTGCTGCTCTTCAGGTTAAAGTAATTCAGGTAAATGCTTTCTGCAGGCAGCAGGCAGCTCTGCTGCCTCTGTGCGGGTGTGTGCCGCTTCACTTTATACAAATATGCAGCATGTAGCAACAAATTACATTTTTCGGGCTTGAGCGCAGAGCGGGTGCACGGCGGATCTGCCTCCCTTAAGTACTTTGCTGTACAAAATTGCATGCAGCATTTTAAATAATTGAATCAGCGCCAAAAGTGAAGGCTGCAATGATTTCGAACTGCTTGCCACATGCCACATGCCACATGCCGCACTTGAATTTAATTTCCAGTGTCTAATGCAGAACATAATTTTCACTGTTTCTGCTCTTTTCTTATTGTTTCTCTTGCTCAACATAAATAAATTAAGCTTAATTCACACGTAAGAAAGTTTAGGGCAAAAACAAGTGCGAAGTAAGCCGAAACGGAAAATAAATATAATTATTTAGCTTTGTTTCCTCGAAGTTTGAATGCTCTAAAATTGCTATGAATAAAAGTTGATTTTAGGGTAACTAAAAAATTAAAAATATATAAATAAAATGAAAAATAATTTAATAAATATTAATCAATTAAAAATATATATTTTCTATAAATTATAAGAATACAATATATTTTTATTAAATTTTAATTCTTTTAATTAATTTAATTTGTTATAAAACTGTTAATTTCTATTTAGAATTTGTACAAATATTTTTGGTTTAAATTTAGCCAAACAAAATTTTAAAAAATATCGCATTGACATAAATTAAAGTAAAATCGAAATTTAACAAATTTTCTTTTAAAACTGCACTCGATGCTCGACTTTAATCTTAAATGAAATCAAAATATAAAACTTTAACAAACTCCATTAAAAATGTCAACTCCGTCCAAACTAGTCGAAATAACTCTGTATTTTTGCCATAACAACGGCGCTAAGCTTTATTGCTTTTTAAGCTGTTACAACTTGCATGAACAAATTATAATGCTGCCCTTCAGGGTATTTAGATAAAAAATAAACTTTTTCTTGACTGTTGCACTAAATAAGTCGGAAGCTTGTTGTTGTTGTTGTTTCTGCCGTTGCTGCTGCTCTGCTGCGCTAGTTGTTTATGTGCAGGTAAAATTTATTACACAAACAAACACATACACATACACACACACAGGCACTTAAATAGATGTGAAACTGTCTACAGTTGCCGCTCAAACATGTCCACTGGCACTACGTGCTGCTTCCGACACGTCCTGCTGCTGCTGCCGCTGCTGTCGCTGCTGCTGCTCTCTGACTCAGCCTCCAACTTAGACTCAGCGCTTGCCCAGTTTAAGCTACGTGCCTAATGCTAACAAATATCACTGCTCTTACAGCCCAATCCCTCTACACACCCAGTCGCACACTCTTGCTCCCTCTCTTCGTCTGTCTTGCTTTGGGAAGGGTCGTTTTTCGCTGCCATTTGTCACCCAAAGACTGTTGGGCATGATGTGCAGTTCGCATTCAGTTTGCAAACTCCTTAAAGCTGAAAATGTGCTGGCATTGCACATACGCAGCGTTGGCTGCCAGCGCTTAATTGAAAATCTACACGCGCAAATTCCAATGCAAACACAATTTTTACATTCATTTCGATGTTGCTATCGTCGTCGTCGTTGTTGTTGTTTTTGTTGTTTTTATGCTTGTTTATTTGTTTATTCTCATAGTCTGGCTCACCATGTCGCGCAGCATATAACTGCGCTTGTTTATGATTCACTGAGTTGACAAATTCGTTTGAGCTCCCGCCCCCAACCAGCGAGCCCAGCCCGACCAAGTGTAACCAAAACAAGTCGCAAGCAAGCGCAAAAACAACAAAATCGTCTAGAGCAGCATAAAAATATGTAGATACTCCTCATATGATATGAAATAGCATGTCACTTTTTTGCAGCATCATCATAATTCATATATGTGTGTGTATGTGTGCCACCGCACACACAGCCAAAGCAAATGGATAAGGATATTTTGCCGTTTGCTGGCTACGAGAGCTAAATGCAAAACGAATACGATTATAGTAATGTTATTAAAGAGAAAATAGTACATTAAGTTGAAGTGGATATATATATATATAATATAATAATATATAAATAAAGAGAGAGAAAGAGAGTGAGCTGATAATATATGAAGCTTAAATTCCAAATAAGAATATATTAGTGGAAGAATTCTGTGAGCTGCAGACTATAAGAACCTATGATTGATGTTAAAGACCATCCATTAAGAATAGACTCTATATAAGAGATAGAACTCAAATATATAAAGCTTCAATTTGAAAAAAAAAGTCAGATAAAATGAGAAACTTACTGTGTGCTAATGGCATATAATAAGAGCATATGATAGATTTTAATTCGAAAAAAAAGAATATTATATTACATTTAAGCAGAAATATAAATAATTCTCTGTATGTATATTTTCATTATTATATATTTATACATATATTTGCCTATATATACATAACTTCAACCAATTCCTCAACCTGTTTATATGTTCATATTTTTTTTCTTTTCATAAAATAAGAAATTTGATATTTTCTTTAATTTATTTAGCCCCTGTCATTCGTCCAAAAATATTAAAAAAAAATTGCTAGCAATATAAATATTAAATCGTTGCGTTATAAATAACCGTTTACTTTTATCGTCTTCGATTTATTGCTTTATTGTTAATTGACTCTTTATAGATATAGATATAAATATATATACCATGTATGTGTGTATACATTTTTATAGTTTTATATTTTCTCATTTATTTATAGCTGTTTGCTATTTTGCACTTGTCCATGAATTTAATTTATTGCCCAAAATATTTCTGCAGTAAATTTTCCATCGTTATTTGATACTTAATAAATTCTTGGCATTTTCGGCAAAATATTTCTAGTTCATGTTTTATATTTTATGCATAAGAAATTAAATGTTTATTTATTTACATATTTGTGCATGTTAAGCGTTCAGAGCAAAGTATTTATTTGCCTTATCATCCGTTAGATAAGCTTGTCAATTGAGTAAATGGATTTTTTATGCTTGATGCTGCCCCTTTTGTGAGAGTCCTGCACCAACATTTTGCATAGCGTGTAGAAAGAATTACTTTTGATGTGCTCTGTACTGCTCGTCATCTCGTCTGGCAGCTGTGTGGGCTGTTGATGTTGCTGTACTGGCGGGTGCTGCTGCTGCTATTGCTCTGTTGACTGCGCATGAAAAATGGCGTTGCTTATTAAACATGCTCCAACGAATACACTAAACCAGCTGTCTGATGAGGGGCAGCAGCTACTAAAAACATGTTGAGCTTTAAACTTTGCCCTGGCAGACTTTTAGTTTTGCCTTCAGGTTGCTTTTATACCTCAAGTACCAAATCATATTCAATGCACACGCGCACTTAACGCTCATTAATGTGTCTGTGTGTGTGTGTGTGTGTGTGCCTTTTAAAATTGTTGCCCATAACATGGCGTATACTTAACATTACGTATAAGCAATAAAACGTTGCCAGCGATGGGGACTGCTAAAAAGCTGAAAGCTGCTTGAGACGTTGCACAAAAGGCTGACACGCAGCTGACTACTAAAGTGACCTGAATTTAGATGACACCTACACACACTCACACACACATACACACTCTCGTTTGGTGCAGCCTCGCCTCGCAAAGTAGGCAACTTATTGAAATTTATGCGACGCCTTCTGTCTGTCCACATATATATTTATGTGTGTGTGTGTGTGCGTGTCAAGTGTACACAATGCCTTGGCTTTAAGCCTTTGACATTACAGCGCTGTGGCACACCTAAGCATACGGCTGTGTGGGTGTGTACCTTGCATTTGCCCTGCATTCATCTATTTGTTAAGCTGCGCTCATTTTGCAATTTGTTTGCCGCTTTGCGTTTCGCTTTTCATTAAACGCCGCTGCAATATTTTTTTTTGTGCAAGCCATACGGGCAGAATAACAACAACAACATCACACGTGTTTCACACAGCCTTTGCTAACAAGACGTCAAATTCTGGTCAGCTTTGGGAGTCCTTTGAAGTTTAAAAAAAAAAACACAGAAAGCGAGCAATTAAAAAAAAAAAAATGAATGTTGAGAGCTTAAATACCCTAGCTGAAAATAAAAAAAATATATTCTATGTACGTATATATATAACTGAATAACTTAAATACCCTAGCTGAAAAAAAAAAAAAAAATATATATATATATTTAGCTGATATTTCTGCTGTTTACGTTAAATATTGACATTAATATTTTTTAAAAAGTGTATAATAATGATTTAGTTCCCTCGCCTGATTGTGCTGCCTTTCCACATAAGCTATATACCCTAGATTCTCAGTTTTAATGAATTTATAGCACATAGTATAAAGGAACAGCTCTCTTCTCGTCTCTCTCTTTTCCTTCTACTCCCTCCATAAGCAATGACCAAGCACAAAGTCAAAGAATTTGCTCAGCAATTGCTGTGGTGCAAAGTTGCTCGTATCTCAATTTGCATCAAAGCCACAAAAAGAAAAACTCAAATGAGCAGCTAAAAGCAAATGCCACAACAGAAGAGCTGATATATGCTAGAAAAAATGCAAATTTGATTCAAGATCTTCAAAAAAATAGTTGCATGAATAGGAAAGTGCAACGGAAGAAATTAAATTTGAATTTATTCTCTTTATCTTTTTAAATCGTAGTTAGATTTATAATTAGCAATAGGAAGATATTCATAGAGCATAATGCTGCAATTATATAAACTCAGCTGCTTATGTCTCTTATTAAAGTAAAATATTTTTCATTTCACATTTTTAATTCTAGATTTCATATTTATAAATTAATTTTATGTTTATAAATTTATTTTATATTTATAATGATAAATTTATTTTATATAAATAAATTTATTTTATATTTATAAATTTATTTTACATTTATAAACTACCTCAAATACACGCCCAACTCAAGCATATTTAGTATACGCTCAGTTTTCTTCAGTTTAGCCATAAAATCCACATGTAAAGAGTTTTCCCAACTACTTGTGTATCCCTTTTTAAATTTACAAGCAAGCCGATATTCTAAATTGCCCAGCGCATCTGAACTGGAAGTAAGAAACTCATATTGCAGCACATTTATTTTGAAGCTAAGCCACAAGGCATAAACAAACAATCGCCTGAGCATTAGCTGGCCAATTTATGGGTAGAGAGACAGAGAGAACCTAAAGTATTTTATTTATATTTACTTTGGCAGAAACATTTAAATGCCCCCGCTTCAAGCTGGAAATTGGTCAGGCCGCCCGTTGAGGCCAAGTCTGTGGCCCCAAAAGCCCGCGACAATTTACGGCATGAACTGCTGAACTGGCTTAGGAGCAAGACATTACGCCATAGTCTCTGTCTCTCGGTCGCAGTCGCAGTTACAATCGCAATCGCAGTTCCAACCACCCGTCGACTCGTTGGCGTAATTGTAATCAACAAATATATATTTATATATATGTATGTAGTTAGTTGAAAATGACGGGCAAAACAAACGTCAAATGTCGGCTGCTTTGCGTGTAAGTGAAGCACGTGACCGGCATACACCACGGCGGTCTGAGGTCTATTTTTTTGTGTGTGTCTTTTATCCGGGTTGAGTTGGCGTTGTCCGTATAAAATGCAAATGTTTACGGCTGTTCGGGCGCGAGAAACGTCGCACCAAGTGGCCTTCAACTGACGCCCGCGTCGCAGTACATATATAATGACCCAACTTTACGAAACCCTAAATGGGCAGGCATGATATGAATGAGTAGCTGATACCCTGGGATTGATTGATTGAAGTCTTAGACTGAGATAAGGCCGCAATAGATACACATAATTATAAATATTAATAGATAAATGATTATTAAATATTGGATCATCTCTTAGCTCGCTCAATTACCCTGTCAATTTATAAATACAGGGTATTCATCACAAACAAAAGCCCCCGCTCTGCACCTCTCGCAAATAAAAATGAGCTCTACTTGTTGACGTTCCATTGCAGCGCAGTGCCGTGAGCTCTGGAGCGGATGGGCGTCTCGCTTCTCTCCATTCGAATGTGTTGGACATGGAAAAGCACTTCGAAAGGACTGCAAGCAAAAGCAATTTCCGGTTGGCGGCCATTTGCTGTTTGCGCGTCATTTCCGCAGCTGCTCGTCAGCCCAAACAGAGCAGACCGCGCACGCCCTCAGCACTCAGCCCTCTGCCCTAGTATCTATTTAGTGTCTTTGTTCCCTTTGGTTATCCGTGCTGGTCTTTGCAGTTTGGCAACGACAAACAAACAAATTCAAATTAAAATGCGTTACGTGATTTTTGGCCACGTTTTGACGTACAAAATTTAACGTGTGGAAAATTGACAATTCCGTTGACAACTTTTCACTTGTGGCACTTTTGGCTCATTGCGTATGCAAAAATCGCCGGCGTTAATGAATTGTTTTTCTATTTATATTTATTCAATTGTCCCAAAGTGGAATGCGAATTAGTTTTCGGGCGCAAATTAGCTGAACTCCGAACAATTCAAAGCATGCAAATCTCAATGCCCGCATATCTGCATCTGTCTGTATCTCTCTCTCACTCTCTGGTATCTGGCTCTGGTATCTGCATTGCTTTGTGTTTGCATGTGGTTAGCCGCAACGGAAGTGCTGTTTGGTTATTGCCACCGGATGTGCAGATATACGGATGTACATAGAGGTAGAGATAGGCAGGCAGACAGGTGCTCGCTCAGCTAACCACAGAGTCAATCGCACAGAGTGTGCGGCCCTTGGGTGTGTGTGTCTAGATAGCTGTAATTGCAATTGCAGTTTAGCTCAATTTGTACTCTGGTTTTAACTCTCTCTCTCTCTCTCCTATCCCCTCTCTATCTTTACAGAATTTTTGGCAGATTTGTCAGTTTTTGTGAGATTAATTTAGCATACCTGAGCTCATAATTCATTGTGCGCAGATTATCAAGTGACTTATCAGCGTCATTCGTTTGCCGATTATCTGTGCGGCCAGTCAAAGCTGAAACTGTGCAGATAGACAACATATTTTTGTTCTTGGAAATATGTTCTTATGCGAGAGCTAAATTTGGCATTGCCATAACTTGCAGCATGTTTGTAGCTTTTATTAAAAAAAATATTAAAGCGATTTGTTGCTGTGAAAGTATGCATCGAGTATGCCAATGGTATTGACTGCTGATTATGAAAAAAAAAAAAAAAATAAATATTGAATATATTAATAATTATTTTTGCAATACTTGAGATATAAATGTTTTCAAATTGAGTTAAGTTTTACTGCTGGCCATTTAAGTTAAAGATTTGATTACGCTTCTTAAAGTAGGTCTCTCTTTGTCCGTCTCCATCTTTATATATTATATTTTATGTATATATTATATTTTAATTTAATATAATTAAATTATTTTTTTATGAACAAGTTTAATTCTCAAAGGCTTTAAACATTTTCTAGTTGCTATTATAAAACTTTCTATTTGACACAAATAATTTAACTGTCAACCTGTTATTAGAACTCTTAGGAAAAAAGAGATACTCTGACAGCTTGTTGTTGCCACACTTTGCAGCGGCGCTGCTGTTGCATGCAACACTTTGCTTTCCACTCATAAATTGCAACTTCAAATGGCATAAAGCAAAATCCTTGAAGAACGGCAACTTCTATTCTTTTTCTCTTAGTTTGCGCTAAAGTTTTAGCGGCATGTCTTGGAATTACTTGAAATGCATATTTCTGCTCATATTTGATGACATGCGCAGTTGGCTAAGGAAGCGGAGCGGGGATGGCCAGCTACTTGGCAGCGAAACACGCCAGGCTGGGGGCTTGATGCGGCTCAAGAAACCAGAAACAAGTTGCAAACAAGCAAAAACTTTGCGAATGCGAATTGCAACAGAAACGCAACAAAGTTTTTCAATAGTTAGGGGGTGTTACAACTGGAAGAAGAAGAAGGGGAGAGAGAGAGGGAAAGGGAGAGTTGGTGGCGGATAGTTAGGTGTTTAGTGGGCTGTGGCAGTCAACTGCTGCTGCTCGGAATATTTTTGGTATTTATAGTCCGACAGTCGAAAAGTTTCGCGAGCGCAAAGTTTCGACTATAACAAAATATGAGGCGTTATCACCAGCACAAAGCGAGTGAGAGAGAGAGACAGAGAGAGTGGGAGCTGCTGGTATGTCATGTGCAAATAGACAATACACACACGCACACATACAAGCACAACATAACCGCCATGGATACATGCATTTATGTGTATATCATTGCCACATATTTGACTTTGGCTGCACTTTTGCGGCAGCTCTCTTTGACTTGCCTCAAATTGAAAAAGTTTTTTTTTGCGTTTGGCTGCCGCTGTGTGCTGCACGTATTTGCGCGTTTCACTATATATAAATATACATATATATATGTATAAATATTAATTGCTTCAACATTCTTTTGCTGAAAAAAGCTATGCTTGTAATTCGTTCAAAAAATAAATGTAATTTACAATATGTTGTTTAAATTGTCAGCTCTTAAATTAATTTTTGAACAATTCGAGTTTCACCCGTATGCATATATGAACTAAAGCAGCAAAACATTGTTTCATATATAAATTGCATATATTAAAATTATATTTATATTAAAAGAAAGTATATTGTTCGTTCACTTTCGATAACTTCTATAATAAATAAATAATCTGATATTCTTTACTATTCACATGTAATACGAACAGTAGCAAAATAGTCTTTCATACACATTTGACAGCCCTTTTCATATGGGACTTATATGCTCCATTGTATACAGCTGCTGCGCTTCAATGCGCAACACGTTTCAGAAAAGGAGAGAAAAAAGAAAAAACAATTTAAAGCGCTTTTCCCAACAAGGATTTATGAAAAGAAAACCTTTATCAATAATGCGCTGAAAAGTATGCTATGAATTTTTTGCTCAGCTCAGTGACGTCAAAGCACCCAGCAGGGGTCAGCTGTGTTATTCAATTGCGTTATTTGATATTTTGCTGCAATTGAATTTGCGTCATACAATCTGTCAAACATTGCTGCAAGTTCCTGCAGCAACAGCAGCAACGTCAGCAGCTAGGGCAGCAACAGCATAAAAGCTGCCAAATTGCATTTGCACACTTTGACACCTTCAGCCTGTGACCCGAAGGGTTGGCTGCGCGTATTTTCATTTTCATGGCGTGTCAAATATGCACACACACACCTTTTAAAATATTGTAACTGTTCATTGTGTATTTTTATTTATTTCAATTTTATTTGCTTTAGCTTTTACATCTATTTCGCGCATGTTTCAGCTGCAGCGTAAAATGTTTTTTTTTTTTTAATACTGAATTCTCACGAGCTAAAAATTTAAAATGTGCACATGCACACACATACATACACATGTGTATATGTGTCGCTGCTTGTTAGCAACTTCTTCGACACAATTAAAATGCATTTAAAATGTTAATTCGTTTAGCAGCGAACGAGCTCCGACATTAAATTAAATTTTGCACTCAACAAAGTTAAATTGCAAATGCAACTTTTGACATCTAATACCCTAGAATGTTCTTAAGCATGCCAATTTTCAGTCAAATGCAAATGAAGTCACTGTTCTCAAAAATGAACAGTTCCGCCTTTGTCTTGCTGAAGTGCCAAAGAATATAAATGAGAGGTGAAATGAGAATGAGTGTGTAGTTTGTATTAGAGAAAATTTACAAATTTGGTTTACATAGTTTAAATTACAATAATATTGTGTGATGTCATATAATTATATATGAATGGGATATATATCTATATAAATATATAATCTACATACAAATCGTTTTCAACTCACTTGAGAAATTAATTAAATTTATAATAATAAAGATAAGTTTTGTTGTATAAAAAAAAATTCTCAAACACCAAATTTAAGTAGTGTGGGACTTGGAAGAAATCTTTTTGATATATAAAAATTATTTTAAGATATAAATATATATTTATATATTTTTAGATAAAAAAAATTAATATACATTAAATTCAAAAATTTTAAATATTTAAATTTATAATTATATATTTAATATAATAATAATTGAATCTTATATATTGTCATCATTCAATTTAGCACCATATTAATTTAGAACAAATATCAATATGTTATTAAAACACTAAAATCATTCAATATGCATAATTCTCTAGACAATGCAATATTTAAATATTTTAACTATATAAAGTTTATATAAATGAATTATTTGTCTAATACAGGGTATGCGCGCTGCATTTTACTTAAATGCTTACAATTTTACTTGCTTTCTGAAGTGAAAATGAACATTTCCCTTGACGCGTTAAAGATTGTGCAAGTGTGTGTGCATAAGAGTGGTATATGCGTGTATGCGTGTCTGTGTGTGCGTATGAGAGTTAGCTCAAAGACAGCTGAGAGCATTTGGCAACACGCAACGCAACGCATTGCGATGCGATGCGTCGACAACGTTGACTTGATGACTTTTGACTTTTTGGCGCTAGCTGCGAATGCAATTGCCACAAGCAATAGAGACGCACTCAACACACTCAAGAAACACACACACACACACACACACACGCACACATCGACACATACAGATCCCAGTGGGTGCTGTCGTGACACGTGTTTTGTGCTTCCTCTTTGACAGCTGTCGACACTTGGGATAACATTTATCTGCTGATTGCACAATTGTAATGCATCTGCAATTACTCAAGTAGTTGGACAAATGTCCTTTAATGTCCTTCGAATTGAATTGAATTTAAATGTGTGCGATTTACATAAATATTTGATGCGTTTAATAATTTGCACGAAATTTCGTTAATTTGCATAAAAACAAATGCAAATTTCTTCACTGGAGTCAATATCGAGGTTCCGTCTAGACCGGATGCTGCAACTAAACGGAAATTAATGGCTGCTCTCTGTCGAATGGCCAGCAGAGTGAATTGAAATCAAAAGGCAAAAAAAAAACTGACAACAGTTAATGCCTGACTGTAAGATGCTCTGCAAGTTATGAGTAAATGTCGAGAGAGAGTTAAAAAAAAACAAAGGGATAGAAAGATTAGGCAGACCATAAATGGGTGAGACAGAAAAAGAGAGAATGGCAGAGAAATGCACAAAAAGAGAAAGATAATCATATAAACAGTTGTTGAGATGTTTTTAGGGATTAGCAAATATTTTTATCATATATTCCACCAGAATATTCTTAGCGTATTCCCTTTAGATTCCTTCAAACTCATCCCAATGCTCATTATAAACAGATTCAAAAATATTCTCGCCTCACTTGGCGATGCATTGAGGACAACGCTAAAGGGACTCTTCAAATTTGCCAAGGGACTCTTTAACAAAAACTCTGTGTAAACATGCTGCCACACAGGTGTCAGCGCAGAGGTGCCCCAAAGGCAAAATGCACTCTTAACAAAATGTTGGCATATTGAGTGTAGGAACCTAAAGAAGCTGAGCATGATCAGAGAGTATTGACAAAGCTTTCAGATAACTGCCTTTTCGTTAATATCTACTCACTTACTCTTTACTTTATAATTAAAATATGTTTATTTGCCAGTTATACCCCTTCACAGCCCGGTCATAGCTACAGGGTACAATTGAAGAATAAAACTCTTGCTCTTTGTATATCTTTCATTTCATTTCAAGTGCTTAGCATAAATCAGCCTTAGCCGCATAAATTGTATGGAATTTGTCGGTCCGATGAGAAAGTAAATAGCGAAATGAAAGGCTGAATAAGCCGCTTAAAAAATGTATCTCAAAGATACTTATTTTTTTTTTTTGTGCAAGGCCGCCTGGACAAATAGTTGCGAGGAATCGGATCGATTGCTAACAGAATTGAAATTCAATTTTTACACAAATAACTTGTAGATACAGAGCGAGTGCAGGCGAAGGTCTTGCGTATCCTTGAAGTCAGTTCTTTTATGACATTTCATTATTCATCTCTCTCTCCCTCTGTCTCTCTTCCTCTCTCTCTCTGTGTATTTGCTCTTGAGTGTATTTAAGCGTTTCTTCGATGCTAACAACTTGTCTGCGATTCGATTGCTGCGAAACATCATTAAATTTGCAGAGCTTGCCACTGGCTTGTGGCATGCAGCATATGTGTGGTATGCGCTTTGTTTTATCACACACAAACACACACACACACACACCTCTATAGAAACTCTAACAACAATGTTGTGTTTTTGTGTTATGGCTCGCTTTCAATCAGAGCTGCTTCGACAACAATTGCAACGCGAGCTAAGCGGATTCTCTCGCACTCTCGAATATAAAATGCGAGGACAATGTAGCCTGTCAGCTTCTGTTGTTTCTCTCGCTTATTGGATTGACTTGAAAGCCTCCAAGGTATAGCAAAAAAATCAACAACAGCGCAACAGAAGCCACACACAATGGATGTGGACGAAGGCGCCACCGGACGGGGCGCATGGAGCATAAACTATTTCGCAGCGCACGGATCTGGAAATGTTTGTAAAGAATTCGAAGTGAAAGTAAAAATTGAAATTGAAATGGGATTTTAATGGAATAAAAACGAAGCAGATTTTCAAGAATTTTAGTAAGCTCGTAGAGTGCTGAAAATAATGGGCAAAGGTGAAAAGCTTGAGAAATTTAATAAAAGTATAAGGCTCAAAATTATGTAACTGATGAAAATCAGATTTACAGAAATATGAGATATATAAAAGACCTTAACATATAGTTAAAATATGACAATTGAATATATTTAAAGATCTTTGAAATAAGATGAAATGATGAAATGACTCAAAGCTATCCCACTGTAGCTCTATCATTAATTTAGATAAGTTTATTATAATATATATTCTATCTCTCTTATATTCTTGTGATCAATAGAAATATATAATCATTTTATATTTAACATTTCAAGTCAAATTATCACATAGCAAATTCGTATTACATTCAGTCCTGCTCTGCCGTGAGCTAATTCATTGAGTATTGACTTCTGGTCCGTGCTTCGCGCTCAATTTATCAATTGAAGCTAAGTGCCGTCACGTGCAAATCGGACTAATTAAATCAAGTTGCAAAAGATTTTTAATGCGCATTAAAACTTGACGTAAAAGTGGCGTAAGCGTTAACATTAACGTTAGCGTGACGTTAACGTAATGATTGCCATAAATTTGCATTTATGGCGAGCTGGCGAGCAATTCATTTGGTGGTTAAGCGAGAGAAATTGCGACAGATAGTGAGAGAGAGGGAGAGAGTCAGAGTGAGTGAGTGAGTGAGAACGAAAGGTAGTTCCGGCTGGACTTGACTGCTGATGCTGTCATATGATGCGTCGTCTGCTGATGGGTCGAGCGAGGCGCCTGGGCATATTAATTAAAGTGTCGCTGCTAATGAGTTAGATTAAAGTGTACGGGACGCAGCCCAGCTACATAGTGTGCTCTATGTGTGTGTGCGTGTAATTGGCTGCTGCATACAATCGAAGCCAGGTTTACGTGTGTGTGCGTATAATTTGCTGGGCATTCATTATGCTTTTTATGCACGTCGGTTGACGACGACGACGACGACAAGGACTATACAAGGTCCTTTAATGTCCGGCACAGCACTGCGCAGCTTAACGTGCCTGCAATTACCAACAGCATTTACTACAATGCCTCTGGCCCCAACAATTTGCGTCTCTGATTTGATGCGTTAAACGCATCATAAATAAATGTTATATGTACATAAAGTCGAACATGGCTCAAATGCGAGCGGAAAGTATGCCAACATAAATTTCATTTCGATTTGCTGCTAATTTGAACTTTTGCTTTTATGTTGAGGCCTTTCCTCGGTCTGCCGTCTGCCGTCTGCTTTCTGGTCTGTGAATAATTTAAATTGCAAAACTTCGCCGCACTGAAAATCTGAGTTCTTTAATAAACGAACCCAGATGAAAGTGAATTTGGGGCAAAATTATTATTATTATTCAGGAAATTTGGCTTGAAATGAAATCCGATTGTCTTCAATTGTAATTTCAGGCATATTTCAAATATTTAAGAAATACTCGCAAAATAAACATAAAGTCTGAAAAGGAATTGGTGGCATTTTAAGTGCAACGTAGAGCAATAAATTTATTTTTTCTGTTAATTGTTATAAATTCATAAAGACGCTTAAAAACAGCGTGTGATTAATATATTTAATAATGATAAAAAATTAATAATTTATGGATTGCACTTTATCTTTTAAGTTCATTCCTACTAAATCTCTCTCTGATTATAAGCTCTTACTATACACTTCACTTTAGTCGTCTTTCAATTTCTTTTGATTTCTCTATTCAATTGAAGCCAAAGTCTAGCTTTTAGCTTAATAAATATGTCACCAGATGATATATACACATACATATATAGTACATTTTTATATGTATAAATGTATTACAAGCGTTAACAAATATTATTTTTATTGCTCAAAATGTTGTGTGTCATAAAATGGCATAAAGGCAGCCGCGCAGACAGCAAAACGCAACGATAAAATGCCATGAACTGTGCAGCATGTAGAGGAGCTTTTAAATAAAAACCATATATCAGTTGGGCACACACACGTACGCACACACACACACACACACACATACACCACACATGTGCGCTCGCAGTGGGACAAAAACTTTGTGCCGTCTGCTGCGGCTGCCACTGATAAAAAATTTTTCACATGCAAATGCTAACTTTGTCAATTTTTATTTGTTTATTTCGTTTCAATTCCCTTTGCTAGCTATGCATCTCCCTCTAGATTTTTATCTCTCTCCCTCTGTCTCTCTCTCTCTCTCTCTCTCACTCTGTCTGCCATTTTATAGGTATTGTAAGCACTTCCCATATTTTTTGTGCCTGGCCCGCATTGCGTAAAGTGCTTTATGAGCACAGACGGAAATTTGCCAAGTGCCGTTATTAATACTAATATTTTGTATGTATATTTATGCGCGTGTGTGTATGTGTGTGCGTGCATGCATGTATGTGCGTTTATTGCGGCATTTGGCTTTTAATGGCCCCAACAATTGTGCGCTCGAAAAACTGTTGACATGACGAAAGGTTGCCAAGGATGCCGCTAAAGCCTTGTGGCACTCGCCACATTTGAACTCCACTGAATGGCCGAACATTAGGCGAGCTCAGCTCCAGCCGCAACACCGTCAAATGTTCTCAATTTCACTTAGAAAGCTTAATTTGTAGCAATCCGCAGCCGCAAGTGGGGCGCACAGAGTATTTCGGCTACTTCATTTGCCACCAATTAACTTGAGGAAAATTTCGAGCAGCGTGGAATGGCCAAAAGCCAAGAAAATGAAAAGATGAATTGATTTTTCTTTTTTTCTAAGTCCAAAGAAATTAAATAAAACTTAATGAAAATTTTTGCATCTGATCATTTTAACAGCTAAAAATAAATAAAGATGAATTTTAACAAATGTATTTATATATTTTAAATAAAAGACTCTTTAGCATTAAAAACAAACAAACAAAAATTAAATAATTTTAGTAGGCATTCAAAGTAATCATTAATTATTTTTTTTATATATATATTTAAAATATATATGTATATGATATTTTTTGTATTTTGTAAAATCTTTACGTTTATTTTTGATTTTCTTTTAAATTCATTCAATTCTCTCTGTTAAGCTCGTTCTCTTTTATCTAATATCAGCTATCGTCTGCTTAAGCTGCTTCATTTTGATACTTCGACCCACTCAGCATTTTTCTATGTGATGCCCAATGAAATATTTTGATTTTTTATCAAGATAAACAAATCTCAGCAGAAGTTAAGGACAGATTATCTCAAGTGTAACGCACAAGCATTGATAGTTACATTGAATTTCTTCATGATTGTCTTAATCTTCTGTGTCTATTTTGTAGTATTAATTTAAGCTTTGCTGCTGTGTTTTTTATGAAGCACCAATATTAAAACATATATATTTGTGGTCCTATTCAGTTTGAGTAATAAAAACAGTCGCTGGTGCTGCAAGCCAAAAAGCTGCGGCTCACTTTTCCATATAAATTGCACGAGAGAGTTGCAACTGCTGGCCCGCAGGCCACTAAATTGTGGCAACAGCTGCCGATGCTGCTGCAGCTGTTGCTGCTGTTTTTGTTGTTGTTGTTGCTGCTGCTGCTGCATATTCATTTCGGCAAGCTTTGTGCAGCTTATGCCACGGCCGTGGCTGTGGATGCAGCTGCAGTTGTGGTTACAGCCGAGGAGGCCACTGAGGCTGAGGCATAGGCAGAGAGTCTCGCTGGCAATGGCCCTGGCTGCGACTGCCTCTGACTGATGGCCAGGTAAATTCCATGGCCAGCGTCAAGCTGCCTGCGGATTAAGCGTAATATGCAGCAACGGGATTTGAACTGATGGACGCGATTAAAAATATGATGCGACTGCAGCAGCGGCAACAGTGGCAGCGGCAGCGGCAGTGGCAGCGGCAGCTTTAACAAAAACAATAAAGCTGTCATTCTGGCTGCATTATGGAAAATGTCAATGCGGAAAATCCGCAACAAATGGCTTTCCTTTTATATAATTTTAGTGTTGCCTGGTGGCACGCAAATTAAATTGTTGCCTGCACTTTCGCTGATGCACTTAAGCTGCTTAGCTCTATCGCAATTGCAATGCAATTGCGATGTGAAATGAATTTTTGATGCGACGCACAAATGTATGCAACACTTTATTTTTGACATGCAGTAGAAAATGCTTTCAATTTATTAAATAATTTGCGTGAACTGAAATGGGCATTGTTTTTGACATGCATAAAATAAGTAATAATGATAAAATGCAAAAATAATTTATTTACAAAAATTAAAATATAACTGTACAATTGAGCATTTTCGGAATGTTAAGTATGCTTGATTTGTTAGGCGAATGCTGAGCCAATAATGCGGGCAAAATGAGACTGCTTAAAATTTAAAAATAAAACAAATTATAATATGTGAATAAATATTTACATATATATAAATATATAAAGTGAATGCCGAGCTATAATGTTGGCAAATTTAAACTGTCTTAATGGGCAACAATAAAGCAAAAGAATTTTAAAGTCTTTTAAATTCATACAAATATATATGCATAAAATACAGATAGTTATAGTTGCGCGAATGATATCTGACATCAATTTAAAAATGTTTGTAATATTATTTTTATTTTTTTTTGTATTTGTAATTTGCCCATTTTTATAGGGTATTCAAATGCCGGGTGCATTTAGCATTTAACATTTAGTCGCTTCCCTTTTCCGTGAGCAATTTCATTACTTAAATGCGCAAGAGGCGAACAGCAGAGACTAAATATATATATATATATATTGGATACGGAACTGGGGACAGATGGGCAGCCAGAGGGCCGACCAAGCGAGCCGAGTCGAGCGGGCAAAGTTTTTAAATCTTTATTTATACAGCTTCCGCAGAGCATTTTGTCCTTGCTGAAAGTTTGTGGCTACCAATGTGTGTGCGTGTGAGGTGGTGCGTGTGTGTGTGTGTGTGTGTGTGCGCTGTGGGTGCTTAAAAATGAAATAATTTTGACAGCCACACTTTTGCGGCTGCCAATGCAAAAAGCAGGCAACAGCATTTATAAAATGCCTTGACAAAAGTTTGGCCCAAGGGTCACAAAATGAGAAGCTGTGAAAAGGGTGACTGTAAGTGTGGCGGAGGGGGAAGGCTAGTTGGCTCAGTAGTATGGGCATTAGGTTGCTATAGAGCTAATGGAATTGAGTTGGAGCCGGCTCAAAGCGGATTATGCTGCGCAACTTGGCAAATTGTTTAGTTTTTGCGACAGCAGCAGCAACAGCAACAACGAATATAGAAATACGAAAACTTTTGGCCGCCCCATCAATAATAACCCCAATTGTTTCTGCTTCAATTTGCAGTGCATGCGCGCCTATGTGGAATTTGAGATTACCGAAGGCGCCTACGAGATCTCCTGCCCCGATGCCAAATGTCCCGCCCAGGGCGCCATCTCGCTGCCCGAAATCGCTAACCTAACCACAACGAACTTGCTAAAGAAACATCATCGTTATCGCCTAAATCGAGGTACGTGTCGTTGCCTAATCCCCTGGCCTAATCGAAACGCATTTATCATCAAGCGGTTTTGCTCTCAATTATAGAAATCGAATTGGATAAAACGCGCACCTGGTGTCCACGTGCCGGCTGCGAGACAATTTGCATGGTTGGCACAGCGCCTGCAGCGGCGGCAGCCACGGCAACGAACGGCACAGGGACTGGACTGGCAGCTGGCAGCGCCATTTGCCAAATGGATGAATCGCCATCAACATCGCAGAGCTACACGCCGCAGCAGGATGGCGCCCAGCCGCTGCTCTCCGTCTCGGTGCACTGTCCCTCCTGCAAGGATGAGTTCTGTGCGCTCTGCAAGAAGGCGGTAAGTGAGAATCTGAAGAGCTCAAGCCAGGCTAGCTCATCTTGAGCTAGTTCAATTTGTAGTTGGCGCCAATTAATTAACTGAAACTGCTCTTACCTTTGATAGTATCACCCGAACATAAGCTGTGAGGAATTCGGACGTCGTCTGATTGCTGATGGTCAGGATGATATTGGCATACCGTTCGATAACGAGCTCATCAAGTGCTGCCCCATGTGCGCGGTGCCCATTGAGAAGGACGAGGGCTGTGCCCAGATGATGTGCAAGCGCTGCAAGCATGTCTTCTGCTGGTACTGTCTGGCCAGTCTCGACGTGAGTACACCACATGCATTAATTGTCAGTTGTTTGTGGGGGCTAATGAATGCATTCGCTTATACCCGTAGGATGACTTTCTGCTGCGGCACTACGACAAGGGGCCGTGCAAGAATAAATTGGGTCACTCGCGAGCCTCTGTCGTCTGGCATCGTGCTCAAGTTATTGGCATATTTGCCGGCTTTGGCATTTTGCTGCTGGTGGCATCTCCGCTGCTGCTGCTCGCTGCGCCGTGCATCATATGCTGCAAGTGCCGCGGCTGCAGCGGCTCCAAGATCGATGAGGTGGACGCCGAGCTGGAGGAGGAGGTTACCGCACTGCACGGCTAGCTCCAGATCGATAACCGTTTAAAATTGCGCATAACCAACTGACTTTCGCTGCCCTCTGCTCGCTGCTCCCCCACATTTCAAACAGCCCGACGAGTTATATACATATTAAATATATATAAATATATATATATATATATATATATATATATTTTTTTTTTTATTATTTAACTGGCGACTTGACATTGGTTAGGTTGCAACTACATATATTGTTATTGACAGACCCTTTAAATTTATTTTAATTGTATGCATTGTATAGTATGTGTTAACTAAATTGTGATATTTACAGTGATTCGATTTATGATTGAATCGAAAATTTGTTGAGCCTATACAGAGAAAAAAGCGCGCCTTTAATTGATTCTTGTTAGGTTTCGTGTCGATTTCTTTGCATACATATGCACGCCGATACGCTGTGTATATGTGTATATGTATGCGTATCCGTATCCGTATCGATATATTATTATATATTAATATACATATGTATGTAGATCTGTCTATTGTTTTAATTTTGTCCATTCAAGAAGATTGTATACATTATGTAAGCCCCAACAACAATTTAGATCGTAAGATAGCCTAAATCTACTAGCCCACTCTAGCATTTTACGTATAACTCTCATATATTTCAAAATGTGCTGCTTTTATATCAAGAACACATTCACATAAACACACACCCACACCCACACAAACGACCTTTTTCTCAAGTATTACGGAATACCACACGCAAATATCGAATCCAAGTAATCAGCGTAAAATGTTAATTGATTTCAAATGTTTGTACATCTGCTTGGAAATGCTTTTAACTACTTATATAAATAAATGAACATAACACAAGAAAAATGAAATAAAACAAAATATTGCTGCTGAAACCTATGTACGTACATATAAGAAAAGGTTTTGATCGATGTAAATTATTAAAATACTTATTTAATGCATATATATATCATACAACAAATATTATATACATATATATATGCGTGTATATGAAAACAATGTTTAAATTCTACTCTTAATGTGAGCAACTACCGCGTATGCTGTTTAAAATAAAATGTTAAAAATTAATATAAATCGTGCTCTTTGCTAATGCCATTTTCATATTTAAATTCGCGCCGATTCTATCGATATTTTGCGTTTTAGGGTGACCATGTATTTACACTGCGACTTCCCAGCGTTGCATTCTTTCGTTTTATTGTTATCGTGACAAGCTGATTTTGGCGTGTGCCATTTTGAGTTATGCCTTGCAGTTGTCCGTGTGCAGTCTAAGTAAACGCAGTGAATAAAGTGGTGTGATCAAAGCGGTCTCAGGATGGAGGAGCAAGCCTGTCCGCGGTGCAAAACCACCAAATATCGGAATCCCTCACTGAAGTTGATGGTTAACGTTTGCGGTCACACGCTATGCGAATCTTGCGTGGATATGCTTTTCCTCAAGGGCTCCGGCGCTTGCCCAGAGTGCATGGTACCCTTGCGAAGGAACAACTTTCGTGTTCAGCTCTTCGAGGACCCCATGGTAGAGAAGGAGGTAGACATACGGCGGCGCATACTGCGCGACTACAACAAACGCGAAGAGGACTTCACCACGCTGGAAGAGTACAATGATTATTTGGAGGAAATCGAGGACATTGTCTACAATCTGTGCAACAACATTGAAATCATTGAGACGAACAAACGCATTGAAAACTACAAGCGGGACAACCGCGAAGTCATTCAGCGCAACAAGACGCGTGTCGGTCGCGACGAGTGCGCGCTAGAGGAGCTACTTGAACTGGAGCGCGTGCAGGACGAGTCACGAAAGAAAGAGCTCGAAGAGCTGGAAACAGAGCATAAAAAGAAAAAAGCACGGGACAAGCAGGCGCTCATCGAGGAGCTCATGTACAGCGGCAAAGACGCTGCCACGATTGTCCACGAGTTCGCCGAAAAGGCGGAAAAGCAACGCGAGGAGGAGAAACACGTGCCGCCTCTCAAAAATGCTAACGAATTCTCCACGGGCATTAAATTTGGCCAGACTGCGGATCCGTCACTGCTGCCCGTACCGAAATCAGAAGAGGGCCCTCTCTTCATATACGAGCCACTCATACCCATCACCGAAGGTCCCATGCCGCCGCCCCTTAGCGATATAGAGTCCATGGGCTACGTTGCACATATACGGCCCGAGACGCCGCAGGAGAACGCTGGCGGCTTTACGTCCACTTTGGCGTGCCAGCGTGCGCTGCAGGAGGCGATGCAGTGCCTCTACTACACGCCCACTACCGGAATGGGCATAGGTTTCTAGCAGATTATTGAATCAGATGCAGCGGCAAAGAGTCAAAGGCAGAGCATGGCACGCTTAAAACATTTTGTAGACAAATGTGACCCCTAATCCCATGTACTTTTTATTTTTATTTTATTCTAGTTTTAAGACACCCGAGTTATAGTTATCTATTATATTATACGAAATGCAAATATTTTAACCGAATGATGAACTTTTAATCGAGCTGTTGCTTGCAATCCCTATGCGAAAACTGTTATCCTTATATCAGAGAACCTTTGAAATTGTATAGAATATAGAATTTTATCCCACAATTTTTCTTCTATTCTATATTCCAATTATATGGCTCATGGCTTTTCAGGACATGAACTAATGATTTTCCTTAAATGATACATGTACAATTTGTTCTGTGACCTCTGGGTGCACACGTTAATTACTGATTTGGTTTGCAGTTAATTTAAGATAAATATTTAAATAAGATCTACACATCATCTAGAAATTTTTAAAAGTTGTTTTTCGTCTTTTATGTAGAAGTATATCTAAATTAGTCGCTGCTGTCGGGTCCACCAGGTCCACTGACAGTCTCCTTGGCACCCATCAAATATAAGTAACGCCAAGCATAGGCCATCGCAATGGCAGCCACAACTGGCATAGCCACATAGATGTAGATGTAATCGAAAGAGCCGCAAAAGACAGCGGGCCAAAGCGATCGGAATGGATTCATGCAGGTGCTAGAATATTGTGTCTAAACAATTTTGGATAAGTTATTATCATGTTATATAAATATATATAAATTTATACTTACACCGACGAGAGTGGCGCAAACGACAACAAAGCCAATTTTCAATGATATGGACTCATTAAGCTTGGCGTTGCTTTCGTGCCACGACGAGCAGCAAGCTAGGACCCAAGCTCCGGTTAGATAGAATTCGAGAACCAGCGCCTTCCACCACGGATCAATAGTAACAGTTGTGCAACAGAATTTATAACTGCTGAAGTAGTTCGTCGCATACATTAGGTAGGCGATGGTATATCCGACGCCAGAGCCCAGTAGCTGCATCAATATATACATGAGACCATCGAACACTTTAATATTTTTCAATATCATCGATGCAATCGAGACACACGGATTTATATGCGCTCCAGATACAATTCGGAATGCCATTGTTCCAGCGATGATTAGTCCGCCCCATGTGAATGCGTATGCAATCGAATGGTCTGAAGCGTAATTATGATGCTTTAACTTGGCGTCATATATATCACTTAATATGTTGTCCCGAGAACTGAGAATGCAGCCAATGAATTGGACAAGTAGACTGGCTATCATCTCGCACACAAGTCTTACGACTAATTCTTTGTTACACTTCCCCATTGTTTTTTAAATATACGAAAATGAATAAAAAAAAAAAAATTTAATAGTAACACAAGTAAACGAGCTAACAAGACGGTGTGTATACAAAATATGTATTTTAAACACTTGGATAATTTAGTTTACTTAGGTCAAGGTACTATATGATTATGACACATTATTTTCTCGATTTTCGGCAAGCTAGTTATACGACTCTGAACGCCTGCTTTGCTTCTCTAAATTCGTTTTCAATTTTCATATATATATATATATATATTTTAACTGACTGCTTTAAATTTCGATTATAGTATTTTTATAGCACACTTGCATCGCAATGCTTGCACAATCGATTTGAATTATTCGATTACATTTAACATCTGCTGTTTTAGGCTGACCAAATCGCTTAACATGATGGCAATGCCGTTCTTGGAACTGTTTACCATCACTGCTCGACTTGAAACACGACTCGACCAACCACCAAAGTTTCGAAATTTTGAAATTGAATTTCAGTCCGCTGTCGTCGGTTTTGCCAAGTAAACGTGCTTCTTATTCGCGCTGTTTATACTGTTTTCTTTTTCACCCCCGCCTTTCCCTCATTATATATACATATATATACACCTAGCTAATGCGTGTGTCGGCGCGCGGTATCGAAAAACGTACAAAAAAAAAAAAAACAACTTAAGCGTTGCCACAACAAAAATTTCAAGCGACACAATAAAAATGATGTTCACCTAATACGACAATTGAGCAAGATTTCAGATAATTGAATTCTAAGTGCACAATAATTACAAATATATTAATATAATTAACGAACTGTGTGAATAATAAGAGAAAAATAACATTACTGAGTGGCAACAGTTCTTATTTTTTTAATATCGATTTTCCGTTACATCGTTATACACACTCTGACCGAGTTTACACACGCCCCTCTTTGAGACCAACCACCACAACCTCCCCCAGCACACACACACACACACGGAGACGGGCACATATACGCACACAGCCAGCCAGGGGCAGAGGCTGCACTCCTCACTCCTGTGTGTGGGTGCGTGTGTGCAGCGTGAAAGTCAACATTGACTAATTGTTGCTTGTTGTCGAATGTGAGAAACTGTAAAATCGGAAAAGTGGGAAAGTCGTGTTTGATAAAAGGTTTATTAACTGATTTAACGCCGCATCGCATCAAGAAGCATGTTTTATTTGGCACTGATTTAATAGGGACGGACAAACATTTTAGGTGAGTGTATTTACAAATCTATTATCATAACATGCATACATAATATTTTGAGTATATTTTATAAATACATATACATATTTTATGTATAATATGCAATTTTCATGCGTAGCTTGGGACGCGCTAGCAACAACTACAACAACGACTGTACGTCAAGTGCTGCTCAATTAGTTCAATTTATTTTTAATCCGCCAAACACACACATACACACACACAATCACTAACTCATATACGTACATAACGCAAATCGCGCATTGTCCGCTTAATTTGTAGTTCGCTTTTCGCTTTGTAATTCGCTTTTGCAGAGAGTCTTATATTTATGCATACTCTTATATTCTTCACAGGGACATAACTGTACATAGCATTAAAGGTGTATTGGAATCATAGCAATTGCTGCTTAAGTTGATCCGAGCTTTGGTTCCCGTGCGAGAGTGCGTGTCAACATGGTGGGAAAAATGCCGTTTATATTCTCATGCACGCACACAGTGAGCGTCATAAGTTGTTTGCTGCTGCTGCTGGTGGTCCAGACGCTGGGCCAGGGCATACCGCAACAGGTGTGCCCGGATCAGTCTCTTATTGCGCCCTGCATATGCACCGTGAAGAAGAATGGGCTAGATGTATTGTGCGAGACGACAGATTTGTCGCATATTACCAAATCCATGGGCACTCTGAAGGGCAGAAATCCGATCATATTCTATTTGAAGCTACGACACAACAATTTGCCCAAGCTGCAGGGATTCGTTTTTCTGGCACTCGACATACGCCATTTGACAATACACAACAGCAGCCTAGCAGCCATCGAGGAAAATGCATTAAGTTCGCTGGGTAAGTGCTCAAATTGAATAAATGCATATTTGCTTTCATATACTCATACACATATTTTCATATATATATATATTTGCAGGAATGGGACTCACGCAGCTGGATGTTTCATTAAATCAAATGAAAACGGTTCCATCGCAAGTAAGTTCATTTTGATCGTACATAAATATCGATATGCGTGCACATCTCAATTTAATTTCAAATAAGAGTGATTTGTGTGCTTATCGATAAGTATTTTACGTAGCCATTTTTGAAAATACAATTGACAAGAATTATTAAGTATACGTTTCGGCAATATTAAAATACAAAATTAACTGCAATTTTAATCAATTCTTTTTTTTACAGGCTTTGAAACATCTATTTCACTTACTTATCTTAAACTTGAATCACAATAAAATCTCCGTTATACATAATAACGCATTCGAGGGTCTGGACACGTTGGAGATATTAACGCTATACGAGAATAAAATAACACAGGTTGATCCCGAAGCATTCCGCGGCCTAGAAAAGTAAGGATCCATAATAAAACTTTAACTCTTGAGTATTTCTAAATTGTAAATTTTTAGAAAATTGAAGCGCCTGAATCTGGGTGGTAATGATCTATCCAGTGTGCCCCAAAAGGCGCTCTCTATATTGGATACGCTCAAGAAACTCGAGATACAAGAGAACAAGATACGTACGATCAGTGAAGGAGATTTTGAAGGTGAGTCCGCAGCCAATTTCGATTATTCATAATTACATTTTAAACAATTTGCTGATAGGTCTGCAGAATTTGGATTCCTTGATATTAGCACATAATATGATCACAACCGTGCCTGCAAATGTATTCACGCACTTAAGTCTACTTAATTCGCTGGAGCTGGAGGGCAATAAAATTAGCGTGATTGACAAAGATGCGTTCAAGGGACTGGAGGGTGAGTTTGATAAGCAATCATTTTATGAGATCACATATATATATATATAAATATAATTTCAGAGAATCTGCAGTATTTGCGTTTGGGCGATAATAATATAAATGCCATACCAAGTGAAGCACTGCGTCCATTGCATCGCCTACGTCATTTGGATTTAAGAAATAACAACATCAATGTGCTGGCCGATGATGCTTTTACTGGATATGGCGATTCGCTCACGTTTCTGAATCTGCAAAAGAATGAGTAAAATATATCTAGAATATATATAGAAAAATGCAAAAATTAACTTTACTCAACTTTAGCATCAAAGTGCTGCCCAGTACCCTGTTCGAGAATCTGAATTCGCTGGAGACATTAAATTTGCAAAACAATAAAATGCAACGCATTCCGCAGGACACAATGGAACCGGTCATCGATACATTGCGCATAATAGATATCACGGGCAAGTATATGGGATGCTGATGTGACTGAGCTATCAAAATAATATATATTGTTTATTATAATTGGCATAGACAATCCATTGAACTGTTCGTGTGAATTGATTTGGTTCCCGAAACTGTTGGAGGACCTGAAGAATAAGGATGATGAAATGTCGCAAAAGAAGAAGCCGCTGTGCCACATGTCATTGGATAATCGCGAATATTTTGTACAAGCGATGCCCACTGAGAAGATGCACTGCGCTGGCCTCAATGTGAGTCCCTCACCCAACAGCGGCGGTCTAACGCGGATACTGCAAGTGAACATTTTGAGCCTCTTGGCCATGTGTAGCGTGGCCTTTATGAGTAGCGTTTGAATATAAATGCGAAACTCCCCAGCTAAAAGCAGCATACGCAAACGTATCGTAATTGCATTAACACATTTCCCGTTTTATGTTTTCTTTGCTCCGCTTATCCATTATGGATCATCATCAGATCAGATCATTAGCTGAAGTGATACTTATCGAGCCAAGTCCCCTGCCCTATGCCCCACGCCCCATGCCCCTCGCCCTTGATTCCCAATTCCCAAATGTCCAATTTTTGTATGCCTACAAACCATTTCTGTGTTGTTGTATTGTATTTTTTATTATAGATTATAGTGAATCCGTGAATTATGCAACTCTGGCAATTGTTAGACTCAATATGCACGCAACAACAACAGCAACAACAACAACTTCCCACTCAAAAACAAACAAGCTGCAATATCACCCGCAAGTGCCCCATCGAAACTGAATTACACAAAAATGCAAAACAGAAAGCAAACTAACTATATAAAAAAAAAAAACACCCACCTTGTTGAATTTTATGTCGTTTTGATGCCAATGTCATAAGTCGCGCTACAAATAGAAAATACTTTCGAAATGAAATCATAAAATATGCATTAAAGACGCACACAGAGCACATAGGCCATTTGAGCAGTAGCCCGACAAAATAAAAAAAAAATTCAAAAAGTTAAAAAAAAACAGCCGAACGCTAGTTGTTAACCTATCGAACGGCAATCCGAACGTAGCTTAGACTTAAGAGTCAAAAAAACTAAAATAACAAATGTAAACGCAAACATATCTGAAAACCAACAAACGTGAATTGTTAAAAGTTAAGCGATGTTATTATTATTATCATATTATTAACTATTATATTATAGAACTTTAAGAGCACATATATGTACCTATTTATTGTGCATGTCTATGTGTGTAGTACTACTATGTCGTCGTCGCTGTTGTGAGATACAATCATCATAATGAAATTTGTTATTTTATTTGTTTTTCCACACATATATATATATATATATGTATATGTATATTCTATATATGTATTGTATTACTTTTTGCTATTCAAGTTTTTTCCGTCAAGCATTATATCAAACAAAAACCAAAAACAAAAATGAAGAAAACCTAGTCGAAATTTTTCCAATATTTGAATTGTTTACCAAAGAATTACTAACTATATGTAAAACTATTTAATAATAATATAATTAATAATACTAATGAGAAAAGAAAAATTGTACGCGTTCAAACGAAAGAGGAAGAAATTAATAATATTTGCATCAATCACCAAGAACTGATTATGAAATAAGTAGTTTGTACTCTTTATATGCAAGCATAAGCAAGCAAGAGAGAAACATGATGAGAAAGCGATAAGCGCATATACACGATATCAATTATATACAATTAATCGTTATACCATATCACAAACATATCAGAGAAAAAAAAAACAAAATTTTATAGAACTACTTTTGAGCATGAGCAAGAATTTTTGATATTAAGAAAATACAATTTTTGAAATTGTTTTTTGATTTGATTTTTTGATATTAATATGTGAAACTCTATTGAATTGTATTTAAATTAAGTTATATATATATATACATAATATATACCTATTTATATTTCTATGTTGCCCGGGGCAACGTGCGACAGTTTCGGTTGGGTCAGTTAACCAACTGGCGTACGTTGCTCTCTGCAAATCTTTATCAAAATCTATATATATATATATATATATATATTTCGCAAATATATGTGTATTTTTCCAAAAAGAAAATATTTTCAAGAGAATGCGCTGACGACACCAATTCGGGTCAGTTTTGGCGTTAGCTGTTCTTTTCAAAATATTTTAAGACATGCAAAACCAAGTAAAAGCGAATCCATGGAGCAGTTCCGTTGTCTTTGTTGTAGAACTTAGCTGAGAGAGTATTAAAGCAAACATATCCTAGGTTCTCAATGGAGCAATTATAATGAATAAAAATCATATTGGTTACTAACACACGTATCTCTTGTTTATTTATCAATGCCAATTCATTTAGTCATATGGCCTTAAAGTAAAGAGTCTTGGGTAAGGGAAAGCCGTTAAAGGCGCTTGCTATGGGCACCGTATATGCGCCCATATTGGGAAAGCCCAGCAAATCGCCACGCGTCAAATAAGGCAAACGTAGATTTTCCGAGATCTGAAATGGAATTTAAACATATATACATACGGATTATATATAGAAAATAAAGCTTACCTTGTCCAGCGCATCACAGCTAGGACCCCAGATCAAACTCTTGAATGTGGGCAGCAAATGATCTGCGGTCTAAGAGATGTACACAAATTTTAAGTATTTATAATATATGTTTTCTCATATTATTGCTTACCAAATAATGTTCCACTGTAACCGTTTGATGATCGTACAGTATGCAATTGAAGGAGCCATAGACGCCATCGTTCAAGTAGTACATGACGGTGTCCAGCTTGCCGGCGGCGTTGCGCACCTCGCGTTTGGCATGGATCTTGCAGACCAGTGTATATGCGGCTGCCACAAAGAAGCGACCTGGCTCGGCGATTACCTCAATGCGTTCATCGGCAAAATACTTTTGCACAGCACTGTTCACAGTGCCAGCTAACTGTGAATACATTTACATACAGTGAAATAAAATATATGAAATCTTAACCTTTCCACTCACCTTTATAAAGTGTTCATCGTCGCTGCCTGGAAAGCCGCCGCCTATATCCAACAGATTCAAATCGTAGCCCAAGAGTTCTCCAAACTTGAAAATGTTTTTTGCCTTTTTGATGGCGCGTTCATAGGCCTCCAGCTCAGTGCAGCCGGAGCCAACGTGAAAACTTGTGCCTGTCACCTGGAAATTTGATTACAAATAAATAGTAAAATGAATGAGTTTTTGTAAATGCTGCCTTTAATTAATCTTATAAGCAATCTTTGAAATATATAATGCTACTCACTGTTAAATCGAGAGATTTTGCCAGCAGCATCAGCGCTGAGGCATCAATGTCCGCATCGCAACCAAATTTATCGCCCAGCGGGCACTGAGCGGCCTTTGCCTCGGACTTAAAGCGAACGATGAGACTGTGAATGAAAATATGTGTATAATAGCAGAGAGGAGATGCGGGAGAGCGAAATAGATTAAAGATAATACACACTTGGAATTGGGATAGTGTTTGTGCAACTTGTAAATCTCGAACTCATTGTCCACGGTGCCTTTGAGCACCTTTTGCTGTTGGGCGTAGTCCAAGTGGCTGATTGGACGACAGGGATTGGCAAAGATGATGCGGTCAGGTGAGACGCCACAATCGAGAACCTATTTGATAAATTAAATATATATATTAATTAATTAAAATGATTGTGTAATTTTTATAATATTAATATCCCATTTTTGAGACTCTTAAAACTTATGTTGTATTTTATTAAATTATTAAAAATTAAATAAATACCTAAATTAATTTGAATCAATAATAACTGTATCCATATATTAATAATTATAATACCATATATTAATAATAATAATTACCTGTTTCAGCTCGTTCTTTGACGCACAATCGAAGCCCACACCCAGGTCTGCCAATGTTTGTACAATTTTTTGATCGTCGTTGCATTTGACTGCATAGTAGGGTATGATGCGCGGCATCTGCTCTTGCCACAACTCAAATTTGCGCTCCACAGTGCTCAAATTGCATATATTGAGCGCCTCATCGCAGTTCTCCAGCTGTGCCTCGGCTATCACTCGACCAATGTCCAGCTCCTTATCATAGTAGTTGATACTCTGGGTGCACATCTCTCCGCAAAACAATGAGAGCAACGAGGCGACGTCTACCGAAAGTCAAGTGAAAATCTTAACTGATTCGAGCAGCTGAGCAGTGTGCGAAATCTGAGCAAATTAGTATACCCTGTGATTACACACTGCTGTGAGTAATGGGTGTTATGAGTTTATTGAAAAAATTCATATATAGCGACTGCATATACCGCGTAATAATGTGGATTTTTTTAATCAATTTATATTTTATTTTTATAATTATCCATTGTCAATTAAAATATATATATCCTGTATAAATGCATAATGGACATGATAAGTATGGGAAAAGTAATAGCCGTGTGAGAAAATGCGCATGAAGAGTTATATAAGAAAAGCAGAGAATTTTGTTATTATTTATTCTTATATGTACAATAATAATTTGCACATACACTGTCTTTGCTTACCCTGTAATTCGTATTGATTTACAGATCAAGCTCATTAACTAGACTGCCAGCTCGTTTTCTATTTTTATGTTCTTATCAGCTTATATACATGGCTAAGTGGAACGATTGTCTGTCGTCGATCCATTTACGAAATCGCAACAGACTTGAAAAACATTTAAAAAGGCGCGTGCCCAGGCATAGGTGTCCAGCAATAGGGAACGAGGATGGGGAGGGCTTCGATGCGTATATGGATCCGGAACAATGTGCCACTAATTAGGAAAAGGTCAAGCAGTGACCGTTACATTTGGCAATTAATGATTGTGGACCAAGTGTGCGTCTGTGTTTTCCACGTGCCAGCGAAATTATTTACAACCAACAATATTTGGGATCGTAAATAATTTTAATGCCTCGAGCATGTAAAACTAATAAAATGTAAATTTCATACAATGGGCAACGAAAATGAGCGAAATGCGCATAATTGACACGACTCCAGAGGCGAAAAACTCAAGTGATAATACGAAAATACGAATACGAATACGAATATAAATTCGAATCCCACCCTGCGGGATTTGAGCCACAATGACAATAACAATAAAAATCTATGCGGCGTGTCGAAGCGGGGTTGAACTCTCTCTGAGCACTCGAGAGCCCACCCCCGACTCAAATTGTTTGGCAATTATAAATTAAAATCAAGCAAGCACTTGAAATCGATATTTCGCATTTGGCAGTTGTCTGCCAAGTTATCGATCAATCGTTAATTGGCCAACTCATCAATATACCCTTTACCTAGTCAGAGGCTCGCAGCAAGTAAAAAGCGCGACTCTGACATCTGTCAAAGAAACAAAAACGAAACGAACAAAAAAATGCGGACGTATATGAGCGATTGTCTTTCGATCGCTGCACTTGAAAATCTATCCAGTCACGCTTTAACTGTAGATATATATATATATATATATATATATCCCTTTTGCTGAGTTCAAATTCAATCAAATATCATTTTTGCCGCTGCCCAGCGCAATTAGCTGCGTGTGTCATCATTCATTCATTTTGAGTTCTCCAAGTGTAGGCAGCTTCGGGCCATGTCCTGGCCCAGGTCCTGCCATGGCCTGCCCTGCGCGCACTTCACATTGAGTGATGTGACAAATTGTCGGACAAGCCACAAAGTGCTTCAAATTCAAGTTTCATTCACTCAGTCTCCCCTACCTATCTCCCTCCCCTCCCTCTCGCTAACTTTCTCATTCGCATTTGAAATTTTAACCGTAGTCGAATTGAAAAACTCGTTTTTTACATTTAACACTTAAAACGCATTTAAATCATTTTGTAAATAAGCCCACGAAATTTAAATGTAAATGTCATTAATTACCTCGCTGCCTACAGACAGCGCAGTTCCCACAGTGCCAAAGTGAAGCTGCAGCAATCATTAGTTTAAAATTAGCTTAAAATTATGTAAATTATATAAAAATTTATGTCCCAGCATAAATTAGAAAAATAATTCAGTGATTTAAATAGTTATGAAGCATATGAAATTGACTTAGAGACTAGATCCTTGAAGGAGCTGTCTACATTCTATATAATTGCCAACTTCTGAAGAGTTTAGAACAACTTTATTTAAATAACTCAGCAATTGGCATAGATACAACATTGAAACATATTTTTGATATATGTTTTTAATCAGTGATTATTAAATATATAAATTATTTATATTTAAGTCTAATACAAGTTCAATTGGACCCAATGTAGAGCACCGACTAAATGGAGAGCACGCCAAGACTCAGCTCTCAGACTAGCTGCCAGGTCATGGCTACGCATATTCCTCACTTCTGCTGTGGATGCACAGAAGCAAGGTGAGCACAAAGCAGAGTGCTGAACTGAGCAAATATGCAAAGACACAGGAAAGAGTCCATAAAAAGTATTGCGGGAACTGTAAGCAGGCACAACTGACATCAGTGCGTGGCTAGAGTTACACCTTGAAGGTTCTGAGTTGAAAGGCAGCCCAAGCGAGGTTATTCATATGGAACATGAGAACGACCTAGTTTTTATTGAATTTATTTAATTGTGATCTTCATCATCATCATATTTAGCTTCATCAGCAGCAGTTTATCATCTTTATTATCAGCATTTAATTTCTTATTTTATTGTTTAGATTCTAAGTCAACAATTGGTTAATAATTTATATTGAAATTTTTTTGTATTTTTTAGCATTCCTAAAAAGAGGCAGAAACATTTATTATATATATATATATATATATATATATATATATATATATATATATATATATATATATATGTATATATAAGGAATATATATTAAGATTATTATTTACACTTTATTTATTTAAATTTAAGTTTATAAATTAAATATTGTTTTATTTCTGAGTATATAATATATTCTTATTTAAATTTATTAATTATTATTATATTTCTATTATTTATTTATTAATATAAATATATTTTTAAAGAGTGTTTGATAAACTGCTCCGAGTGGGCAAATGTTTCCTGCTCTGCACTGGGAGTGCTCTAGAAAAGAAAAAGAAATCAGGACAAAGTAATTTATGGCAGAAAATTGGCGCCAGGCCACAATGAAAACACGCATCCAAGGCTGGCCCGCTCAAGTGGCGACTCCGGCTCTGAGGGGTCACACGGAGGCGGCTGAGTGGGCTGGCTGAGTCGGCTTTTCGGACGCATTACCACATTAGCGCATTTGGCTGCTCGTTGACGCCATTTGCACTCGAGGGTCCACTCGAAATGGGTCCCAAATACGAGAAATCTGCGCTCAAACAATGTCGGCGACGGGACCTATATGTAGAGATTATGTTTACTGCGCCGGTGCCGACACAAGCCTTCGGCTCTCAGCTTTGAGTGTGTGTGTGTGTGTGTGTGTGTGTGTGAGTGCGTGTCTGTGTGTGTGCTTAGCTCGTTTTGGCACTTGCAATTCCCGCTGCTCTATGAGTCATGCGACAAACACGAGCAGCTCACGTCCACCTGCGACAGCCGCCGAACCGTTCAACTAAGCTCAGCCGCAACAGCACGCCGGGAGCGGGTTAAACAAAACAGTTTCTATTTCCATTTCTATTTTCAATTTCAGTTTGGATTTGCCGACGAACTGCAGCAGCCGCAGCCACAGCAGCAGCAGGAGCAGCAGCAGCAGCAGCAGCAGCCGCAATCAAAATGTCGCGTGGCTCAAGTCTCTTTCATATTGAACAATAGCAGAAATAACAAATAAAACTAACAACATCAACTCCTACAACAACTACAACAATAGACACACTCTAACGCTGTCATGTCCCACTTGCTGAGGCGCACCAAGAAGTCCTGTCTCAAGGTGAGCCAATGCGGTTGTGGGTGGTTCGCTGTTCATAATCAATAAATAACAAAAAAGCAAACGAATAAAAGTGACTAGAGTTGTGTGATCAACTAGTAGATACCCCTCTATCCAAGTCGCTTTGCTGTGTATTCATGTCGTATTGCCTTGGTGAGCAATCCTGCTCAGAGGAAGTGTTGTGCATATATTCTATTTCCGCGTAATATAAAAATATCTTAACTTAATCGTTAAACTGACGTGTTTATTCTACTTTAAATCGAATGTCAAAATTTAATTCTCTAAGGCTCATAGTATTCGAGTCAAAAATGTTATTTTTAAGGAGCAAAAACTATTAATATGAATATAAAGTTAACTGAAAAATTCTCAACTTTAAAATGAAACTGAAAAAATATATATTTGCTTCAATCAATTAAGAATTTAAAAATGTATTAAAATTTGACTTAATAATCTACACAGATTTTAAAGTCCGCAACTATACAGAATACCCTCGCAATTATTATATACAGACAGCAGTGAGCAGAGAAATATATTGATAGATGTCAATTAAATTCTTATAATAAACAAAAAAAATATATAAAACAAAATAATTATCGATGAAAGACTTAGCTCTATAAATTATAAGCCTATAGATCTTTAGACATTTATAGATTTATATATTACTAATATATTTATTATTTATATTCCTGTTTAGAAGACAGACGTATAGAAAGGCTATAGATAAATAGATAGATATATACATATATAACAGATAACAGTACAAAAAACATATGTATAAATATACAAATTTATATACAAATACAAATATATAATAAATAATATAACATATAAGAATATAATAGAAAAATAAGCAGACAGAAACACATATTATAAAACTTAAAAGTTTTCTCTCAGATTTCATATTTTTAACTCTCTATAAATTTTATGGCATACGCAACACTTCTCTCTGCCCATAACCCATATACCCCATTACTTGAGTGAATGAGTAGAGCGTATAAAAATCGATAGCTGCGTGTGGCGCTGACCTTTCGGCTGGGCGTCTATAAAAGCAACAGCAGCAGCAGCAGCTAAACGCTTCTCTCTTGATTAACATTGAGTTTTATTTTTATTGCAGCTGCTGCGCAAAATATCAACATCAAAGCAACTATTTGTGCAGCGCCTGGAGGATGAGGAGCAGGAGGAGGATGAGGAGGAGCAGGAGCAGGAGCAGGAGGATAAGAAGGAGGAGCAACTGCAGACGAGCTGCAATGGAAATCCAGTTGCCATGAATGATAAGCAATACGCAATCCACAATAATCAACCACTAAGATCCGTCCAATACCAATGCGAAGATGCCGGCGAGGCTTTGATGGAGCCCCAGCTGGCGGACGCGCAACCCAGTCCAGTTGATATACAATTCGATTTGATGCAGTACAAGGAGAACGTGCGCTATCTGAGGCACACGCCCTCCAACTCGAGCGTCGATCTGCAGCGCGATCGAGAACGGGAGCTGGAGCAGCGCGGCTTTAGCTTCAGCTTGGGCTCCCAGTTCGATGGGCAATATCATAATTTGATAATCAGAGAGCAGCAGCCGCACGAGGACTATCCCATCGTCAAGTGGGACATCAATGGCAACTCCCTGGAGGAGGAGCAGGATGAGCAGCAGCACTTCGATCTGCGTCAGCATTGGGCCAACTTCGACAGCCGTTGGCGGCAGCTGCAGCAGCTGCCAAGTGGCAAGCGCTTGAGCAGCTCAACTCATTCGCAGAGATCGAGCCATCACTCCAGCGCCTGCACCTTGGAGACCTGGATCGATGATGCGGATGAGGCGCAGAATTTACTACAAAGCTGTCAAAAGACAAAGAAGAAGCAGCAGCAGCAATGCAACAACAACAACAACAACAACTTTAATCAATGCCTTAAAAGTTTCTGAAGCTGGAAAAATGTTAACTGAAATTACCCAAAATGGATTTTCACCTGTACCCTAAAGAGTTTCCATTTTTTTTCGAGAATTATACGAACTATATTGAAACAAAGAATTTTGAATGTTTTATTAAGTGATGGAGAGAAGAAGAAGAAGAGTTAGCAAAAAGAACAACCATAATTTTAATGCCCCAAAGAATTTTAGATTTTTTCATAATTTTTTTGCAATTTAATCCAGAATTATTTGTTCCGTTGTTGTAGCTCTGTCCACAGTATTTTTAATGCATTTACCACGCTTTATTATAATCGCTAGCCAATTTTCATTATTTTTTTATTATATAAAAATTGGTTAGAATTACAAATTTCACAAAAAAACACCATTAAGCGAAATGAGAATTGGACGCGGCGAAGTTTGAATGCCCTAACAGAATCGTGGCCATTTCCAGTTCGGTGGTAAAACTATTTTGGATATTTTTTTTACTGGGTGAGTGAGTGAGTGAGTTGGGAATATATTGAAGATATTGAAGAGTTACTTGTATATCTAATAGATCATAGAGCAACATAGAGAAAATTTATAAATTTTGCTCTTCAAATATTAATTTGTAATATATTCAAATTATATATCTGATAAATGTGATAAGTGCTTTAAAGAAAAATGACTCATTAAGCACTATGTGCTTAGAATTCATGAAGGTTGATTAATGTGGGTAAGATCTAAATTAACTCATAAAAAGGAAAAATCCGAAAAGGCTATAATATAGGCTATCTGAATTTTTTTTTTGAATATGCTGTGAATATGGTTAACACTAATAAGGTAGAAAAAACCTACCTATCGCAGATATATCATTGATAGGATGGAGCTGTGCTCTCTCTCTCTCTCTACCTCTTTCAGATTATCAACAGTAAATAAAATTTGCAAACTTTCTTGTGAGGGAACCGAAGAGAGAGAGACAGAGTTAATTACACAAATTTATACATACATGAGTTCCCCTAGCAGCTATGCTCTTCTATATACCTGATCGTAAGTTCTTTTTGGTTAGAGTATGAAAATTGTAGAACAACAGAAGCGCCGCTCGTCGGTTTGTGCGACGTGCATTAAATGCACTTCAAACGATTTGCTCTGCGCTTTCCTACCTCATGTTGTTGTTGTTGTTGTTGTTGTTGTTATATTTCATTCTCGCTGCTGCTGTTGTTGTTGTAGATGGTCGCACGACCCGCACGTGCTGAACATGCGTGAGAATCGTCGAACCTTTGGCTTTCCCACGAGCCATTTTTCACTCGACGGCGGTCGCGTAGCGGTGGTAGCTCGGCTATCGGCAGCCAGCTTTAAGGGTGAGTTGTTGCCAACAACTATTCGCTGTCGCTGTCGCTGTTGCTGTTGCTGTTCTTGGTCGCGTTGTCCCACGCGCCGCGAACAACACTTACAACTCTCATATGAACTTGCTTCTTTTAGCCCGTGCCGCTGTTGCCGTTGGGAACCTGAGCGACGAGCTCTAAAAGCACTTTTCATCATTTCTATTTGCCAAACTGAAATCGATACAATGTTAAAGGTGGGGACTTCGTCTGCTTCTTCATCATAGCTAATATCAAGTATACGCCGCGCTGTGCACTGCGAAAGTGGCCCTAAATTAAGTGGCTTTGCATGTGCCCATATATTGTTTGATTCGTGGAGCTCCAAAAAGGAGCTTTAGAGTATTTTTTTTTCTTTTTTCTATCACCTTTTCTCAAAGTCAAGGATGTTTCGTTGACTTTATTGGCGTGTATACAGTTTTTTTTTTTGCATTTTCTTTTACTTTGAATTAAAGCTGGAAGTTAATATATTTGATATATCTAAAAACTGTTCATATATTCTTTAACATTTTTTTGTCCATGATTTTTGATCAGCAAGAAATAAATATTATTCAAAGACAAACATTTAAATCGCACAGCGTATGATATTAGGTGATCTCCGAGCAATTAAACAATGATAAAAAAAATTTATAAAAAATTGAAAAATATTGAAAGACTATTTAATGTTTATTGAAAATGTTTGCATTAAATAACTTTTAAAATTGTGAAGTTGTGAACGTTGTTATTTAATTTAAATTCTTAGAATAACTAGGCGAAATATATAAACAAATATCAGGAAAGAAATGATGCGGAAACTGAACAAAAAAAAAAATATATATATATAACATTGTCTTAAATAATTTATATAAATTATTTACAAAAATCTTCTCAATCAGAGTGAAGTAATCAGCTATATTTAATAACCCAGTTTCGATTGTCTTCAATAATTGAATTATTTAATTAATGTGATAATTTAATATGCTCACAGCCTCCTTTGAGTAAGAGAGAAATCGATTCTTGTTACTCTTTACATTGAGTAGGTCAGAGGTCAACGGCGTTGCGGCACCTGCTCCAAGCTAGCCTTGAAATCATAAATTGGACCACTGACCTACAAAATGCGGGCCACTCACACACACACACACACACACAGTAAATAGAACGGGGCGGCGCTGCACTTGTTGGAGCCGCATGGCACACGCCACATGCCGCACACGAGCCCGGCGGCCGTTCGGGCTGGCGGCTCGGTCGCGTGCTCCAGTTGTGCGGCAGCGGCAGAGACAGTGCCAGAGGCAACAAGTCAACGCGCTGGCAAGTGGCCGCCAAAAAGACAATGCGACAAACTGTGGCAGACGTCGGCCACCGCCCACGGCGCCGATGCTGCGCGCGATACAATCGACCTTCGATGACATAAGAACTAACTAATAATAATTATTTCGCGCTTTTCATTTGCATCACACTTGGCCAAGATGCTCAAGTGTTTCGGTGTCAAGTGAACGACCTGCGGCTACCCTGTAGAAAAAGGTTTAGTTGTGATTTTCGAGAGTTCTGAAATTACTCGAAACTAAAGTAGAAATTGTTGAGCTATTGTAAAAATTAATATTTATTTATTATATTTTGGCAGATGGAGATATAATTTTTTGGCTAAAAACCTTAAGTATTTATTAAAATATTTAAACAATTTAATTATGAAATAATTATATTAACAAACATAGATAAATCTCAGCTTACTCATATTACTTAAACTCCCGCTGCTTATGGCTCTCAAAGGGTATTAACAATATGCTGCAAGTGCGAATGCGTCAAGCAACAAAAGATGCTCACTCTCTCTTTCATTTTCTTTCTCTCTCCCACTCACAGTAAGTCGCAGCGTATGCTCTCTCCTTGCTCATTTGTTGTTCACTTGCAGAAGCTGATCGCTGGGCAGCGGCCGTGGCAGAGACGGCAGCATTGACAGCGACAGCGGCAGCGGCAGAGGTTGAGCCATAGGCAGTGGCACTGCCCGTAAGCTACCCCCAGCCGGTGCGGCACGCGTTTCACGTTGCCAAAGGGGGTGGTTGCTGCCGCATCTTATTGGGCCGCTGCTGCAGTTGGCTGATGGTTGATGCCGTTGCCTCTGCCTCTGCCGCCGCCGCCGCCGCCTGCAACGGCAACGGCAACGGCAGTAAAAAGGGGTTGAGAGTAGGTTGGGCAAACGTCGGCCTGAACGTCCGCTAGTCGTGTGCTGGCAAATCAGTCGAACGCCGTTCGCGCACACGATAAGTCACGTGCTACGCACAACAACTACAACTAGCTGCGAGCCGCCGCCGTCGCCGCCTCAAGTTTTTTAGTGCCAAGCCAACGTTAGCAAGTGATTGCAGAGATAAAACCGAATAGCAAACAGCATAAAACTCAATTTAAATCGAATTCCAAACTTTCATTCAATGGAGCACAATATGCACGTGAATGCACCGCCGCTGCATCATTGGGGCTACGGCGCCGCCGCTGTCGCGATGCCTGCCACGCCGCAAGGTCACTGGGTGCCGCCGCCGCAGAGTCACAGTCATCAGAGCCTGCAGAGCCACCAGAGCCATCAGAGTCATCAGAGCCATCACTCGCACAACAGTCTCAAGCGCGCGCTCTCCGAGAGCGACTGCGATGAGCTCTACTCGGAAGAGTCATCCAAAGAACAGTGAGTTTGGCTCGAGTGGATTAAAACTCTGTGAATTAACTAACACTTGCTCCTCTTCCCTCTTATTTATAATTAGAATCTCACCCGGGGAGACGGGCAGCTGCCAGCTGATGAGCCGCAAGAAGCGTCGCGGCGTCATCGAAAAGAAGCGCCGCGATCGCATCAACTCCTCGCTCACGGAACTCAAGCGCTTGGTGCCCTCCGCCTACGAGAAGCAGGGCTCGGCCAAGCTGGAGAAGGCAGAGATATTGCAGCTAACCGTGGAGCATTTGAAGAATTTGCAAACAAAAAGTGAGTATGCGATGAGAGATGGAAGAAGCGGCAGATAGAGTTAGTCGGAGTTGGGGCTTGGTTAAAAATATATTATAGAGTAATGAAAAGATTTAATATTTGAGAAATATGAATTATGAGTTATATGATGAGATCGAATTTAGAGTTTTATACATATATATTATTTATATATTTACAAGTGCCAATTATGTAATATCAGAACTATAGATCTACTGTAGGTACATTGTAGAGGTCAGTGCACCTACAGCTAGTGAACTATTATTATATTTTAATATATATAATATAATTAAAGGGATTTTCAAACAGCAAAGCTAAACAGTACATTTTTGTAGGTTTGTTAAATTTTATATTTTATTTAAGTTTTATATTTTATTTTTATATTCTTATATTTATACATTGCCAATATTATATTATAAATATAATTTATTTATAATTTTTCATAAGTAAAGGACACTAAATTTATATCTATATATATATATCAGATAAATGTAGATTTATATAAAATGCTTAGCGCTGAAGCGTTTTAGTTATTTCTTTTTTTAATTGTTTTCAGATTTAATGAAAAATTAAAACTAATATAATAATTGACTAGGCTTTAGCTTAGCCTGAGGCAAGTTTTATATTACCTATTTTGCATTCTCAAGAGGTGAGAGAGAAAGGTAGCCAAAGGTGTGCAATATATGCATTCATCATAAGTTTTTATTTATATCTAAATAATCATTCTACATTAAAACTCTTTTGTTTGCTGCCTAAGTTAAATAGTTTTTACTGAGATTTATTTTAAATTTATTTATTTTATTTCTAAATTAATATTAAACACTTTTTCATGATTTTTATATACTCTTCGCCTATATAAATAATTTTTCTTCATGTTCTCACAATTAACATTCTTACTGTATATGCAAACGAGTATCAAAAAAGTTGTCATCAAGTTCAGATTTAGCGAGTGTCAAGTTGGTAATTCCCTCATCGAATCTCACCAATAATTTTTGTTGTATTATCATAAAGCTGGCTAAACAATGCTTAACCTGTTGACCTTAGAGACTTGAATAGGGAAAGCGAGTGAATATCGAATCTCGTGGCTTCCCACGCTGCACCACATCAGTGGCGCGACCCACCACCAGCACCTTCACCACCCGCTTTTAGCACCAAGTGCAACTCAGCCCAACCCCCACCCCGCCCAAACTTCAATTCCCATCCAGGCTATGCCCAGGGGTAGTTTTCCGTTGTCTCCCAGTTAGTTTTTGATAGGCGCGCGCGCGCGTGGGAATTGCTTTTTGAATCGTTTGCCACGAGCTGTGAGCGGCTTATTGACTTTTTATTAATGTGTCTTCTTCTTCTTCTATTCTATTGCAGCTCTCGACTCGCTCAGCTACGATCCGCAGCGCGTGGCCATGGACTATCACACGATTGGGTTCAGGGAATGCGCCGCCGAGGTGGCACGCTACCTGGTAACCATCGAGGGCATGGATATACAGGATCCGCTAAGGCTTCGCCTGATGTCGCACCTGCAGTATTTTGCCCAGCAGCGTGAAATCTCTGGCGTTGCCGCCTATCAGCCCAACTGTGCGGCCACGCCCTATCAGACAGCCTATGCAACGGCAGCAGTTGCGCCCACCGCCAGTGCCTCGTATGTGCCCAGCAGTGGGGGCTACATGAGCGCCTCGCCGCATCACGTCAGCCGCTCCAGCGTGTCGACAACGACCAGCGGTGCAACTGTCAGCGAGAGCCACTCGGCAGAGGCAGCCACACAGCAGCAGCAGCAGCAGCAGCAACCCCAGCAGCAGCAGCAACAGCAGCAACAGCAGCAGCAGCAGCAACATTATACACAGGAGCATAGCGCACATGCCGAGCAGCCGCAACAGGTGCCACAGTCGGTGCAACAGGTGCAGCAACAACAACAGGTGCCCACCTACATCGAGTTGACCAACAGCCATCGCAACGAGCTGCCGCCCAGCGAGAGTCTTAGCTACAGTGCCACGCCCCAATATCCAGTTGCCGGCAGCCAGGACTACAATGCGAGCGCCCTGCAATATGCCACAGCGAATGGCGCGAAACCCTACAGACCCTGGGGCGCTGAAATGGCCTACTAGCAGGGAAAAAAACGCAGCATTATTTCAACAATTCCCCATATTTTGCAATAATTCCCATTAATTCAATATTTCCATAATCATCAGTCAATTCCCAAATACTCAAAAATAATTCCCAATAATTACCAAAAATTTGTGAATAATTTCCAAGCATTTAAAATTATTCCCAATTATTGGCAATAATTTCAACCATTCTCAAAAAATCCTAAAAAGCGAAAAAAAAATCTCAAAATTCAGCTACAAATTACAGTTGGCAAACAAATTCTAGTCAGAGATCGATCAAAGCCAAACATGTGTGATAGTCCCTAAGTTGTGAAAACGTAAGGAGCTCCATCTGCAAGGGCTCCTTCCTATATGTATATAGTTTTAAATGCTTAGCATAAGTACAACTAAATTTACGATATTTTTCTACATATTTACAGCATTTTGTAAGGCTAAAATTACGTATAAATAAATATAAAATATTTTTATAATGAAAAAAAAAATGCGAAACTTATTTAAATTTTATAATACAATATTTAAATATTATAATACAATATCTTTTTTTTAAAGATATAATTTTCTCAACTAACTAGACTTTAGTTAGCTGCAAAACAATTTCCTCTGTGTTGCTATAGGAAAGTGAGATATGAAAACTTTTCAAGTACGTACCTGAAGTGAACTTCACTCATTTTTGATTTTATTATTTCTGAAATGTTTAACTTTCTAATTTTATATATTTTCAATCAATGCGCAAACTTTTAAATGAAAGTATTATAATCTATATATATTTTTATAAAAAAGTTGCGCTACATTTATTTGCCATAATTTGTAATTAAATTAAATTAAAAATGTTTTATATATATGGTTAATATATTTAATTAAATAGAAAAGTGCTGAATTTTGGAATTTTGACATATATTTTTATATGTAACCATAAATTCTAAATCAGCTAAATACAAACTTTTTATATTTTATATATTTATGAATTCAAGCTAAATCTTGCATGGACTCATAATTTAATTTAATTAACTTAATTTATTTCAATATTAAACATTATCTATGTGTTTCCCATAATGGGATTTTATAGGTTTACTCATACTTTTTTATTTTTTATTTTATAATATACATAACTGTATATAGCTCGCTCACTTCAGCATTTTCATGCGCCCAACTGATTGGCATTCTATTTGAAAATAATTTGTTGAAATAGGCAAATGGATATGTAAATCTTTTTGGTTAATATTTTGCTGGACGTGAAACCCATTGAACTGGAAGAGATAATCGCGACTAATAAGCTCTGGCCACTGTCGACGACCCTTTGCTTCCGCTGACCACTGACCGTTGGTCAAGCTGTGGGTCCAACCCTTCCGTTTCTGCTTTGGGGGTCAAGCGTGCATCGAGCATCCATTTCTATTAGTGGTTTGCCAGTCGGCAATTTGCATAACGACAAAGCGTTAACTAAAAACAAAACAAATAACAACGAAGAACCCTAACGAATTAGTGCGACAATTCCTGAACGTAATTAGAAACAGGCTGAAGGGTCTAAGCACCCAACAAACCCTAAAGCAGACTAAGCCCCTAAGCAAACTTAAGCCACAAGCATAATCTATTTCCAACTCGCTTGCTTTCTAAAGGAAAGGTAAAAGCGCAGAAAACTACCCGAAGAAATTTCGACAAAAAAAATTATGTTAAAGAAAAAATACAAAATATTAAAAATATACATAATATATATATAAATAAATAGAATGATGCATAACTATCAAACTGTAAAATGTTTTGCACTAAATTAACCATTTTTATTTTAGTTTTATGAGAATAAATATTTTTATAAAATTATATATTATATTCACTTAAAGCAATTATCATATAATAAATTATGTTGAATTAAAAATGAATTGATGTAAAAAAAAAATTAACTCATAATAAATCTGACGTCCCAATTAATTTTAATTCAATTATTATTTGATAATTCGAATTTGTGCAAAAATAATTATTTATTTTATTTTATTATTTTTTAAATAAAGTAAAACAATTGGTTCTGCTAAAATATTTGTATATATATATATATAAAATAATATAATAATATTTATAAAGGTAACAAAAAATGTTCATAGATCAGAAAAGTGAAATCTATTCACACATTATTTCAAATTTTATTTCATTCAAAAAGTTCCCACACAAAAATTAAAGTTTAATTGAAATAACGAAATTACGTAATTAAATGATATCAAGCAGCAAGGCTTTCAAGTACTTGCTACCAAGAAGAGGGGCACAAAGATGAAGCCAAAAGTTCTATTCAAATAGATGTAATAAGCGTTTCCGTACCAACAACCAGCAAGCAACAAGCAACAAGGACAACAACCCCTAAGGGAAGCCAGTGAATTGAAACAATCTTCTGCGCATTAATTTAACAGTGAAGGTTAAACATAAATGTTTTCAATATTTAACGCGTTGCCAGGGCTGAAATCTCTGGAGTCTCTCCTAGCAAGCTCTACGTGTCATGTGAGAGCTCTGCCCGCTTGGACTTCCCACGCAGAATGCCACCCCAAAAAAAGTTTCAATGATTTTTACATGCATATTTTTTTTTTGGGGTGTTCCCATTTTGGGCAGAGATCAACATAATATACACGTCAAAACTTCCAATTAGAGACAATCATTCGGCTACGGGATAGAAGACCTAACACATCATCGCGTCTCGGCACAAGTACTTATTAGGGGTTGATTCGCCCGAGTTCGCCTACAAAAACCCAACCAAATCCAAAATTCATTTCATTTCTTGGATAACAGTCAGAGCAACAGGACGAGCACTCGGGGTGGATATACAAATATATATATGATATTAAAGACCTCCATATGGATTTGAATTGTTTTGGTTTGCTTTATTGCGGTTCGAGTCAATTAAGTGGAATATTATGTGATTTCTTTGCCGTTTACTTTTCCTCTTTTCAATGCGTTTTCCGTGTTTAACCTGTCACAAAAATTTCCATATGAGCAATATTTATAGATCGCAGTTTTATTGCCACATCTGCTGAATGGATTGCAAATATATGCACACATGATGTCAAACGCAAATTATATGTATCAAAATCGGAATCAGAATCGGAATCGTTTTTGTCCTTTTCTATGGTGCATGACCTCAATGCTTCGCTGAGCATTTGTGCTTAATCGTTGGAAAACGTTTGCGATCTGATTGCCATTATCTCTACGAACAATATTCAAATATAAATCAAAATTCAATTGAGGGAGATTTGCTTGAAAAGGATTTTATTATTTATGAAAATTTTTTTTACTAAAAATAAAGCTTTACATATAAATACAAAATAAACTATCGTGGATTATTATTATTAGATAATACATATAACTTTTTGAATTTTGAATATTTTTTATATATTTATTCTTTTTTTTTTTTTGTTTTTTTTTTTTTTGTATTTTGCTTAATGTTAAGGTTTTAATATAATTTTCCTGCAAAAGATTTTATATGTATATAGTTTAGGCAAATAAATTGAAAAAACTGTTGATTAAATATAAACTGATAAATAGTTTTCAGCTCAATTAAAAATACTTTTAAGAAAATGGCAATATTATATCCTCATCTAACTCTTATAGTTAAACTCTTATATATTCTCTTCGTACAGAGCTTTTGTTGACAAAAAATTTAAATGCATTTGCTATAAATGTTGCTATAATAAATTGAAGTCTTTCAACTTTATCAGATGCGCAGCATTTCGCTCAGCTGACATTGTTTTGATTTTGAATACATGTGCTACATACAAGTCACACTCACACACGCACGCGCACATTCTCACGCACACTTACATATGTGTATCACACATGTGCGGCTCATGCATACGCTTATCGGATCCAACACACACAAATATTCACACTTTTTTTAATTTAGGTTAATTTTTTGTGTTGCATCGCTTATCGCTGCAAATTTGTATTAAAATAGCTGTAGTTTATTTTCGTGTTTTATTTTATATCAACACATTTCAATAGCTTTTGCAACCAGAGAGCAAATGCACTTGCCATAAATGTTGCTATAATAATTTGGAGTTTCTTTGCCTTTAAACGTAGCGAGATGGGCCGCACTTGTCGCAGCTGGCTTTGTTTGGGAGTTCAAATACAATATGCTACACACACACACACACACACACACGCTCGCATTCACATGACATACGCATACACACATGCGCTCAGATCTCTCAGCCAGACGCACACATAGATACGCATTTTGTACACAATCAACGAAATTCGATTAATATTTGCGGTTTATCGCTGCCAACGAGCATGAAAATTGTTTGTTTATTTTCAAGTGCTGTTCAAAAACAACAAATGCCGTTACTTGCCACCGGTCCTTATATATAGTTTGTTTTTCCATTTTGTATATTAAGTGCAACGCGCAACGAACGTGGCTGCTCGAGCAACTGCTCCACGGAACCAGCTGCTGCTCGACCATCTCCTGCTCGCTTACTGTGATGTAATACGATTTTCTGTGTGCCTTCCGAGAAACAAAGATGTGAAGCACAACATAAATGTGGACCCAGAGACTGACGCGAACATTGGCGCTGAGCCAAGGTGCAAAGAAAATGCGCCCCAGCATAAGGCGTAAGTGAAACGCTTCAGAGTACATAAAAAAAAAACATTACGAATTACAGATAACAGCTCTCTATATTAGATTATATTTATATATATGTATGTTCTCATAGACTGGATTTAATGCCAGGGCACCTGATTGCCGATGGTGCCTTTTTTATAGAACTTTGCTGTGGCTGCTGCTGTGGTTGCCAGCGCCGCCGGCGTAGTTGGATTTGGTTCATAGGTTGGTCCGCTGCCTTCCGCCTTGAGCACCGCTGCGCACTTCCATTGGCGTGTGTAGTTCATGCGCCAGATGCGAACACAACCATCGTCCCCAGTGGAGATGAGCATCGTGGCCAGCATATTCCAACAGACACGCCAAACGGGACAGTTGTGTTCGCTGAACTTCAGCGTTTGCAGCTCCAATTTGCCAGCGCCCGTTGAGTCACTGGAAATGCAAATTAACCCCATGAACAAAAATACTTTTATATGCCTTAACCGATCACTCACGTCACGCCGCGTATATTGACTATATAGAGATCCTTGCTGGCCACGGCGAGCATGTGAAATGTGCGTCCTGCATTGGGCGCAAAGGCAACGTCCGTCACGGGATCCGTGATGTCATTGACTGTCTCGATTTTCACACATTTGCGCGCATTCTCGCTGTAGGCGTATAGAAATACTTTGCCAGTGGGCGTGGCTGATTCATCGCTGCCAGCCTGCAAATACAGACAGTTATTAACATGTTGATAACAGATGCAGATACTCCCGTCCACTCACCGCTAGCAACTGTGTGACCATGTACGTGGACGTGTTCCATGAGAGACAGCTCAATGATAATTTATTTGCAATCTCATGCTGCACTGGCCACTGCGATAGATTCATTATGTCAGGCGCCTCGTAAATCCGTATAATGCCGTCCGCCGAGGCGGTGGCTACCAGCAAACCCAGATATTTGGGTGCAAATTCGACATCTGTAACGCTGGTGCGTGAGTCGACGAGCGTGGTGCGGCGCACCCAGCGTCGAGTGGGCGAATTCGTGATTGTTGTCACCTTTTCACCCATCACCTCTTCCCAAACGGACGCGGTGCGATCAAACGAGCAGGTGGCTATCACTTGGCCAAATTCTGGATTGGCCCAGGACACACGCCAAATGGAACCCGAGTGCGCTTTCCAGCTGCTCGTCACTGACCATTTGCCTTGATCATCCTCGTCCCATATCTAAAAGTGAAAAATTGTGTATATTGTGAGGTGAAGGCAAGTTTAATATTATTTTTCCTCACCTTCACTGTCTGATCACTCGAGCATGTGGCCATGCGGCGTCCATAGTAATCGAACACTACATCGTGTATAACATCCTTGTGATCCGCAATAATTGGCTCTACATCGAACATGTTGTATGTTTCTTGATTTATTTAGGAAAACAAACAAAAACGCGGCTTTTTCTCGCAGCAAATGTTGCAGATGTTTATTGGCGCTGCCACCTTATTGCGATTGCATCAAGTTGACAGCACGCATAAGTGTTTTGCAACACTAATTGCCGCACATCGTTAATCGTTATCGTGGATTGTTCTTAATCAGTATCGGATTCATATTAACGCGTATAAAACCCGCTGATAAACGCAAAATATTTGTTTAATATGCTCTTAAGCATATGTTTAACATACATAGCGCGCTAAGCAAGTACAGTGCCCAAGGTGTTTAATTGATGTGATGTTTTGAAATAAGCATAAGCAAACGAATCACGCGAGCCACCCACAAGCCACAAAGCCCAATTAGACAAAACATATTTACAGTTATAGAAAAGCAAAATTGCTAACAAAAAGAAACGCGCTAAACGCAATACAATGGAGAAAAGTAAGTCAATGGCCAGCTTGCGCGTTTAACTAATTGACCAAATGCGTAATTAATGTGCGTTTAGTGACTTTTCATACATAAATATGCGCATATGTAAATGCAATAGATTTTTTTCTTAAGTGCTTTTCGTTCTAAGGGCAAAGCACGGGTTATTCACCTTACTTGCATAAATGAACATTCAAACGATGGCACAAGTGCACGTGTATGTGTTTGCATTTGTATATTAATTAGTTGTTAATTTAATGCCATAAGCGGAATTTGTAAAGCTGGCCAGCATAATTTGTTCAATATGTTTGCGCTCTCTAGTAGTTTTCGGTCCTGCTCTTGCCTTTTCGCGCACTGTCTCGCTCTCACCACTCTCTCAATTGCTCTCTTTTGGCTCTCACCTCATGTTCTGACCTTGATTTCTATTGGACTCGCATATCGCGCGATGTCCGCATGATACTATGTTGGTGTATATGTTTGTGTGTGTGTTTATGTTTGTTGGTGTGTGCTTCGGCGAAACTGTTGTGGGTGGATTTCACACCGCTTCCCTGAAAAGTAGTCGATCCGAAGCCGGCTTCAATTACTTAATAGTTAAATTATACGTGCACGCATGTGTGTGCTTGTGTGTGTGTTTGCATTTTTGCTTGTGTAATTGGAGATGGCATCTCGTACGTTAGTGCCATCGCGTCATAAAACTGTACAAGCTGTGTTTCTGATAAGAATGCATATATTATGTGTACACATACTTATAAACCTGTTGTTGTGTTTGAATTTGTTTATAGCATATCAGGAACAGACGTCTGCAGGCTGCGAAACACGCGTCTACTGACGCTTATTGATAATCCAAATAGCTTTGGCCACGCGTCCAGCTTCAATAGCTTCTGATAAGAATATTCTTGGCAATGGCCTAGGTTTATTTGCTGGTTATCAAAAAATATAAATAAATAAATGACCTGCATAAATAAATTGATAAATATAGCCGGCTGCTGTCATGTTTACCGTTATTTCTGTTGCTTGTTCGAAACAAAAATACAAGGAATCGGAAGATGTTTCAATTCTTATCAGCTTGTATTTGCCTGACTTTTAAAAAACCTCTGAAAGCTGCGTGTGCTTCTCCGTTTTTGAATTTGACTACAAACACACACACTTTGCACATGCCAATCAGAATCACAAGTTAATCAATTTTTGTTGTTGTTGCTAGTTAATGTCATTTGTAATCAGCCTTTTCGCTGCTGACGTGCATTGCCCAGTGCAATTCAGTTCAATTTGGGCTGGATATTGTTGTTGTTGTTGTATTTTTTAGTCATAACCCTGAACGATGTCCCAGCGAGCGCATCATCAATGTCAAGCAATAAAGATTAACTTAAAGTTGCGCAACAACAACAATAACAACAGCAACAACCTTGACATTGAACGCCAGAGTGTGAGAGGGAAAGAGTCAGTACATCTCTCTGTCTAGCAACACTGTTTGTTATCGATTTATCAAGCTATGTTATCGCAACTTGCGCGCCAAACTCTTGAGTAAATAAACAAAACAATGTTTATAACAATAACGGAAAATAAAAGAGTAAATAAATAAAAATGCTGTTGCTGGCAGCATTTTATGTGCAGTCAGCAACATGTTGGCTGCAGCTGGTGCGACCCCAGCATTTGCCATACAATAAATACATGCTCTAGCAGTGCTCACACACGCATACACCTGTCGACGCACTCTTTCCAGTTCAACATACATGCTTGAGCATTTCGTTGCGTCGACTGCGCTGCCCACTGGTCAGCAAAAGCAGCAGTGATCGATAGCGTGCGTCTGCCTCACCAGTCAGTCGCAATCCGAACGTCGCTCAGTGTGGTTTAGTGAGGAGCAGCAGCTCGTGCGTGACTTGTTGCTTTTAATCTTTGTGTGTGCCGCGCGCCTTAAAGAAAAAAGCAAAAGGAAGGGACAAATGTTATATATTGCCCAATAACTGAACAATACTAGTGTTGGTAAAATATTTGCATAATATTTATATAAATATACAAATGTATTATCTAAAAAAATAATACATTCTTAACGTGTGTGTTTTGTGAACCAAAAATATATAGGAGAATCAATTGATAAAGCCTAAGATTCCATAAAATTATATAACTATAAATTATATAAATATATATGTATTTACAATTGAAAATATAATTCAAAATACAATTTATATTCAAAGTTTTACATCTGCAAATCTAAATATCCTTTTGCAAGCTTAGATAGCATTCAAGAAATATTTGTTCGAATATTTTCTATATCTATATTAATTACAATATTTGTATAAAAATCTCAAGTTACTTAACAACTTAACTTGATACAGTTACACAATTGTGGATTACACTGGAAAAGCTCTAGTTGGAATTGTCATATATGTCCAATTGGTTGAACGTATTTCTCTAGGTTTTCTTTTCGCTTTTGTGCACACCCTGGCATACTTACATATTGTAATGGTTAAAGCATTGACCTCTTCTATATTCACAAAGTCGCATTTGCATAGTCACAAAAACAAAAACAAATGAATACAACAAAAAAATCACTCGCTGGCTATTTTTCATGTCTTTTTTATACTCGCTAACAATAAGTAAAAGAGTATTTTGGATTTGTTATTAAGCGCTCGAAAAACCATTTTATTATCTAGTTTAAATATTTAAATTGCGAAAATTTTCAAATTCTGGGTGTTTATCTGGATATTTTGGTGGATCACTCTTGGTTCACAATATGTTAACTACAATTCAATAATTGTTATTAACAAGCCACTGATTTAACGAGTATTATGCAGTCAGATTTTTAATTTTAAATTTTGTTTTTGTTTCTGTTTTTTTGGTTTTAGTTCAAATGCGCAGTAAGAAAAAAAATTTAGGTAAAATAATTTTTTTATACACTTTGATAAGGTAAATAAAGGCGAAGCTAAAAAATATCTTAATCATAAAACTTTTACAGAGAGTAATAAAAAAATAAATAACATTCTAAAACAGAAGTAAAATTAATAATAGTTTAATTAATATACTAAAGGCTGTACTTAAGAAAACAAGCAGAAGATTCCACAGTTCCATTAATTGGAAATATATTTATTTATGCTGTGGCTTATCAGCTATATATGTATATACAAGTATTATGTCATAAATATGTGCATATTCAATATTTGTTACATAATTAGTAAATTCATAATACCCTCAACACTTAACAATATATTTGCCATTTTACCACACCTAATTTTACATCCCAGTTAAGAGTTTTTTTTAACAAATCTGGTAAGAAAAAACTAGTGACAGTTCTTAAGCTCGCAATTATTTGTTATGAAACCAAATGCTGGAATTTCTTATGTAAGTCTCAGCTGATAAGGGCATTTAAGCTTCGTTGAATTTGTTTTATGTTTCGCTCAGCAACAAAAAAACTAGTTTAAAATTATTTATTTTTTTTTTATCTATTTTGGGCTACACACACAAATTCGTTAAGCATATTCAAAATATATTGATGAGTTTAACCTCTTGAACTCGTTTGATCAGCTGACCCACATATATATATTTATAAATAATAATAAAAGAAAACAAAGAAGCAAATATAAAGCTTTTTGAGGATATTATCAACATTTATTATTTTTGTTTTTGTAGCTTTTACTTGAATGTAGCCGATGCTTATCGCATTTTTAATCACTCTGGCGTTTATTGCATTTCTTTTGAATTTGCTCTTTGCGCGCCAAAGAGAACATACAACACCAATTCCAACTAACAACAACAACAACGCCAACAGCAACAACAATAGTAAGCAACATTTTGTTAACCAATTAAAGCTTCATTTGCGGTACACATGTCTCAGCCTAACACAAGCACTTAAACTTGAGCTTTTCAACTTTGATTAACTGTTTATCACTCTCTCTCGCTCTCGCACACAGACAACTCCAGTGTTATTGCGGCTACAGCAACAACGTCGACGACAGCAAAGGGCAGCGAGCAAAAACAACAGCAGCAAGAACAACAACAACAACAGCAGCAGCAGCAGAAGCAGCAACGTTTTCCCAAGTCTTGCATAAAAAAAGTGAAATTCTCCAGCGAGACCCTCAAAGCGGATGTTGATGGCCTGTGCGAGCAGTTGAAGGAGAGCGACGTTTTAAGCGAACTGAAAAATTTTCATATAAACAATAATAATAACAATAACAACGACATTGACAACAAATACAAGAACAAAATGAGCGAACAGGAGGCAACGACAAGTGGCGAAACGACACAGGCCACGCCCACAGATGGCGATCGCCCTAGTTTTTTGGTAATTAGCTTTAGCCATACAAAGTTTAATAATTTAAATCATAATTTTCTTCTTTTGGCAGGTGGGCGATGAAATCGATGAGAAGGAGGCAATTGAAGCGGGCGAAGCCGGCGATCAGTTCCCGCAGAAAATGCAAAGCGATATTTGTCAAAATGGCGACATAGCAGAGCGACGCAAACGTCTGAGGTAATTACACAAAAAAAAAAAAAAAAAAAAAAGAAAAGGAACATAATTCGAATTAGAATAAAAACTATTTACCATGCTCTCTACGACAAACAACAGTGAGCGAGCTTCGCGGAAAGAGATGACAATAGACCATTAAAAACGTGCTGCAAATTAAGAGAGCTTCTCTTTTCATATTGCGGAACCTTTTTTAAGAGCATAGCAGTCAGCTGTGCAGCGGAAAAGCTGCAGCGGCAGGTGGTAGTCAAAGAGAACTACTATTGCTTGTCATCTTTTTCTTTCATTCATAACAACAAACGATGCCGCGGGCCGCGGCGCCGTCAATGAGAATTTAAAAATTTATCCAAATGCTCTTATAACTTTAGCTTCCTCTGCGACAGCTCATTGGCTCACTCACTCTCTCTCTCTTTCTGTCTCTCTCGCGCTCCCATAGGCCATGTGTCGAATGAGTAACGCCATCGCCACCGGGTCGTTCAAGCTGGGAGCGTTGCCTTTGCTGCCTGCCAGTTTGTAAGCACTTGCCGTGCCCGTCGGTCGCCATAGCATATTAAGCAGCGCATTGACCAAAGCCCAATTCTCGCGTGTGATTTTTTTTTTCTTATTCGATATATCTTCTTCTTTGCCATTAACTGACCCGCTGGCACATTAGTTTTTAGTGTTTATTCATTGCGGTGAAAGTGGCGCTGCACGTCGATGTTGATTAGTCATAAATTACTTGCATAATATATATAACGAAATATAAGAATACAACAAATTACCCGGTAAACTCGATTAGAGTAGAGTTTAAACTTTGGACTTGAATGCTCTTGGCCCTAATTGCGTTTGTCAAAATGCTAAAACGACGCGCCAGCAAACGTTTTGTGCTTGTGGAAACAGGTGAAGAACTGTTGCCAACAACAACAACGGACAACAACAATTCGTCAAGTGTCATACCCAATATTGTGGCAATTGATATGTGCCACAACAACAACAACAGCAGCAACAACAACGACAACAACATCAATGCGTCAACCTCTTCGCTATTAAACGTCACAACCTCCGGCACCATAAAGTAATTCAGCTATAAACTATTTCCATACGCAAATCACGCACATTTATTTTTATAGAAACAAATATATACATAATTGAGTTGCATATGCGAAATGCGTCCTCCGTCCACTTGCCAAATAATATGTAGAATGAGAGTGAGTGAGGCCACGCGCTTGCAAGCAAAGTAAACATTGTTGAAAGCTTTCAAAAATGCGACGTTACAAAAAAAAAACTTTTTCTTCCTCTTTGTGCTGTGGTAGAAAACCGGTTTGCCAAAATGCTCTTTTAAATTCCATTTGCAGTAGCTTCAACTCTCCCCTACTCCTCGCGCTCTCTTTCTCTCTTCAACGTATCTAACATTGACCCACACACACAGCAAGCTTCAACTTCACACTGTACTACAAAAGTGTGCAGACTGGTTTAAATGCATAAATTAGTGTGAACTTCTTTTGTTGTAAATAAAACTTGGCATACATATTTTGGATTTATCTTTATAAATTCATTGATACACAAATGATGTTTAAAATTAATGGTTTGACTTAAAACTTTTTTTAGTTGACAAACGAAATGTGTTATGCAGTGTAGTAAATGTATATCTCTGCAAGGCAAGCATGTAAAGTGTGCGAGCTGCATGTGAAGCTAGAAACAAAGGGAAGAAAGTTTCTTAGGTAGCCCTCGCAAACAGCTGATTTTAGCTTCAGCAGTTGTTTTTGCTTTTCGCTTTCCTTTAGTAATGATTTGTAAAGGTTAAAGAGCCGTTGTTTTTTTTCTTGTGTACTCTAAGAGCGAACTCGCACATCTGTTAATTTAAAATATGAGAAATATATATAATATATACATATACATATAGATTTATTTTTAAACTCACATTTACAAATCTAGAAATCAATGCTCATTACGTTTTTGCCTTTGCAGACCCAGCATGTCGCGCACTGGTCTCGGCCAGGATCGTCATCAGGATCGTGACTTTCACATTGCCACCACGGAGGAGTTCGTTAAGCGTTTCGGCGGCAATCGCGTAATCAATCGAGTGCTGATTGCCAACAATGGCATTGCGGCTGTCAAGTGCATGCGCTCGATCCGTCGCTGGTCCTACGAGATGTTCAAGAACGAGCGTGCGGTGCGCTTCGTGGTTATGGTCACGCCCGAGGATCTGAAGGCCAATGCCGAATACATTAAGATGGCCGATCACTATGTGCCCGTGCCTGGTGGCTCCAACAACAACAACTATGCGAACGTCGAGCTAATTGTGGATATTGCACTTCGCACACAAGTTCAGGTGGGTTTTCCTATTTAAGTAACACTTACTAGATCTCCTCTAAACTTTGTATCGTATGATTTCTATTTACTCGTATGGGCTCTACTCAAAGCCAAGTGTTTTCATTGATTTTAATTTTACACCGCACAGATTCGGTTGTGTTTATCTCTATACGCCTGGAATAGTCACTGTTTATTTTTTACGAGCACCCACTTAGATAGATTACACTGTGCTACAATGAAATCAAATTTTATTAGTCATATTTTTTTTACTTTTTAAATTCATTATAAAAATACATATTTGTTCTTAATTATTAAAGTCTATAAAAGTATTTATCACTTGCACATTTTTCGACAGTAAAGATAAGTGAGCAGAGTAATAATAGAAAGATAGAGAGATCTATGGGTCCATAAAAAGTGTTTTAATCCAAAAATCTCTTTTATTATCTATGTCATTTATGTGATATCTTGCGAAAGAAGATATCTTTATCTAAGACGCATAAATTTAATCCTAAATTGCAGGCAACTTAGTTAGTAATTAAAATTTATTTAATTTCGCTTTCAGTTATATAGCAGTCAGCTTTTTGTCATTATACTGCTGAATAATTTCAGTCACCTTTGGTCATTCATACTTATAGCCAAATAAGTCTGCTCTGACCTGGCTTTGAATCTTCCTCATGCAGTATTCCCTATAGTCGTCCCAGTGCATACCTGTGCGCAAAGAACTCAGCTCAGAGCAGGCTTTCAATCTTCCGCTGTCAGTTATATAGCAATCACCTTTTTGTCATTCTATTGCATAATTATTTCAGTAATTTTTTAGTCGTTCAAAACTATGGCCAAATAACTCTGCTCTGACCTGGCTTTGAATCTTCCGCACTCAATACTCCCTATAATCGTGCCTAGTCGAATCCTCGACTCAGACCTGGCTTTCAATCTTTCTCATTCAGTTATATAGCAGCCAGCTTTTTGTCGTTCTACTGATGAATTATTTCAGTTATTTTTAGTCGTTCAAAATTATGTCCAAATAACTCTGCTCTGGTCTGGCTTTGAATCTACCGCACTCAGTACTCCATATAGTCGTCCTATTTCATGCGTAGTCAAATACTTAGCTCAAACCTGGCTTTCAATCTTTCTCATTCAGTTATATAGCAGCCAGCTTTTTGTCGTTATACTGCTGAATTATTTCAGTCATTTTTAGTCGTTCAAACTTATGACCAAATAACTCTGCTCTGGCCTGGCTTTGAATCTACCGCACTCAGTACTCCATATAGTCGTCCTATTTCATGCGTAGTCAAATACTTAGCTCAAACCTGGCTTTCAATCTTTCTCATTCAGTTATATAGCAGCCAGCCTTTTGTCGTTATACTGCTGAATTATTTCAGTCATTTTTAGTCGTTCAAAATTATGGCCAAATAACTCTGCTCTGGCCTGGCTTTGAATCTTCCGCACTCAGTACTCCCTATACTCGTGCCTAGTCAAATCCTCGGCTCAGACCTGGCTTTCAGTCTTTCTCAGTCAGTTACATAGCAGTCAGCTTTTTGTCATTGCATACCTTTGGTCAAGTGACTCAGCTCAAGTTTGACTTTTAATCTTCTTCATTTTTTAATTGATCAAAAGCTATAGAAAAATTAGGTTTCATTGTTCTAGAGCTTGAGTAAAGTTAATTATGAGCCTGGTATAACCTATATATAGCTATCATATTGAAAGAAATAAACTATATAATGCAAAGCTCTTAGCTAGAGCGTATTTATGGCTGAATAGCTGTTGAGCTCTCTCTCTCCGATGTTCTTACTAATAATGAGAGTTGAATTCGAGTACTCAGAGATGGAAAGAGACTTAACTGTGGTCACAATTCATCAAAGAGTGCGATATTTGTGAGAGAGAGGGAGACAGAATGTAAAAGAGCAAGAGAGAAACATGATCAGGCTGGAGGGAGTGGAAGAAGGTAAAGAATGTTAGAACTAAATAAAAAAGAGTCGCAAAGCATTTGTGTGCGTCGTAAGATAAAAAACAATATTTACTTGCAAGCAAACGCCCTCCTCCTCGATTCTCAAGAATTCAAGTAGGCTAGTCAGCTTTGCATGCGATTTTAGTTGCATTTTTTTTTTTTTTTTTGGTGAGTTTGAAGTGAAAAGAAAAAGATTATTAAATATGTATATATATATCTACATAATTAAATATAAATTATATATATTCATAATTAATTATAAATACACCGGTTATTATATAGCAGGCTATTATTATAACATAGTTTATTATAGACACTCAAGCATTGTTATGACAGTGAAGTTTATATAGAGATAATGATGGACTCTACAAGTTCTATAGAGATAAAAGCAGTGAAGGTCGTTAATAAAAATCTAACTGTGCGCACTTCGGGCTGTCCCTCGTAGGGCATAAGCTCCACACAATGCCGTCACGTCACAATTGCTTTGATAGCCGTCATAAGCCAGCGTGTTATCTATCATCTAGCTAAACAGTCGCACAGCTAATTGAATTAGTTATTTATTAGCATTTTACTAATGAAGAGTAACTATTTCTATACATTTCTGCACAGGCCGTGTGGGCGGGCTGGGGACATGCGTCGGAGAATCCCAAGTTGCCGGAGCTGTTGCACAAGGAGGGACTGGTCTTCCTCGGTCCACCGGAGCGTGCGATGTGGGCGTTGGGCGACAAGGTGGCGTCATCGATTGTGGCCCAAACGGCCGATATACCAACTTTACCATGGTCCGGCTCGGATCTGAAGGCTCAATACAGTGGCAAAAAGATTAAAATCTCCAGTGAGCTGTTCGGTCGTGGTTGTGTCAACAACGTGGAACAGGGACTGGCCGCCGTGGCCAAGATTGGTAAGAGATGCAAATAATAGTAAATGACTTGAATGAGCTCTATTAATATATGTGTGTTTCTTAGGTTTCCCGGTTATGATTAAGGCTTCGGAGGGTGGCGGCGGCAAGGGCATTCGACGCGTGGACACCGCCGAGGACTTTCCTGCTCTGTTCCGTCAGGTGCAGGCCGAGGTGCCCGGCTCGCCCATCTTTGTCATGAAGCTGGCAAGCGGAGCACGTCATTTGGAGGTTCAGCTGCTGGCCGATCAGTATGGCAATGCGATCAGCTTGTTCGGTCGTGATTGCTCCATACAGCGACGTCATCAGAAGATCATTGAGGAGGCGCCGGCCATCGTGGCCCAGCCAGAGGTGTTTGAGGACATGGAGAAAGCTGCCGTGCGCCTGGCCAAGATGGTTGGCTATGTCAGCGCCGGCACTGTCGAGTATCTGTACGATCCGGAGGGCAGATATTTCTTCCTCGAGCTCAATCCGCGCCTGCAGGTGGAGCATCCGTGCACGGAAATGGTGGCCGATGTCAATTTGCCCGCCTGTCAGCTACAAATTGGAATGGGCATACCGTTGTATCGCTTGAAGGATATACGCTTGCTCTATGGCGAATCTCCGTGGGGCTCGTCGGTTATTGACTTTGAGAATCCACCGAATAAGCCCCGTCCATCAGGACACGTCATTGCCGCACGCATCACTTCCGAGAATCCCGATGAGGGCTTCAAGCCCAGCTCCGGCACCGTGCAGGAGCTCAACTTCCGTTCGAGCAAGAATGTGTGGGGCTACTTCAGTGTGGCTGCATCTGGTGGTCTGCACGAGTTCGCGGATTCCCAATTCGGCCATTGCTTCTCCTGGGGCGAGAATCGTCAGCAGGCACGCGAGAATCTTGTGATTGCGCTCAAGGAGTTGTCCATTCGCGGCGATTTCCGTACAACGGTTGAATATCTGATTACGCTGCTCGAAACGAATCGTTTCCTGGACAACAGCATAGACACCGCCTGGCTGGACGCACTGATTGCGGAGCGTGTGCAATCCGAGAAGCCGGACATTATACTGGGCGTCATGTGCGGTGCTCTGCACATCGCTGATCGCCAGATCACTCAGTCGTTCTCCAGCTTCCAGACCTCACTGGAGAAGGGTCAGATCCAGGCGGCCAACACGCTGACCAATGTGGTGGACGTGGAGCTGATCAATGGCGGCCTGCGCTACAAAGTGCAAGCAGCCAAGACTGGACTCAATTCATATTTTCTGCTCATGAACAATTCGTTCAAGGAGATCGAAGTGCACAGGCTCTCGGACAGCGGGCTGCTCATCTCGTTGGAGGGCGCTTCGTATACCACCTATATGCGCGAGGAGGTGGATCGCTATCGCATTGTCATTGGCAATCAGACGTGCGTCTTTGAGAAGGAGAATGATCCCTCTCTGCTGCGCAGTCCCTCGGCTGGCAAGCTGATCAATATGATTGTCGAGGATGGCGCCCATGTGGCCAAGGGTCAGGCGTTCGCTGAGATCGAAGTGATGAAAATGGTGATGACTCTCACCTCCCAGGAGGCGGGCACTGTGACCTTTGTGCGTCGCCCTGGCGCTGTGCTCGATGCTGGCTCACTGCTCGGCCACCTGGAGCTGGATGATCCGTCGCTGGTGACCAAAGCGCAGCCCTGCAAAAGCCAATTCCCACAGCCCGAGAATGCGCCCGTGCCCGAGAAACTCAACCGGGTGCACAACACGTACAAAAGCATACTGGAGAACACCCTGGCCGGCTACTGTCTGCCGGAGCCGTACAATGCGCAGCGTCTGCGCGACATAATTGAGAAGTTTATGCAGAGCTTGCGTGACCCATCGCTGCCGCTGCTCGAGCTGCAGGAGGTGATCGCCTCGATATCGGGACGCATACCCATTTCGGTGGAGAAGAAGATACGTAAACTGATGACGCTCTACGAGCGCAACATCACCAGCGTCTTGGCCCAGTTCCCATCGCAGCAGATCGCAAGTGTGATCGATAGCCATGCGGCCACGCTGCAGAAGCGCGCCGATCGCGACGTATTCTTCTTGACCACCCAGAGCATTGTGCAGTTGGTGCAGCGCTATCGGAACGGCATCCGTGGACGCATGAAGGCCGCCGTCCACGAGCTGCTGCGCCAGTACTACGATGTGGAGTCCCAGTTCCAGCATGGACACTACGACAAGTGCGTGGGACTGGTGCGAGAGCACAACAAAGATGACATGCTGACGGTGGTCAATACGATCTTCTCGCACTCGCAGGTGGCCAAGAAGAATCTGCTGGTCACGCTGCTCATCGATCACCTGTGGGCCAATGAGCCCGGCCTCACCGACGAGCTGGCCAACACGCTCAGCGAATTGACCTCGCTCAATCGGGCGGAGCATTCGCGTGTCGCTCTACGCTCACGCCAGGTGCTCATCGCCGCCCATCAGCCGGCCTACGAGCTGCGTCACAATCAAATGGAATCGATATTCCTCTCCGCTGTCGATATGTACGGTCACGATTTCCATCCGGAGAATCTGCAGCGTTTGATCATGTCGGAGACCTCGATCTTTGACATACTCCATGACTTCTTCTTTCACTCCAATCGCGCGGTCTGCAATGCCGCCCTCGAGGTCTATGTGCGGCGCGCGTACACCTCCTATGAGCTGACGTGTCTGCAGCACTTGGAGCTCTCCGGCGGATTGCCGCTGGTGCATTTCCAGTTCCTGCTGCCCACGGCGCATCCGAATCGCCTGTTCTCGCGCATGAGCTCACCGGAGGGTCTGGACCAGGCAGCCGCCGAGACCATGGGCAGCTCGTTTGTGCGCACGGGCGCGATTGCGGCGTTCGATTCGTTCGAGCACTTCTCCATGTACTCGGATGAGATACTCGATCTGCTGGAGGATTTCGTTTCGCCAGCGATGGTCAGCGCCAAGGTCCTGGAGGCTGTCGAGGCTGTGGACTCCATTTCGGACAGTCGCCACAGCACCTCGATTAACGTCTCTCTCTCGGATCCCATCACGCGTGCGAATGCTGCCGAGGAGGCCAAGTCCACGGAGCCGATACACATCATAAGTGTGGCGGTGCGGGAGACGGGTGAGATGGATGACGTGCAAATGTCGCAGATCTTTGGCAACTACTGCAAGGAGCACAACGAGGAGCTGTACCAGCGACGCATACGTCGCATCACATTTGCGGCGCTCAAGAAACGCCAGTTCCCCAAGTTCTTTACGTATCGAGCAAGGGACAACTTCGAGGAGGATCGCATCTACAGGCATTTGGAGCCGGCATCCGCTTTCCATTTGGAATTGAATCGCATGAAGACGTACGACCTGGAGGCATTGCCCACGGCTAACCAGAAGATGCATCTGTATTTGGGCAGAGCCAAGGTGTCCAAGGGTCAGGAGGTCACCGACTATCGTTTCTTCATACGTTCCATAATCCGTCACTCGGATTTGATAACCAAAGAGGCCTCATTCGAGTATCTGCAAAACGAGGGCGAACGTGTGCTGCTGGAGGCCATGGACGAGCTGGAGGTTGCCTTCTCGCATCCGCACGCCAAGCGCACCGATTGCAATCACATTTTCCTGAACTTTGTGCCCACGGTCATCATGGATCCGGCGAAGATCGAGGAGTCCGTCACGAAGATGATCATGCGCTATGGGCCGCGCTTGTGGAAACTGCGCGTGCTGCAAGCTGAGCTGAAGATGGTCATACGGCAGTCACCGCAGTCGCCCACCCAAGCAGTTCGCCTGTGCATTGCCAACGATTCGGGCTACTTCCTAGATATCTCCATGTACACAGAGCAAACTGAACCCGAAACGGGCATCGTAAGTCCAAATAGACTCAAGAGATTTAGTTGATCACGATTAAGAATTCTCTCTCTCTCTCTCTCTCTCTCTCTCTTCCTCCGCAGATCAAGTTCCATGCCTATGGCGATAAGCAGGGCTCACTGCATGGCCATCCCATTTCCACGCCCTACATGACCAAGGACTTCTTGCAGCAGAAACGCTTCCAGGCGCAATCGAATGGCACCACCTATGTCTACGATGTGCCCGACATGTTCCGCCAGATGACCGAGCGCCATTGGAGAGAGTTCTCCAAGGCGCGGCCCACTGTCGACATACGCACACCCGACAAGATACTGCTGGAGTGCAAAGAGCTGGTACTGGAGAACGACACTCTAGTCGAGCTACAGCGACTGCCAGGAGAGAATAATGTATGTATAATAATAATGGAAAATAGTTGAATTACTAATCTCTCCCTTTCTCTCTCTCTCGCTCTCTCTATCTACAGTGCGGCATGGTTGCTTGGCGCATTGTGCTGGCCACGCCCGAGTATCCAGCTGGTCGCGAGATTATAGTGATTGCCAATGATCTGACCTATCTGATTGGCTCCTTTGGCATCAAGGAGGATGTGCTCTTTGCCAAAGCCTCACAGCTGGCGCGTCAACTGAAAGTGCCTCGCGTATGTCGCCTCATTTAAATCCGAATTAAATCGTTTCTTTATTATCAAATGATTTCTCGCGCAGATCTATATTTCTGTAAACAGTGGCGCACGCATTGGTCTTGCTGAGGAGGTGAAAGCTATGTTCAAGATCGCATGGGAGGATCCAGAGGAGCCAGACAAGGGCTTCAAGTATCTCTACCTGACCACGGAGGATTACGCCCAGGTAGCGAATCTGAATTCAGTGCGCGCGATACTCATTGAGGACGAAGGCGAACAGCGCTACAAAATTACGGACATCATTGGCAAGGATGATGGTTTGGGCGTTGAGAATTTGCGCTACGCTGGCTTGATTGCTGGCGAGACGTCTCAGGCGTATGAGGAGATCGTCACCATTGCCATGGTCACCTGTCGCACCATCGGCATTGGCTCCTATGTCGTGCGTCTTGGCCAGCGTGTCATACAGATTGATAACTCGCACATTATACTCACGGGCTACGCTGCCCTGAATAAGGTAAATTAAAGCCAAATATCTTATCTGAAAGCCGAAACTTGAACTCAATTTTAAATTGCATTTATAGCTGCTCGGTCGCAAGGTCTACGCCTCGAATAATCAGCTTGGTGGCGTCCAGATCATGTTTAACAATGGCGTCACCCACAAAACGGAAGCCGTCGACCTTGATGGTGTCTACACAATACTCGACTGGCTCTCTTACATTCCAGCCTACATTGGCTGCGATCTGCCCATCATTTTGCCCAGTGATCGCATTGATCGTCCAGTCGATTTTATGCCCACCAAATCGCCATACGATCCCCGCTGGATGCTTGCAGGTCGTGTCAATCCCGCCAATGCCAATGAGTGGGAGAATGGCTTCTTCGATCGCGATTCATGGAGCGAAATTATGGCTCCCTGGGCTAAGACCGTGGTCACGGGCCGTGCCCGCTTAGGCGGTGTGCCAGTGGGCGTCATTGCGGTGGAGACGCGCACTGTTGAGGTGGAAATGCCTGCGGATCCCGCGAATTTGGACTCTGAAGCCAAAACACTGCAGCAGGCTGGCCAGGTTTGGTATCCCGACTCGTCGTACAAGACTGCGCAAGCGATCAAAGATTTCGGACGCGAAGAGTTGCCATTGATTGTGTTTGCCAACTGGCGCGGCTTCTCCGGCGGCATGAAGGACATGTATGAGCAAATTGTGAAATTTGGTGCCTACATTGTCGATGGACTGCGCGAATACAAGAAGCCGGTGCTCATCTATTTGCCACCCAATGCTGAGCTGCGCGGCGGCGCCTGGGCTGTGCTTGATTCGCTTATCAATCCGCGTTACATGGAGACCTATGCCGATCCAGAGGCACGCGGCGGTGTGCTTGAGCCAGAGGGCATTGTGGAGATCAAGTACAAGGAGAAAGATCTGGTCAAGACAATACATCGTCTAGATGGCACCACCATTGAGGTGAGCCAGTCAAATTATATACATATTTCTTTATATATTAATTGTACATTTTTTATTTGTAGCTAAAACGCGAGCACGACGAGGCTATCGCCGCTGGCGATAAGGTCAAAGCCGCACAGCTCGACGAGAAGATTAAGGCACGCATTTCAGTCCTCATGCACGTGTACCATACGGTTGCCGTGCACTTTGCTGATCTACACGATACGCCCGAGCGCATGCTGGAAAAGGAATGCATAAGCGAAATTGTGCCTTGGCGTGACTCGCGTCGCTGGCTCTACTGGCGTCTGCGTCGACTGCTGCTCGAGGATGCGTATATCAAGAAGATCTTACGCGCACAAGATAACCTCTCGGTGGGTCAGGCCAAACAGATGCTGCGTCGCTGGCTAGTCGAGGAGAAGGGCACCACTGAGGTAATAATAATATATATTAATAATAATAATATGTATTAATATGTCTCTTTCTCAGGCCTATTTGTGGGACAAGAACGAGGAAATGGTTAGCTGGTATCAGGAACAAACAAATAGCGAATCGATTGTGTCCAAAAATGTGAACTCTGTGAAGAGGGATGCCATCATCTCTACAATATCGAAGATGCTAGAGGTTGCTTAATTAGATTTTCATTTATAATATTTATATATTAATATTTATATTCCTTGTCAGGACTGTCCGGATGTGGCCCTGGATGCTGTCGTTGGTCTCTGCCAAGGATTGACGCCCGTGAATCGTGGCGTTGTTGTACGCACCTTAGCGCAAATGCAGCTGAACGAGGAGTCATCGGCGAATACCCAAGGATGACTTTACTTTCACTTTTAAGTTAAGGCGAGCATCGAGAGTCTCCATTTCAAACTTTGGTTTACGGATGTTTTATAATGCACAATATCGGAAGAGTGTTTCGTTTATTTTTGATAGGCTTTGCTAGCTAGCAAAATATCTTGCATTTCGTTTAGTTAAAATTGTTCTGTACATTTTAATTAGTCTATTTTATTAGTTACTACAAATTTAGTTAACTTCAAATGTTCATTTTTGGAATTTTAGGTCGCGGGTAGTACGAAAGGGACCCTCAACATTTAAATTTTCTAGTTATTCTTTTATCAAATATATACGTATATATAAACTTCTCTGTATATATATATATATATATATATATATATATATTGTTTTTGTATTTGTATTGTATACAAAAACAAAACTTTCCGCTAGTTGTCTAAGAGCTAAAATTGTATACCATATATATATATATAAATATTTATATATATATACGTGTATGCAGAAATATTTTGTGAATTATACGAATAGAAAAATACGATTGTGAATATATGTATGTACATGTTTCATATATAAATTGAATTTATATTTTTAAGATTTTTCTCTTACTGTTGTTTTTGTGTTTTGTGTGCATTGATTCATGGAATCATAGCGATTTATTTCTTAAATTCAAAATGAAATTTTACATTTGGAACTCCAAGAGGCAAGTGTTAATTAAATTATAAAATAAACTGCCAGATTAGGATTAGGAGAATCCCAATAGATTTTTCAAATGATGCTTATCCCCAAGCTTTGTTCAGTTCTGTTTGTCCAGCCAATCGGGCTCGGCCACGCCTATTTTCTCAATAATGGAATTAACTTGGTAACACAACGATTGGATTTGCCGATCCCATTGAGGCAACAGTTCCCGATTCTCAAAATGCACAATGCCTGAAATCTGATCAATGTGTCCATTCATGCGTCCCTCCGTAATCATCTGAGAAGCAATTTTCTCTGCCTTGGCAGCAGGTATATCCAAGAGAGCACCCAATTCCTCGAATGTTATGTTGTTATACAATTTGCTGGCGGACAACAAATTGTGTTCGAAGACCGCTCGATCCAAAATGGATGAGCCGTCCGGTGTGGCAGCCTTCTGATGATCCTGCAACAAAGCCTCAAATTCCTGCAGCTCCGAGCGTCTTATAATGCGCTCCAAATACATCTTCTCCAGTATACCATAGGCGGGTAAATGCTGGCATCGTTCATCCTTGAAGAGTGTGGCCAACATTCTGGAGCGCTGCTGTCCAGCTGAGGCTAGAACTGTGCAGATTAGAGCCTTCTTCAAGGCAGTCATTCGCTCGCCCTGATCCACGATTTTGCGGTAGGAAAGTTCGTTGTAACGCTGAGCAGCTTCAATGAATTTACGACGATAGTCAAGAACGCGGGCATAGCAAACTTTGTAAAGGACCTAAGTTATAGATAATAGATAACATTATTAGGAATATGTAGATTAAAATGGCGAATGGCACCTGCAACTCTTCGGAGTTAGTTTCGGCTTGCAGTAAAGAGGCGCGATTAATGAAAAGCTCGGCCTGTACGGAATCGTTGTCCTCCAGATACAGACGTGCGATTTTCAAATATGTGCCCAATTTGCATTCCACAGAATATTGTTTCTGACCCGTTTCCAAAGGTATGCCAACCAGAACGGTCGCTGCATCGCGCCATTGTTGATTGCGCTCGTAGATGTTGGCTAGGTGGAAACGTATGCCGGCCACTTGCTCCTCGAATGAAATGACACGTGGATGAACCTTCTCGAGTGTGAAGTGTGACAGTTGCTTGGACATGTCGTCAGGCAATTTACTCAGCTCGACACCCACATCGTTCAGGATCTGGCGCGCAATGACTAGGCTAACATGCTCATTGACAATGGCCTCAACAAAGAGTTTCAGTGTATCGATCAATTCGGGGCCGGTATTTGAAAGCACATTTTTGAGCAGTTGGCGGTACTTGTCGACCTGATCCTTATGTGTGCCAATAAAGTTAGTCAAGCCCATTAGTTGGGTACGCAGCACCGCTGTAGGTATGCCCATTATCCAGGATAACTCAACTGCAACTTTGACTCAATAGCACTAATAAAGCAGACGAAATTAATAAATATTATCGATAGTCAATTAGAGTGCTGAACAACGTTCGAATTGAAAATATACCAAAATCTGGTATTTACTAAAATTGAAAGTAGTGCAATAATAATTAATATTAATCAAGTATATAATTTAAAGATTTAATAAACTTAATATGTATTTAGGTATTTTTTGGTAATTTAGTATATAATAATTTAAGCAAGTGGCAGCTCGCAACTGCATTCGATAACACCTTAAATATATCGACTATTTTAATATATAAACAAAGCCGGTCTAAAATTAGCACCTGGAATTCGGGTATGGATGTATCGGTGGAACATGGCAGATGATGATGATGATGACCACAGCATAGCTGCAAGTCCAACAGGATTAAGTGGCCATTGCTTCAGGCGCAAATATCAAAGAAAGTCCCACAACAGCAATGTACCGGCTAAGCAGTCGACGGATTCACAAGTGTCATGTGGAAGCTCAAAGCAGCAGTCGCAATTGAAAGAATGGGAATTGCGTGAGCAACGCCTTTTTGAAGCCGATCGCTTAGATTGCCTACGCGCACTGCAAGAGCCAGTGCGAGTACGTCTCATACCACCATCACAAAATTTTACAACGTTGCAATACATGTTGGAAAAACATGACGTGGACATAAAGGAAGTCGAGCCAGAGATAGATGCAACAGAGTCATCAAATATTGTACAGCTAATATTGAGGGATTTCTGTGAATCTCCCACATATACGGAAGGCGAAGAGGAGCTGGAGGATTATTCGCCCTGGTTTCGTTTTCGAGGCAAGAAAATTAAAACCTTTGGGAAAGCAGCCAGAGCTGATGATGAGGATTGCTTGAGTTGTTCTTCCTCGGAGCTCTCTGTGCAAGAGGATTACAGCACACAAGTGCCCACAATAACGAATTGCGTCTTCGATGCGAATAGCTCTCAGAAGATCTGTGAGAGCTTGCAGAATCTGAGCGCATTTTTCAACACTCAATGCAATACACATAGATCGATTGATTTACCCGAAGTGACTACGGAATTGAATACTATAGTACTGGAAGCGCTAGATTACGGGGACGACTCTGCAAAAGGTATTCTGGAAGACATTAATTACTTCATGCAATTTCACCATGCTGTTAACTGTGATAATAAAATAATAGGTAAGTCATAGGTATGTAGAGTGCACTCAGTGAGTGACTTTTTAAATTACGCGGTCATTCGATTTTCGATTACTATTGCTGTGTTGCAAATCGTTGAAAATTGGTAATATTTTTGCTGCAATTTGAAAAGTGTATATATTTACTATAGATTTTTATTTTACAGATAATGCCGAGCTTTCACTGTTTAGAGATGAAACTGCAGGAAAAGTTGAGAGATTGCAAGGTAAGTGCCAGATGAAGAATCAAAAGATATTATTCATAAAAAAACAATTATTTATTTTAGAGACTGACTTATGTGAAAATAAGAAAGTATACTCTATAAAATCTCAGCTGGAGGATGTTAAAGAAACTTCAGAGATTGAATTGCTTGAGGAAATAGCTTTAAGTGAATGGCAGCCCGTGGATGTAGAGAATTCAAACATAGAAGAGCCGCAAGGGAACAATTTTAATCAGGAGATGGAAATGGATATGATTGCATTCAGTGAATGGCAACCTGTGGAGATAACAGATGAACCACAGGAAACTGCAGAGGCGCAACAAGGAGCTAGAGCTCCTGCCGATGATTCAACAAATATTCAGTTTCGCACGGCTTCGAATAAGGCAATGAAATTAACCGAGGAAATGAAAAGGAAAGCAGCTATGCTCATGGCTGATTTGGAAACGATTGCCGAAGATCCAGCAGGGAATAATATGACGAATGGAAATATGCAAAAGAAAGAGCAGGTGGATGAAGCAGCTACGGACTGTGAATTGCTCGCTGGGATTCCTCTTAGCGAATGGCAGCCAATGGATATACCAGACAGCAAACAAATAAAAGATGACCCCAATGTTAGTAATCAGTTGGATATGATACCTTTTAGCGAATGGCAGCCTATAGATATGCCAGACGTTGCTAGCAATGCACAAATTTCAGCAAATATTGAGTTTCGAACTGCTTCGAATAGGACTCTGACACTAAGCAACGAGATGAAACAGAAGGCTGCGATGTTGATGGCTGATTTGGAAACTGTGAATGCTAATCCACGTGAGACAATAGACGATTCCTTGGTTAAGGCTGAAACTTGGTGCTCCTCAACTACCGAAATTGTAAATCGCATTGAATTTCGTACTGCTTCGAATAAGCATCTAAAAGTAACGAAGGAAATGAGGCAGAAGGCAGCTATGCTGATGGCTGATTTGGAAACTCTGAATGTTAATCCCCCAGCGGAGTTGAAGGATGCCACGACTGGAGTTGAAGCAAATTGTTCCCAGTTAATTAGTGAAGTAGATGAAAACGCTGAACCTAACGCATCTGAATGTATTGAGTTTCATTCTGCTTCGAACAAGGTGCTCAAATTATCGAAAGAGATGAGGCAGAAGGCAGCGATGCTGATGGCTGATTTGGAGGCCAATCAACCAGAGGCAACAAATAATACCGGCCAAAAAGATAGAAGAGAGGAAAAACGAACGGCTAAGCTAAAAATTGAAGCCATCGATGGAATCTATCCGTTTGACTTGGAAACTAGGCAGGACTTATGGTTGGAGAGGGTAGAACAAAAACTGGATACCCAAAGTGGGCCTGATTTCGTAAGCGAGACACCCAAGTGCACAACAGAGCTGCAATCTTCCTTAACACAGCTCTCCGAACGTTCGCCTTTGGACAGAGCAACAAAGAGTTCAATAATAACGCGTCGTAATCTGTTGTCACTCAATAAAAGGCGGAAACAAAAGCGAAATGCAGAGAGCTGCAATGTGGATGCAGGGCATACGCCAATTAAAAGGTTTGCTTCTATGGCAGCAGCGACAAGCACTCCAATGCCTAGTCACAAGGAAAACCACATGCAGAATGATGAAAACCTCAAATCCTCTACGAGGGAGCGCAGTTGCTCGCAAGATTCGCCACGCATCGAGAGGAAGCGTATGTGTAAGCGTAAGAGTGAAGATGCGCTCTCGCCTATTTATGCCCCAACGCAGAAAACGAGGCGACTGGGACTAAGTCGTATTCGCAACAAATCAACACAGGAAATTTGAATTAAAAAAATTCGCGCTAAAAAAAAACTAGTAATATTAGTTATACACAAAGCTGACAGTGAGATTTTTATGTGCATTGCGGTGGCGCGCGCTTACCAACACTACCATATGTGAGTTCCAGTTGCTCATTCCATTTCCAATTGGTAAGAAAATAAATAGTATAATCTGTTACAATAAAAACACAGCTTTAAAACTGAGATAAACTATAAATCAAATGTAAATGGGCAACAATTGTAAAAGTGTGAATAATAATTGTAAAACTAAGCAAAATAAATTTAGTTATAGTTTTTGCAGACAGCAAACAACATGGTTTACACACTTTGTTTACGTCCCCGCTGCATAATTTCCATTGGAAGGGACCCAAATAATAAAAAATAGCAACAAAACAATCAAATATGCAAGTGACTTCATTTTGCACAATATGAATTGCCTTGGAAATGACTAGTATAATATACGTTCGTGTTTCAATAAACGTTTAATTAATTTAGCTCTGCTAATTACGCAGATGACCGCAACTACATGTTTTCGTGAAAGTCCAATCACCTACACTTGTTACACAAACAAACAAACAAATGTATGTGTGAGTGAGTGTGTGTGTGTGTGTGTCTGTCTGTTTATTTCTTACTGTTTTAACTACATTTGAAGCTTTGTGGCTGATATTTGTAATCTTTAATGCATAGGCGTTTCTGTCCAAGGTCGATTGTGTGTATTGGAAGTAAAGCTTGGATGAGAACAGTTCTGTTTCTATTGCTGCGGCATACTAGCACACGTACACAGTACATAGACTAAATGCATGTATGTATGCTTTATGGATGTTTGTGTGTTGGTGTGTCACACTTACAGCCACATATGCGATGCTTCCAATTTTTATTTAGGCTATTTAAAATGATGGCGTATTAAATGCGGCTCTCGCTCTAAATCAAAGCACCTACTTTATCAGAAATAATAACGGAAATACAGTGAAAATACAACATACTGAACAATGAATATATATATATATATACATATATATATATATATATATATATATATCAGGCAGACTTATGCCTGCAATATTTTAATGTTTTAAACGAAAATTAATAATTTTTAATTAAATTCTGTTTTATTTTTATTATGATTATTTATTTGTTATTTAAATTATTAAAATAATAAACATAGTTTGAAACATAAAAAAAAAAAAAAAAAATTCAAAATTTAAATTGCTTTTCCCTTCAAAACATAAAAAACAATTTCATTTATACATCAGATTTACCAGACATAATGTATTTTCTGTTTCTTAAAAAGTAAATTTGATATTTTTATAAAAATTTTATATTTAAAAATTGGCGTGCTAAAAAGACTACAGAAAACTTTTTGTTTGCTCTCTGAGATTTTCACTGTAAGCGTCCACATACAATATATACAATTATAGTTAGGGGCTCTACTATCTGAGAGTTACGTTCAAGCTCTAATCATTTATTCGCAGCGTTTTGTTTCGCTTGCAAAACAACAACAAAAACAAACTGAAGAGCAGAAAAAAATAAATAAATAATTCGATTCAGTTGAGTACATTTTCAAATACGATTTTTGTTTTGTACTCTTTGATATCATTGTTAGTTGGGCTTTGTACGCTTTGTCATTCTTTCAATTTTGCCACGTCAGTCAGATTTAGTTTAAAATAGTGCATATATCTGTAACTTTACTGAATATCGTAACTTCAATTCTAGATATTTATTATTGCACAAGTATCCACAGGCAAGAGGAATCCAAAATTATGGCTGACGAGTTCGATGGATGCGAATGCATTTGGTCGCATGAATTGGCGATGCAAAGGCTTATCAATTTTGTAAGTAGACATAAAAAAAAAACATAAATATATATATATATATATATACTATATATATTCATATTGTCAGATACGTCAGAATCAGAACGCCTGCACAGATACCGAGTGCATAGATGGTAAAGCTACCCACTTTGAGAAATTATGCACATTTTGAAATTAATTTCTTACTTTTATGCTCTGTTGCAGTCAGTGGACGTGTTATGCAACCGGGCCAGGCCATGTCTGGCCGAGACTCGGGCAGCAGTTTCACCATAGCCATGGTGTTCATGCTGGTGGCCATGTTCATGTATATCGTGAACCCAAGCACTTGGCGTCAACTGACCAACACCAAGCCAAGTCGCCGGGATAATAATCCAGATGGAGCGCCGCCGCCGCAGCCACCGGCCATCAATTAAGCGTGGAAAGTTGCATTAACGAAAAATAGAGCTTGCATTTTCATTTACTTTTTGTTTAACCAAACCAACCACACCCACAATTAGATTCTATATATATATATATATATATATATATATATATATATATATATATAAATACAGCTCAGCTTGACCAGCTTATGTACACATGCATATACCACACATATATATATAAATATGTTTCTATATTGGAAGACAACAAAATAAATGCAGTGAAATCAAAATGTGAATATTGATATTATATATACTATATATATATATATATATATATATAAGTAGATGCTTGGTCACCGTGTGGGCCATGAAAACGGTTTAATCACTCTGCTTCTATATCCGTCTATTACGTTTAATCGATATTACACTTTTGTATAAAACTTATTGAATTACGTACAATATGAGCATATATATATAACGTGTGTACAATTATTTATATATATATATATATACATATATAAATATGTATGCATATAATTTAGCATGATTTCTTTGTGTGCAATTTACAATTGGAAAATAAATTTTATCTGTACCTAAACAAATTGAAAAGTTAAAATAATTTATATATGCTTATTGCTTATACTATTTAAAAACCACGTCTGACAATTTGTATATATTTAGTTTAAAAATTCTTGCTAATCCTCATCGTTTTGCAGCTTCTCCATCACGCGTCGCACATTCTTGAGCAAATCTTTCATTTGCTCAAATTTGCCCGTCGAATCGGGCAGATTCTCAAAGTTGATAACATCGCTGACGCCCACCTTGAAGTTATCGCCCACAGGTAGCTTGTCGTATATGGAGAACTTCAATATGGGCGTCCCCTCTATGGATGGCGCTTTGAAAATCGGAGTTTTACTGGGAGCGGGCTTCTCCGGAGTCTCTTGAGAGTCTTTTGCCTCTGCGCTCTCCGACAACTTGGTCTCCACTTCACTTGTATTGAATGAGGTATTAGTTTCCAGCTTCTGCAATAATGCTGCCTGTTGCTCTTGCAAATCGTCCAATGTGGGCGATGCAGTGCGTTGGTTTTTCTTTTCCTTCATTTCGTTAGGGGATAAAGGTGGCTTCTCCTCCGACTGCCCCTCCTCGACATCATCATCATCATCATCATTATCTAGGTCCATATCGTGTTCCGCGAGATTTGTATCGTTCCCATGCTCATCGATACTAAGATCATGCGGCGCTGGCAAATCTATCAACTTCTTGCGTTTGTAGCCTTTCGTCACATTCTCGCCCAACGATTTAATGAAGTTTGCTTTGAGCTGATGCGTCTGAAAACGTGGTACATTGTGATGCCTAAAGTCCTGTATAGAGAACACATTTGTTTAGAATTCAGCTGTTTACACACGTTTGTACACATAATTACATCGTAGAACTTAGGACCTGGCTCCACATTGAAACCAGGAAATTCAATGATTTTATTAACATCATATTTAAAGCTTTCCGATTCGCCGTCCTCCTGTTCCGGCGCTTGCACCTCGCTGCCCTGCAAGAGTTTACAATGAAATTAATATACATATATTTAGCATAATCATATTCCAGCTATCACTCACATCAGCATTGAAGAGCGCTATGCCAGAGCTTTGAACCTTTGCCTCCTCCAGCCAGGCGGGCGGATAGCCCAGTACACGCATGCGATAGAACATGAAGGGCAACTCTCCTCGGCTGAAGCCCATGGCATGACGCGTCTTACTGCTAATCTTTCCAGGTCGAATGTGCGCGAAACGTTGCTCCGTGTCCACGTGATACCGATCCACCTTCTTCTTGCGTGCACGATTTATGCGCGCTTGGTTGCGTGGCCGTGTGCAGTCCCGCAGCGAATGATCTGTGCCGCCGCAGTTGAAGCAAGCGGACTGTGACTTGGGCCGGAAGCATTTGTTCACTTCATCCAGTTTTTGCTTTTTACGCGCAAGGGTCTGCTCATCGAGCACCTCAGTGTTGCAGCGCTTGTATGAAGGCACGTGGGCAGCATTCAGCTTGGATGTCGGCGCCGTATCTATCATAAACAGATCAGCATCCGGTAGTGGTGATTTCGCTCGAGCATGCACGCTTATCCTGTGCTCCGTCGTTTTGTACTCAAAGTTCTCCTCGGCAAAGGTCGACTGCAGCGCTTGAAGCAACCGTTCTTGCAGTCTGTCGTATTCTTTCACATTTTGAAATCTTACCTCGACAACTAGGTCTTCTTCAGGCTCATTTGAGTTTAGCTGGAAAACATTTACATTATCATTTATAAACTTAACAATTTCATTTTGTTTATTTCTCTCTCATTTGGCTGTACCTGCTGACTCGCTGGTTCACTTGGTTCTTTAATCGGGGGTTGCTGCAAATTGGCGGCATTGTTACTCTCCTCTGTAGAGATCTCAGAGATCTCCTGCACTTCGCCATCTTCCAAGTCAGCTTCGCTATCAATTGTTATGACTGAATCGTTAATTTCAATAACACTTTCGTCCATTTCTATTTTAGATAAATAAACAGTCGATTGTTATTTTTCTACAGTTCATAAATACTAGTTCCGGGTTCCAGGGCGGCATAAATACAGCACGTTACTTTTCACAAGTATTTTTCACGTAACAAGTCACGGAATGTCACAGCATCTAGTTACAAATTTTTAATTCTCTAACGTAAATTGAGAAGAATTAAAAGATTATTATAAATATGGAACTTAATAGTTCTTAATTTGTGTATTAAATATAAATAGTTGTTTCTACTTGTTAAAAGGTCTCTTATTAATAAAATTATTTAAATCCTGCTGTTATAGACTTATAACAAATATATTTTGATTGAAGATTCTAAAAGTACCTGATTTCATTTTAACTTACCAGCTAACGGCACTTTTCCAGCAGCATACAATAAGGAACTGTTAATAACATTTTACAACTTTTTATATAGCATTCCAACGACGAACGGCAATACGAGCGGAACTCTAATTGTGTAGCTGTAAGAAAAGGACAAATATAGAAATTTTTGCAAGTAATAAAAGTATGAAAATGATCGTATTTGCAGACTTGATAGTTGAAACGAATTGGTCGAAATGTCTTCGTGGCGCTCCTATAATCAATTCTCCAGCTTGGATATAGATCGTAGCATAAAGTGTCCTTTGGACGATACTCACCGTGTGCTGCCCAACCGCTTAGCGCTTCACCTGACACGCTGTGAACGCAATAATTCCACCAGCAATCTGATATATTGTCCATTTAATAACACCCATTTGCTGAAAAGTAACGAAATTCGGGTACGCAAATGCAGCTCATTAAAACTTAACATTGAATTCATTTTTCTCTGCATGTATTTTATCAGGACCACGTGCTAAAATGCCGCAATCGTCTCGACTTTATGGAATATCAGCAGCTCGATGAATTGCCGCGACAAGAGCCACGTGCGTCCACGGTCGATTTGGTGGAATCCTCGGAGAACTGGGATGATGATCCACCGGTGCCCACCTACGATCCACAAGCGTATTGTGAGAAGAACCCAATAATACGCATTTTGCATGGTGCTACACCAGCCATGCGACGCTCATTTCGCGAGAACGAGCGCAAACGCTTTCAGCAACTAAGGGAAGGCAAGAGATAAGCAAATCATTCACACATACTCGCACATACATACCTACACACACACGTACACATACACACACACATATACACATATTTTACAACTTCATCTGTATGACTTTGCAAATATTTTGATTCGGCAACGGCGCATTGTGTTTAGTGTTGCAAAGCGTTCACATATTTTCAGTAATGAGCAACGTGACGATGGGCAGCATTTTAATGTCAAAAAGCTTATTTTTATCTTCATAAAAAGAATTGTTGAAATCGAAATAGCATCAATAATTAATGAATTAGAAATAAATATGATTAAATATGTAAATTCTCCTGCCTTTAGCTACAATAACAATGCGATTGCTCACCCATATGTAAAACGAAATGTATTTGACTTCCGCAATTCTTTATTGAAATCGAGATATGTTTCAGTAAGCCAAACTAAAAATTTATTCAAATCATGCGAAATGCAAAACAAGTGCTCTTTTAGATTGCATAAACTATACATATATCTATGTATAAAAAAAAAAAATTATAAAAAGAGCTGAAGACGTCATTTCTCTGATTGAGAATCTAGAAAAGCGTGCGACGGAATGCCGACAGAATAATCATTATTAATTCAACTTACAACTGGGGGAATTCTCAGCAGCAATAACAACTACAGGAGTTTCGAGCGATAAGCGAGAATTTGAATGAGCGTGAAGAGCGCAGAGCGCACAGCGAACAAGAGGCGACAATTCGTGAATGCCAATTAAGCTTTCCATGCTGACTGTCGCCCAACCATAAATAGTCCAACATCAAGTTAGACGACTTCCATTGTTAACTATGCAGTTGCTCCGGTGTCAGCTGCTGCTCCTGCTGGCCTTTGCAGCCTGTGCGCTGGCCACGCCCACACTCGACAAATTCCAAGGAAAGGCAACGATCTTGCAGCAAAAGTCAGTCAATCTGCCGGACCCCAAGCAGCTCCTAAGTCAAGTGCCCAATCCCAAGCAGCTTTTGAGCCAGCTGCCAAATCCCAAGCAACTTTTGAGCCAACTGCCAGATCCCAAGCAGCTTTTGAGCCAATTGCCCGCCAAGTTCAAGTCCAAGCCGGTGCTTGTGAAGCCTATCGTGGTGAAGCCCATTCTCGTCGTCAAGCCAATAATTGTTGGAGGCGCTGGCGGAAGTGGAAGCGCAGGCGCAGGCGGAGGTGGCCATGGTCATGGACACGGACACGGACACGGACATCATGGCAAAAATTAAATTAATAAATAAAACGAAATGAAATAAAATAATATTTTAAAAATTTGTAAATAAATGTGCATTATAAAAGCTTTATAAAAAAATAAAAACTAATAAATAAAATTAATTTATATATATAAATCTAATAATTCAAGTTTTGTGATAAGGAAAATTTTTAAAAAATATGAAGACTGAATAATATAAGTTATTAAGAACATAAATTAACTAAATATAGAATTAAATCAATAATTATATCTCATCTTTTTTATGTGACTCTAGTAGAATTTCAAGTTTTGTTGTGAAGAAAAATCGGTTAAATATAAAATTATAAAATTATAGCCCAGATTTATTAAATATATAAATCTAGTTGAATTTCAAAATGTTTTGTAGAACAATCTTGAAATGTATTAAGACTGAATAAATAAAGTTATTAAGAATATATATATATATATATATATATATATATTTATAATAAAAATATATATACATTAAATTAAATTAATTATTAAATGTTAACACAATAATAATTTTTTACTAATATATATATTTTCTTCTGTCTTTTAGCTGGTTTCTCGCTAAGCTGCGCAGCTCTGCCTGTGTGATAACCCGCTGTTTGGGAAAGTGAAAGGCTTTCGCCTGTCACACTTGGCATGCTCACCCAGCGCATATCGATGTGCATAATGAATCGTCCTTGCTGGCCATTTGGCTAATGACAGCCTTTGTGGCTTGTTCCAATTGCACTTCAGTTGACACCGCCGACGAAGATGAAGATGAAGATGAATTCAATGGGCGAGCCATAAGCTCGGGCGGGACATGCACATTAAGACACAGCAGCAACAAGTGATACGAGAGAGCGCGCGCGCATTCTAATCAACGTAACACATAATCATAATCATAAACCCACTCGAATGCTCGCACATATCTGCGCTATCTAATTTATACAGTCGTCTTGAGGGGCGCCTTTGTAATCAGCAGCAGCAGCAGCAGCAGCAACCGCCGTCGTATTATGCAAAGAGAAGACCGCAAAAAACACCCGGTTGGAGTCTAAGGCGTACCCCACCCCCCTCGATATGGTTAGCATATATAAGCCGCTTGGCCAGAAGTTTCGCAAACATTTTGGCACAGTTTGCAGAGCCCAGCGCAGTTATTAGCCACAGTCAACAGTTGCAGCAACAAATTCAGACAAAATGGTGAGTAAATTTTTAAGATCTGTTGAAACCACATGAAATTCGAATACAACTTGGCTGGGCTAAAAGTTATTTTTAGCCAGACAGCTAGAAAACGGGTTTGAAAGCTGATCTATAATTGCAATCAAAGTGGAAATAAAAAATAAATAAAATAAAATTATTAAAGTGCTTGAGATACATATGTCAGCTATAATAGATAATAGAGACAAGTCCAAGAGTCGCTGGTAGAAGCTGTTTGATTTGCTCATAGAGATATCTCTATAATATAATGAAGCTGAGCTATATTTATGCAATGGCGATTGGCTCAGCTGCCCACTAACTAACCAACTAAATATGTGACTTTTTCTTAAATGGCAGCAGTTCAATCTGGATCCAAATGTGCCGCAAGCACACTAAAATAAACAAGTAACTAAACTCTAGTCGAGACTGCTCGACTAAGAGATACCCTGAATCCATTGAGCTGTAATACCAATCATTAGGAGCTTCATTTATTCATTAATAGTAAACAACACATGCACACACACACACACACAAACATATGCATGCACGTAATATGCTCACTGCGCCGTTTTGCGGCTGCAGCAGAGGCTGTACTATGGAAACTTTATTGTTTAATAACTTTTTTCCTCGACCTATGTTCTTAATGAAATTTTCGGGGAATGATTATGACATCCAAATGTACCTATTTGCCAAATTTCAAGTCTCTAGTATTTGATATACGTGAGTTATCGTTTTTGTTGAATTGTGGGCGAAAGGGGCGTGGCATCAAAAATCCAAAAATGACGAAATGTGCGGATTCAATATAGCAATCAAACACAACTTAGTGCACGATTCTATCTTTAACGGTGTGCACGCCAGACCTCAAAAACAAAGCGATATTTTCGATAGTTATCGATAAAAAAGGAATGGGACGAGTTATCGAAAAAAAAAAATAAACTCGTACAGCGTATGGTATTATCGAGCATTTTGCTTTTTATTTGAAGTCTCTAGCTTTTGTGGTTGCAGAAATCCAGGTGTTTACACGGACGGACGGACGGACGGACGGACGGACGGACGGACGGACGGACGGACAGACGGACAGGGCTAGTTCAACTCAGCTCGTCGAGCTGATCAAGAATATATATACTTTATGGGGTGTGGCACGCCTCCTTCTGCCTGTTACATACATTTGCACAAAAACATTATACCCTGAAATTTCCATTTTCAATGGATTCAGGGTATAAAAACAGACACAAATGCAGATACAGATACATATATAGGCACAGATACTCTCTATGGCGTGTGACCTTTGCTGAGGTCTGTCTTCCGCCCACTCTCTCTCTCTCTCTCTCTATTTCTATTCTCTCGCGACTTGTGCTTGACATTTTCAACAACTAAATATTTTTTTTATATAATTTGCGTGTGCGACGCTCATTTAGCTTAAGCTTGGGCTGCCTGTCTATCCATACATCCAGGCAATTAGCTGTCAGCAAGCCCAGCCAACTCCCCCAAGTGCCCCAGCTACAGCCCCAGTTAGTCTAGTTAGCAATCAATTGAAATCGCTTTTGTTGCCGTTAAATGTGCATTTTATAGACGCAAATGTCGTGAACTTACATTAAATGAGAAATATATGTTCATTGACGATCAGACAAGGCGTCTGCCAGTTACACAGTTTATCAGCTTATACACGAGTATCTATTGAATCATACTTGTGCCACATTACAAGTTTGTTGACACGCTGACGTATACGTAATCTCAACCGCTATCCCTCTCTCGTTCTCTCCATCTCCCTCTCGCTGTCTCTGAGTGCATTTACAGTACTTACATATGTTACTAAATATATTATAAATATGTATGTGTGCATGTGTATAAAGCGCAGTTCAAAGCGCAATCGTAAATCTAATTGTAAGTAGGCGTTTAATTTATATATATGTATATCTATATATGCATATATATATATTCATGCCCATTTATATCTATATATTTATATATAGCTAGGCTTTGGCTTAGGTTACGTTAATATTTAAGTCCGGCGCTGTCTCAGTTGCCGCCCCTCAAAATAAAAACGGAAATGGGCAATAATATGCGACGCAACTTAAACATTTATTTATATTTTTCCTTACACATTTAAGCACTTTACTTGCTTTTACATGACAACCCAGCGTTGCGTCGCAAGGTGGAGGTGCTGCTTACAAGAACTGACTGGAAAGACACTTCACACTAACACACTTACCTTTTATACCCCGTAATAGTAAGCAGGAGGTATAAAGTAATGAAAGGCGCTCAAATACCCTTTAAAATTGAGACAGAATACTAAAAATTATTGATGTGTATTTAATGTATTAATATATGTCCTTTTCAACACTGTAAATGCACTGCAACAGCCAACAGCTTGGCAATTAGCACAAAAATGCCTAATTTTAGCTAAAAATAAGCTAATCAATAAATGTGCTGTGCAGCATACTTATGAGAACCGCAAGTTATCGATAACTAAGACTATACTTTTTATATATGCAAAAATACCAAGATTATGGCATAATTATGCATAATTTGTATTATTATTGATTGTGAACTTATTTATTTATATAATGCAAACTTAAATTTTAATTTCAAACCGATTGCTGTAGTCGTGCATGATCGCGCTTGCAAACATTTCCTTGCTCATTTATGCTCGTGACGCGTTTTATTTTGGTGAGTGAGAGCGAATTACAGTTACATGCTTCAATTTCAATTTCAATAGTTGCATTTGTGTGTGTGCTATGTCAGTGGCGTAGCTGCACAAGGGACTTTGCTCCAGTACTTCGTTGCATTGATTTGTGGCCTCTGTATGTTCGGGGCTGCCATGCCACTGTGGCAATGCATTGACCACATACACACACATGCACACGCACACAGCTGTCAGTGATCTTGGAAAGGGGGTGACGGTGACTGTATTGGGGACGCAGACAGACACTAAATTCGAGCAACATATGTATATGAGTGTATGTAGGTGCGTCTGTGTGCGTGTGTGTATCCGCACGATCGTCCGTGTTCCAGTGCTCAGTGTTGTTCAGCGCTCGCTTTGCTCAGTCCCCCAACGGGCAGTCCAACATTTTGTGAGTTCATTTTTTGCATTTAGTCTGCGTTCGTTCTTCATGCGGCTTGACAATTTTGCTTTCGACATAAAAGAAATGACAAAATATAATAAAAGAGAAAATATTTTAGTGTTTTTTTTTGACAAGTCGCGTCGCCTTGGCATATAGCTAGATATACATAAGTATATAATTAAACATATATTTATATATGTGTACCCGTGTCTACATATGTGCCAACAAAATTATTTGTTTTTGTGTGCATTGCAGCTATATGGTTACTTTTAAATATATATGTTTTTGACATCTCCATACATATTTATAAGTGTGTGTGTGTGCTGTATGTACATACATATTTATGTATGACACACAGTCAATTGTGAATTATCAGTGACAACGTGAGAATTGCGCGGCCCTTGGCCAGGGGCGACAGCTTCGATATACGCCGCGTATCAATTATGTGGAAATATATTTACAAAGATACATATGCATATGTGTATGAGTCCGTGCCAGTGTGTGTGTGCGTGCATATGTAAAGCAATTTTAATGCCCTGGCACTGAATGTCACTAAACGCGCCATCCACTCGCATTGCGTGCGAATGTTACACACACTATCAAGCAGCGAGTCTCTGTGCTTGAGTGTGTGCCTGTGAGAGCGAGAGAGCTGTGTCTCTTCTTGCGTGAGTGCGTCTGTATGTGTGTGTTTGTGTGCAGATCAGCAACAGCAGCAAACACAAACAAACACACAACAATTCACATTCATTCATTGCGCGTCGGCTTCATTGTGAATGATAACGATTGTGATTGCCGCCTCTAGCTATTATCGTCAGTTTTGCCACGCACCAAGAGAGAGCATCAGGCAGTGAGAGTAAACGTGTGTGAAAAAAATACCAAAAGTAAAAAAAAGAACAAATCAATTTAAATACCATAGAAAGTGCGCAGAATTGCTGTTCTTTGATTCCATTTTGTGCTGTGTCACGCCCATCTATGCCGCCTAGGCCGCATCAACGCAACGCACATAAAGATCTAACGAAAATACATACAAAATGGCGATAAATTTAAGTTCCAGAGAAAAGTCCCACCGTCAAGTTTAAAAAAACCAAACGGAATATCAAAGATAACAAACATAATAACAACATCGAATGCCAACATTTTATGCAACAAAAGTTTGCACCAAAGAGAACGGCCGATAGGCGGCGATAACCGCCAAACGCGACACGAGAACGAGAAACTCGCATCGAACACGAAACAAGCGCCTAAGGTAAGCGACCCTCCGATTCCGACTCAAGTTCCAATTCCGATTTCGATCTTTGCCTTCTTTATGTTGTTCGCATATTTGCATATTTGCTTATCAGTTTATTAACTGTTTATCATACTCGTACACACCCTTTTTTGCGGTAATTTGCATTTGCATTTGCAAGTTCAACTCTTGTTTATTTGCTCTGTGGCCCAGTTTGAGGTTAATAACATTGAAAACAATTCAAATTCAGCCCCTTGCGTCTGCTTCCTGTTCGCCTTTGCAGTCGCTCATTTATTTACAGTGCCCAAATAACAAATTTAAATATTTTTGGACTTATTGTTGTTGTTGTAAAGAAATTGTTACAAGGTCAATCGTTTGTTGAGCGTGAAATATTCACGGGTTTTTACACTCAACACTCGATATGCCCGTGAGCTGACATTATTTTCATTTTATTTCAAACTAATTTTTTCGGCTTCTTTATCTCAACACACACGCACACAAACATCGACACACTCACGCATACGCTAAAGTGTTGCTCGTTGTAATTTCCGGTTCCGTTTTGCCAGTCATGGGCGTCTCTCTGTGTGTGTGTGTGTGTGTGCTTCTGTATACGCAATGAATTTATAAGCATGGGAAAAGTTTTGTTTCAAGAGATTACGTTTTTGATCTCTTCTGTAGTCCTCAAGATCTTGAACTATTATCTAGTTCTATTCTCTATTGAAGTGGAACCGTTTTGGTATTTTTTAGCGTTAAATGAAAGTTGACATTGGCAAATTTCTAATTTCCGTTTTGAGCGTTCTTTTCAAACCTAGAGCTGGATCTATGCACCAACGTGCCAACGTGTCTTTGAACTCTATTTAGGATTTTTGAATATCAATGGAATATTTCCCTTGAATGCATAGCGTGTTAAGTAAAAGTTCGCAGCGGAATATTTTTCGATTTAGCTTTTAGCTGTTCTTTAGTTCTTTTTTTTTTTTGCTAATGAAATTGTGTTAATTCACTTCAAGCTGTTTCTATTAACTGGAACTTTCGGATATGTCTGTAATTTTCCAACAGAAAATAACCTTTTTTCAGAGATATCGCTTATTTATGACGATTTCGAATTACTTGTTCAGCGAAAAATATAAATATGTATTTGGCTATCATGAGAATTATGACGCCCTAAATGGAGTATATGAACGTCATAGTTGATACCCGTTCCTTTGTAGTTTCGCTCGTGAGTCATAAAATCGTGCTTTAATCAATATAAAACTATTCAAACTAATTGTCTAACCATTAATAGGTACATGCATTGTATTCGACTTGTTCATTCCCAATAATTATATCGAAATGATGATTTAATTAGTTTAATTGTTAGCATATAATCGTAAAAATGTGGAATATACATTTCGACTTACATATGTACTTATATGTATGTAGATCCACATATATATGCATATTGATTGCTATCGTCACGCTAACCTGCTGTTTTAGTGTTGAGCCACAGGGGTCGATCTATATATAGTGTTTTTTTTATATATGTTATGAAATTAGCAGAATTGTTATTCGAAAGATTCTGTATGCGTATGGTTTATTATTTTCGAGTGATGAATAAAGTTGAATTCCGGCTACAAAAAACAAAAAAAGGAACAGTCATCGCTTGGGCCTGGAATCGAGATCTTTTTGAACTGGTTCCATTGGCACTTTCCGTTCGAATAAAATTTCCCGCTCAATTAGCTCGTCATGTGCTAACAATACACAAATGAGGAAACCTAAGTAAAGATGGACTGCATGCATATCCTGTAAATCGGAAAAACACATTCGGAATACTCCTCGAATATTATTCATAGTGGATATATCAGCCTAATAGTATGCAATGCATACTTCAAATGTTTATATACATAAGCTAAAAGGAATATAATACACGGCAACAAAGGCGTTCATTCAAAATTCTCAATCGGCAACTTTTCACTTCAGTTTGCCTACCCTTCGAATTATTTGTTCACAGGGTATAACAATGGAATTTATGGAGATTGTAGTTCTGTGGCAATCACATGTTGCAATTATTGCAACAGTTAGCAATTAATTACGTCAGTTAATAAATTAAAAAAATTACCTAGGGGAAGTCCATATCCAAAAGAAGATGAAAGATATTCTCAAAGATACAAAGAGCGGCAGAGAAACAGAAAGAGAGAGAGAGAGAGAGAGATGGTCACCTTATGCCGGCAGCAACAAGTGGTTCAAAGAGCGCACGCACATGCAAAGTTAAAGAGAAACAGCGAATGAATGAGAGCGCAGACCTTGGCAACATTGTGCTGGCAACAAATCGGCAAGCAACATGCTGCCAAGTAGCCCGAACTACATAGGCGTACAAGAAATCAATAAAAAAAAATAACACACTCACACACATATATAAACGGGCATGTTAAGTTAACAGCAACAGTCGGTAGTCAGCCGCCAAACAATGTTGCAGAGGTAAGAGGGTCGCTCTCAGAGTTTCGCACAAGTTCACAACAGAAGTATAAAAAAACAAAACCGGATTGCCGAGTGCAACAGTTTCAATCTGAACAGCGTGGCGAGCAGGTCGTTTTCCGAGAGACAACACTTGTAGCATAGATATACGAGAGATTTTGTCTTGTTTTCAAAGATCATGTAAGCAACACACGCAACAATCGAACCAAACAAACAAACAATACAACAAAATAAAATAAATAAAATATTAAGTGCAAGCGAACAAGTGTCAATTGAAATTTATTAAATATATTTTTATTTAATTCAAAATTAAATATTCTTATTCAATCAAATAAACAATTAACAAGTGTCTACGAAGGATAAAAAAAAACGTTGGCAAATTGTAAATGTTCACATTTTAAGTGCTTGTTTTTTGCATTAACGTTAAATATCAACAACAAATAATAAATTAATAAATAAACATTTAAAAAAAAAAAATTCAAAATATATAGATATATTTACATATATATTAAAAAATAAAGTAATTAAGTAAACCAAAATAAAGTTGTTGTTGTCTTGCGTGCATGGTGGAAAAGTACCGCGCGAATAATTATTGTTACGATTATTATTATTATTGTTATTGTTATTATTGTTGTAGCTAGTGCTGTTGCTGTTAACAATTAAAAACCAAAAACATTTTCAACCAGCAACAGGCTCTTCCAACCTGTAACTGGAACCACATAACAAAATACCAACATCAAAAAAAAAAAATAAAATAAAAATTCGAATATAATAAAATACCAAATACCAATTGCTGCTTATCGCAACGTTTTAATCTGTGCGCGCAGGTCGGCTCTCACTCGCAACATTTCCCTCTCCCTCGCTCTCTCTCTCTCTCTCTCTCACGCTGTGTGTGCGCGCATAAAAGGGGACTACCTGCTGTGCGAGCTATGCCCTTGCGCCTGCGCCTGCAGCAGCATCTCTGCTCACACTCAGTTGTTGTGTCGTCATCTTTCATCGATATCCATAACCAAATCAATGCCGCCGACCGGCACAAATTGATGTTGCCGTTGTTGTTGTCGTCGTTTCTTTCTTTCTTTTGACGTTTTCGCATTATGTTGCACGCAGGCCACCACAGATGATGATGACGCTGACACTGACTCTGACTCTGAATCTGACTCTTTGAGCCACGTTTGCCTGCGCTGTTGCTGTGAGTGGCTCTGCCTCTGCCTCTGCCGCTGCCGCTGCTGCTGTCACTGTCACTGTCACTACTCTTCTTGTTGTTGTACACTGTTGACATTGTTTCTTTTCTTTTTGGCTCTGTTGCCATGAGAGGGTGCGCCACACACACATACACACAAGCTCATACACATACTTAAACACACATATAAGACAACTTTCGTTGATATTTTATTGGGCGATGATGTCATAAGTTCTTATTGGTGCGTGAAAAAGCGAACTGGAAAAAAGGGAGCAGGCAAAACCGGCCATAGGGACACACACAGACGCCAGCACAGCGGAATGAGCGAACATATTTTTATTTATTTTGTGTTTCCTAGAAATCAAAATTGTTTTCGTATTTTGCCAATAAATGTGAGTTCGAGTTCCATTCGAGTTGTTGCTGCACAAATGTACGCTTGCAACAGGAAATATGTATATATATATATATATATATATATATATACATATATTATATATTATGCTAAAGCGCACACACACACATACAAGCATGCACACACTTTTGCATTTGTATATATTTTTTTGCACGCAAACACTTCCGACATTTTAAATGCGGCGGGCAAAGCGATCAGACCGGCTAAATAAATCAACATCAGCAATAACCAACAACAACAACAACAACGGCAGCAGCAACAGCGGCGCAGCAGCAGCAGAAGCAAAGAGTGAGCAGCAAAAGCAACCATGTGCATGCGCCCAGCCAGCCCTCGTCAGCGCCCGCGATCTTTCGCTCGCTCTCTCACTCTCTCCCACTGTCACTCTCACCCTCCCTCTGCGCTGAGCGCTCTGCCCATGCTCTGCCGCTGCTGCTGCTGCTGCTGCTGCTGCACTTTGGCCGTTAAAGCGCTCAATGCATATAAATGATTTTAATCAATGGCGTTGACGTCGACGTTTACGCACACATAAACACACTCACACACGCACACACATTAATAATAATAATAAATGACAGCGATCATACGAGCATAACAAAAATTCCTGCGTATTTGGAATGCGCACTGGAAGGGCGGGCCAAAGACATACGCTCTGTAACAGCTTTCCAGCGCAGCGAAATAACATTTTTAGTTTCTTTTGATTAATGATTTGCACTGTTATTAGCTAATAGAGAGGAAATCAGCTAATGTAAATGATTTTTGACAGCTGTCAGACGAACAAATCAAAAACTTTCGCTTTAAGCAGCAAAAGCAGCAACAGCCGCAACAATAACAACAACATTTCATAATAATAATTATATGTAATAATATTTATTTATAGAAAAGCTAAACAAAAGCAAGAGAAATTAACAAACAAGTCTAAGCTGCGGCAAGTCAACTTAAACAAAACATAAAACAAATCTCAAACAAAACGGAATATGAAAATTAAACAAACTGTGTTAGAAGTACTTAAATAAACAGTTAAACCAAGTACTTACAAACAACTAATTACACACAAACAAATTTACAAACATTTTATTGTAAGTTTAACAACAACAGAGCAAAAGAAAGGAAAAAAGAAAAGTAAAGCAAAGTAAAAGCAAAAGCAAAAAAAAAATAAATAAATAAAAATAAAAACAAATCAACGCCATGAAGAAGCTGTCACTAAATGTGAGTATATAAAGTGGGCAGAGGGGAAATCAATTACATTCTTAATTGTTCCAAGAAAGAAGAATCGAGAATCTTTTTTATACACATACATATGCATATATCCTCCTTTTCAAGTTCAGCGAGTTGCCCAAGTGAAATAATGGAAACAAGAGATGCCCATTGAAGGCTCCATTCGATCTTTGCTCTCGATTGCCCATGTTAATGAACTTGAAAAGGCCAACATCATTATGATATTGCCAATGCGGCTGCAATGAAGTTGCGGCTGATTGAAATTGAAATTGAAATTGAAATTGAAGGGCGGCAAATGCTGCAATTTAAAAAAAAGAAACTGCAACGCGCCATGTCAAACAGATCAAATCAATTGATCGAGCACAAATAATTTGCACACTTTTGTTTCCGTTTCAGTTGAAATCACTTATTAGAGATTTTACGAGAATATATATATATATAAAGCAGATGTATATATAGCTCAGCATATCATTTATATACGTGCCAAATATATATATAAGTACCTGTTATATATTGCAGTTGATAATATAATTACCGATTATTTTAAACTGTAAAATATTCGAACTTTATTCAAACGGCAAAGCGGAGCTTATACGATCCAGGGAGCAATTGCTTATCTCTATCACTATCTCTATGGATATTTCTATCTCTATTTCTATATCCAGATCTATCCCTATATCTTTGTCTAAATTTATCTCTTTTAAGTATTTCAAATATTAATTTAGTGTTTGTTAATCTATAATCTAAATTTTCTGTATCTAAAATTCTTAAAGCTCAAATCGCGCACTTCTGCTGTTTGGCTGGCCTAAATTCTTGGGCCATTTGAGCAGCTTTATCGACAGATTTTGCGCAGATTCATTATTATATTCAGAAATATATAAAAATATACATGCAACACATATTGCAAGATTCTTCCAGTTCTATCATCAACAGCTTCTAGCATCATCTTCGCCTCAATTCTCTTGCCAAGCACTCGCAAAGACAGCCGCAACTCAACCAATTTTATTCAATTGCCAACTTAAACAAACAAAACTTTGGGTTCCTTAGCTTTAAATGCAAATTTGATTGTGAAAAATAAAAGTTGACTTCGTTTCCTTCTCCAGCTGCCAAGAGTATCTCTAGAATATAGTCAATTAGTTGGGAGGCGAAATTCAAATTGTCGGCAATTTCATTTAAATAAACAAATAAAATTCGTAACTCAACTCGAAATAGAATATTGCATAAGAATTAATTCTATGAGTTGCTCAAGAGCAGCTAGATAGCTTTTATCAGTTCTTATTAAATGTCATTTTTATTTGCTATATTTTATTTAATTCTTGTTATCTGCGTGATTTCTGGAAAGTGCTCACCTCACACTCATCTGCGGGACGTGAACCTCTTTAGGGGCTTTTGTTGTAGGCGTCGTCTAATTGAAAAGCAATTGTGCTGAGACTGCGGCTTGGTGTGCCAGAGTGTTTGTGTGTGTGTGTGTGTGTGTGTTGATGTATTTGCAACATGATAATGAAGTTGTGTAGCGCCTGCCACTTCAAGTGGCGTCTCGATTGTCTTTGTGCTCATACGCGTGGCCAAAGACAGCAAAAAAAGATACAGAGATACACAGATACGAATTGACGCCTTTGATGTTGCCAATTGAGAAATGGGCAGCAGGCAGGGCCATATATCAAAGCACAATATGCATATGTTTTCCATATTATTATAAGTACTCCACCAATCTCTCATATATCCCAGATATTCATGTACATATATATATATATATATTTGTGTAACATCTGCCAGCTCCAGACTCTCTTGAAGAGTTCGTTGAACTCGCTAAGTGTATTTCGCATCGATTTGGCATTGGATTATATATATATATATATATATATATATATGTGTGCCTATGTGAACTATAATTTATTATATAATTAGCTATGAGAGTTTATCTAGATACATCTTGAATTTATGACGCATTATTGCGACTCATGACTCAATTACACAGCGTGAAACAAGGACTTGAAAAGAATTTTAGATTTGAGCACTGCTTTTATCTGATTCTATTTTTAATCTATATTTTATCTTTTATCTATAGCTATAACCATAACCATATGTCTCTGGTCTTATTTCTTATCTTAAATTGTATATCTCTAGTTTATGTTATTTTCCGACTCGAGTTGATTCGCACTTGTGCTTGTTTGCTCGCAGTGTATTAAATGCTATATATGTGTGTATATATAATTGTAATCATGGCCAGATCAAATCAATTTTGAAAAGTGGCTGATGCAACACTTACTTAGTTTTTATTTGATCTTATGTTGCTTTGCAGCCATTGCCAGCAACAAATGTTTTTATGGCTTTGCGCGTTTTGTCTGCGCATTAAATTGGCCATTAAATCAACAATTATTTATAAATATATGACTCTATATATGCGTGTCTGTCTGTCTGTCTGTGTGCCTATGTGTGTGTGTGTGTGTGTGCTTATCTATGGTCAATGAAGCAATTAACTGATTTTTATTTGTATTATTATTTTATGGCTGCTACTGCTGTGAGTCGTAAAACTTGTTGAACGCAAAAATGTTGTAATGCGAGCCAATAAAAGTTAATTACAAGCCAATTGACAAAAAGACAAAAAAAAAAAAAAAATACTAACAAAAAGTAAAACCTATGATTAAATGCATTTAGCCAGCAAAAAGAGGGGCCTGTCAACTAAGTGTGTGTGAGTGTATTTTGTGTGAATGGCAAGTGGCTGTGGTGTTATTAGTAAGCAATTCATGGCTTGCATTTCGAGATGTACTAAAAGTGTACTAGAAAGATCTTAATAAAATCAAGTTTAATACTAAAATGTATATTATATTTATGCTCTTTATGCCTTGCCAAGCACTGTTAAATTAACATTTTGACGCCTGTCATTACTTGCAACTTAACAGTCGCCTTGATCACAACTCGCCTCTCATGTATGTTAACTTAACATTTGCATGCTCCAAGATGCTTTTAGTCTTAGCAGAGCTGTTAACATTCTCCGCATAGCCACTATGTTAATTTAACATTTGCGTATGCAACTTAAAAGTTTCAGTTTTGCTCCTTTTTGACTTTGGCAAAACAGCTAAAAGTTCAATTTGGCTTGATGCTCTATACAGAGCTCTTTTCGTAGTGTTATTAGCTACTTTAAATATTAAGTAATATTTTCAGCTCAGCAACAGCAACAATAACAGCTGCAATAACAATTGCATTTAATATCTGTGAAACAACTTTTTTGTTGTATCTTTAAATGAATAACGTGAACCAAAACAAACGTCAACCGCTAACTGTGCCCGTTTCGGGGCAGGGATTGAGTCGGGCGACAGCAGCGAACAACCTACCAAATAAGTCGCAAACACAATTTACAAATGTTAATGATTGATTTTATGTCATGTAATCGGCTGGGCTGGCAAAACTAGTTTTCAGTTTCCACTTTGACGTATTTTCTTTTCTATATAATATATAAATAAGTGTCGGCTACGCGTGCCGCCACGCCCCTGTCTTGTAATACGCCCCATGCAGAGCGTAGATTTTTTGACCTTTTATAGACGCACTTGAAGCGCTCTTACCATTTTCTTCCGTCCTTGGCCGTTAGACTATGTTAAAGAGATAAGCGCGAACAGCTAATACCCTGTATTATACTAAAAGCAAACTAAGAAAGAAATTCAAAACTAAACTTAAATAATTCAATTAAATATTATTAATATGAACACTATTTAGGCCAATGTATAGCACTATTCTAGTCAAGTCAAAACAGGCTCACAGCCGAAAAGTATGCTATATATAAGCATTTAAATTGGAGCTTAAAACTTCGTTTCACAACTTATTCAGAACATCATAAAAATCTATTTATAAATTAAGAAAATGCAGCTGTTAATAACATAAGAACAACTCATTTAAAAAATAATAAAAAATATATATATGCATTTATATATATTGTTATGACATAACATTATCATATCTGATCGCTTCATTATCTTCTGCCTGCTTTAACGCCATTTAAGAGCTAATGGGGCCAAAGACTTCAGCTGCAAAAAAAAAAATGCAATCGAAATGTAAATTGATTTCCAAAGTGTATGTATGTGTGTGTATGTGTGTGTGTGCACATTCTAAGAATGTACATTTGGCATATTTGGTTCTGTGTTTGTTGGCTTGTTTGCCGCTTGTTTCTTGTTAATTCTTCTGGTTCACACGTTCAATGGCCGTTTATTATAATTGCTTTGGCGCTCGTGTTTTTGCACTTTGTAGCCGTGACTCATTTCCCGTTTCCGTAGCCTGACAAGCCACAAGCTATATAAACATACATACATATATATATCATATATAAATAAACATACATTTATATATTGTATATCGTTTGTTTTAGAGTATTTGTGGAATTTGCTGTTTGCTATTTCAAATATAGGTCGCCAAATTCAGTGGCTGAACGTGTGTGGCAAATGGCAGCAGCGCGTTCCATTGGAGTTTGCTATAAATGTTCTAAAAGAAAGTGAAATGTATTCAAAAACATATACGATCCGCACTGTTAACTGCTTGACTGATAAATTAACATTTTCTGCGGCCACTTAAACATTTGTCAGTTAATCGCAGCTCATTACGCTGCAGGCTGCAGTCATAACAATCAAAATTTGCATTGATTTTGCATATGCTGTCGTCGCCTGGTCAATTGCACTTAATCAGCTTAAGCATTATTCCGTATGCCCAAAAATAAGCTGCAGCTCGGGGATGTCCCTCTCTCCCTCTCTCGCACTCTTATTCTTTCTGCTAAAAGCTGCACCACGCGCTGCCTAATGGCCCTCTATAGAGCGGGGCAGCCTCAACAAAATTTATTAATGTCGAATTTCAATTTAATTGTAAATTGAAGAGAAATAAAATAAACTTAATTATGTGATTTATGGCAATATTAAGCAAACAGCAGCCGCCGCCGCACCAAACTGGCACAATCAGCAGGCACAGCTTGAAATACTTAATTTCCTCAATGGACTTGTTTAATTTATATATATATATATATAAATATACTTTGATATATATTTATGTGCAGCATGTGCATTTGCTTGCTCGCTGTACAGTGAAACCTGTGACACGCTTCTCTGCACTGCAAACTAATCGAAACTTGTATTTCACATACATATATATATATATATATATATATGTATTCAGTCCGTTTCACAGTTGTCTGTTTTTATATATTTGAAAGACAGTGAAAAAAAAACGAAACAAGTTAAAACCAGTTTTCGATTCTCCATGCATGCTAAATTGTGTTTTGCTTTCAATTAAACTAATAAAATGCCAATTGTCGTATATAGCAACAAATACATGTGTGTGTAGTGTGTGTGTCATGTGTGAGTGTGTGTTGAGTGGTCGCCTAACTGGCTGGCAAAGCTGTAAAGCGATGCCTCACTCAACTGTGGCCACTGCTTGATTTTCTCGTTACCAAAGCAATCTAATAATCAGACCATCTATTAGAACGATTAAACTCGGACTCGGCACGACTTGTTCAAAGTCAACACGGCGTATGAGTAATGAGTAAAAAGGCAATATATATACATATATAGCAGCAATAATTAACTATAGTACAGTTGCTAATTTACTCAGTCTAAATGAATAAAAATTCAAATATTGTTTATTTCATTTGAATATATATTACCCAAACTGTTTTGATTTATATAAATATATTTTGTATATATAATAATCATCATTATCATATTTTTATGAACTAATAGCTGAATATAACACAAATATAAATAAATACAAAAATTAACAAATAATAAATGAATATTTGAAAATTAATAAATATAATTATTTACAAAACATAATTGCATGAAAATAAATGATCATAGTATTAAAAATAATATTACTAATAAATAAAAAAACACTAAGTAAATTAGGTGTTTAGTATTCAACTCTTATAGTCTATTTTTCACTTTCGAAAAATCACTAAAGACTTTTGGTATACTGAATAATTTCATATAATTGACAGTTTTATAGGCAAACGTTAAAAACAGGACACAATTTGTTGCTGTCGACAAAAAAAGAAGAAGAAAGAATAAATAATGATAGTAATAATAATAAATAAAAATATAAGTTTGATTGTGGCTTGGCTTTAGTTGGCGTGATTTTGAAATTTATATCACGTATACGCCTAGCCATACCACGCTGCATCTAAAATAGGTGCAATACAGTGCGTGAGCGAGCACACTTAACATGCACACACACACACACACACATACACGCATGCAAGTGCAAGCAAGCAGGCAGTCGGGCAGGCGGGTTGGCTGGCTGTGCTTCGGTTCGGTTGGCTGCGCTGCCTCCGCGCCAGACTCGCTGTCGTCGCTGCCTCTCACAAAAATACTTACGTGTGTGTGTGTGTGTATGTGTGTGCTGATAAGAAAAAGACAACAGCAGCGGTGGTAGCAGGCAGCAGGCAGCGGTAGCAGCAGCAGCGGTCGCAGCATTTGTTGTCTGGCAACCTCAACAGTTTTGCGATCTTCAGTGTTATTTTTGTTGCCAACAAAAGTTGATTGCGCGCGCGGGTGTTTGGTTTGACATTAGCTAACACTACTATTCACTCATTGCTATTGTTGAAGAAATTTCGTTGCTATTTGCTTATGATTTTGAACAATGTTCAAACAACATTTCGTGTTGACGAAAGCAAAGAAGTGAAAAAGCAAACAACTTGATAAAAAATACTTAAGCTTAAACACACACACACACACACAGAGACGCACAGAGACGCACAGAGGCACATGAGCTGTTATGCATATGTGTGTTGTGTTGTTGTTTGAATTCCCAGTTATAACACAGATAAATTTTTTTACGATCTATTACGAAACGTGCAACTATTAATCTTAATAAATACTAATTGGATACAATACGCGCACACGAGCCACACGATCAATCCAAACAGATCAACAGTCAGTAACAACAACAACAACAACAACAGCAGCAGCCAATTGATGCGCATCATGCAGTTTGAGCGGCACATCGACGCCAGCGGCTACGTCGACAGCGCAGCTGGAAGCCATAGAAAGGCGCATCAAAAGCAGCAGGCGATAGCCAAAGTGAGCGAAATTAATACACACACATATATATACACACGTATATATATATATATATATATATATGCATATATATATATATATATATATATATATATATATATATATATATATATATATGTAGAGTAACATGCATATGCATGCTCATCCTATGACCAGTGCTGTTAAACGAGCGTGGAACATTTGCAGCACCTGCCGCCATTTTGCCTCGACTGCTGTTGAGCTGCGCTATTAATTTGATGCCAAACAGAATTTAATGCATATTAAATTGCATATTAAAATGCGCTGGCTGCAAGCGGTATCCAGTTGCAACGAAATGCAAATGCCGCGTGTCTAGTCAATTAACAGCACCGTTTAACGCAGGCGCAACAGGCCAACGGCAGCAGCAGCAGCAGCAACAACTACAACAGGAGCCAACGGCCAACAATCGCTGTGCCAGTTTATTTGGTACCAAGCAGTCTCGCCAAGTCGTTGTGTTGTTGTTGTTGCTTGTAGTCAGTGGCCATGGTACCATGCAGTCTCGAGAGCTGTTTTAACAACTCAAGTGGGCTGCTTTAACAGTTGCCAGTTTGCAGTAGCATCGCAAACATTTACATGTTTATTATTTAGAAACGCCGCTGGCACACTTAACAGTCGCGCATAAGCTGCGCTGTAAAAGCTAATGTTAATTTAACAGCGGCCCAAGCTTAACAGCATCTATGCTGTGTGAGTTGCATTAAAATGTGTTTGATAAATGCGCATGCTTAACGTTAACTAATTTATTTTTGCCATGCTTGCGTAGCCAAGCGTTAACTTGTGGCACAGACTACACACACACACACACACACATGATGTACATTATACTTCTTTTATGTGCAGGCTGCACGCGCTTCATTTTCGATCGCAGCTTTGCAGTCATTTTATTGTCGCTCACTGTTAAAGCCATATAATTACAGTTGACTGCTAAGATAACAGCGCGCATTCCAGCCTAAATTTAGGCGCCGCCTGATAAGGTAGACATTAGTTGAAATATCTATTTAACGCTGTGTATACACATATAAGTATAATTCATGTCGTGTGTGTGAAATTCTTTAAAAACTATTGCGCACAAAAGAATACAAAAAATAAATTTCGTTATAATTGTTTTGTCATTATTTTTGGCTCATGACTTCATTCAATGTCGCCTGGCAGCAGGCACAAGCACACACACAGAGAGAGAGAGAGAGAGGGAGAGATATAGACACACACACACATACATATGTATATGCAAAAAGCAATCAAAATCAAAGTTGAATAGTTTACAATCAGGCAAAACGACAGACAGACTTGAGCTGAAACATGGCAAATTGCGTGGCATGCGCGACTCGCGCCAATGATTCAGTTATAGCTGTGTGTGTGTGTGTATGGCATATAGCTTTTTATTTAGCTTGATAATGCGTCTACTTGTATGTATGACAGGCTGACAGTTATTTAAATTGATACAAAGCGGCAGACCGACAAATAAAATCAATTGGCAGCTAATCAAAGCACAATGCAAACAAATTGCCAGCACATGCTTTTTGCTTTTTGCTTTTTGCTTTTTGCTTTCTGCTTTTTGCTTTCTGCTTTTGCTGTTTCTTTTGCTTTTGCTTTTGATGGCGTTGACGATAATTCGAATGGATCCATCGCTCAATCGTTCCACATATTTTCAAAATCGTTTCCAGGCTCTCGATGACGCCAGCAGCTGCTAACTGTTCAGAGCTACAGCTGTTGCTCTCTTACTCGATATCGATTATGCAATTTATGCGGCCAGCATATGTGTGTGCGTGTGTCTGTGTGTGTGTGCGCGTTTAAAAATAAATGCAGCGACACTCGAACTCGAACTCGAACTCGAATTTGAACTCGTTCTCGAAACTCTTCGCCTGCTCGATGGCCATTAATCGTGCAATTCGAATCCAATTAGCGTTCTGACACTGCGCAGAGGTCGTCGCTGGTGGTAATGCGAGACAGTAACAGCGTAACAGCTGCTCCTGTTAACTCTCATCGGCAATGTAAACTATACGCGTCATAAAAAATACAGAAAAAAAAAAGAAATATACCATATCTTGCGCGTTCAGCTGTTCCAGTGGCGCCAGTATTTAAAGCTTGCACTTTTTCGTCAAACACTCTGCACACTGTTGACTGTGTGTTACGTCAATTGGTTGGTTGTATTTAATTTAGTATTTTTGCGGCACTCACGTGTCGCACGGCAGCTGCTAGCTAATTACAGTATATACGTATCTAAATAAAGCCAACCAATAATATACTATACTAGAATGGACTATAATTTTTTTTGGCCAACTGTTGAGTTGCGCACTGGGCTCATTTTAATGGCAACAACATTTGGCAAAAACTGATTGATGAACTTTTTCCTACTTTACAACAAGCCATTGGCCATAAATCAAAAGCTACGACAACAAAAATGCGCTCAACTTAATTGAAGGCATCAACAAGCCAATAAAAAATCAATTTAAATAAACACACACACACACACACACACACACACATGCAGGCATATATCTTATTGAGTATATAGCACGAAGCAGCGATTGACGCTAACAATGCGGGAGGTGCTAAACGAAATGCTCATAGAGAACCAAAAAGACGAAAATTCGAAAGAAATATTTCAACAAATTGTTCACATGTTTTTATTATTATTGTTTTTGTTGTTGGTTGTTCGGTATAGCGACGCTGTGTCTGCTTTGAATTTTCATTCATTTTTCACTCACACATACACACACACACACACACACACAGTAAGAGCGAGAGGCACAGGCAAAGCACGCGAAATTTTCACACACGCCATTTTTCTGCATTGTTGCTATTGTTGTTTGTGTGTTATTTTTATTATTTATTTTATTTATTTTTTTCTTGAGCAATTGGCACATGCAGAATCCAAGCCGCAGCGCAATGGAAAAATTTACAATTTTAATCAAATTATTCAATAGTTTGGAATGTATGTCGACGGCGAGCGTAATTGAAACTGAAGCGGACCACGCAAATTGATAAAAATATGCAAATATAGCAACAACAGCAAACAAATTTTATTATTCATTTAATTTATTTTTATTTTGGGGGCCTGTCTGCGCACACAAACAAACACACGCACACATATGTGCTTGCTGAGCTATGTGTGTGTGCTTAAGTGTGACCATGTAATTTGCTGTGGGTTTCGGATGCGCCTTTGAGCCCAGTTGTACTCGTAAATTAGCCAAGTCGGCAGATTTACAAATAATGCAATAAACATTGAAATTGCGCGCGCGGTTTATTTATAGAGCGAGAGAGAGACAGAGAGAGAGAGAGAGAGAGAGAGAGAGAAACATGTCTGTAGACACCTTTATGAAGATGCCGAATGCAGATGGGCAACCAGATAAAGCAAGATCAACACGAAATGCATTTTTATTTTTAGCCCACAGTTTGCAGTTGCAGTTACAGACAGCATCTATTTTTAGATTGACTATGGTCTACGATTCACAATTTACGACGTACGTACCACAAGTACTCGCACTTTGCCTTGAGGCCGCTCCCTTCATCTTCACTCCTGTTGATTGGCGGGTCGGGCCTTTTTTGCGGTTTCAAGGTTCAACTTGGCCCATATCTATTTACCCAGTAAGCGGCTTGTAGCAGCGTCCAACTAAAGCACAACTTAATTGTAACGACTCGCGCTATAAATAGCTCTCGGCCAGACAGTAAATTGTGCTATTTTTAAGCTATTTCCGGTACTCAGCTACTTAAGCACAATCACGAGCACTGAGCGAAAAAATATGACTTTTACGTACCAGAAAATACCAAAGCAAAGCGGTTTTAATTTGTATTTCTTGAATATATTTTTGTAGAAGAATTCTTTTTATTTGAGATAGCGGCAAAGTTTCTTAATTGACTAGAGCTTAAATTTATTTGACATTTTTTCTAATATATTTTTTTCCGTTCTTTTTTTGTAGATGTGTTCCCGCAACATAAAGATCTCGGTGGTGCTGTTTCTTGTTTTGATACCCATATTCACAGCGTTGCCACACAATCACAATTTATCGAAGCGCAGCAATTTCTTCGATCTGGAATGCAAGGGCATCTTCAACAAGACCATGTTCTTTCGCCTGGATCGTATCTGTGAGGATTGTTATCAACTGTTCCGTGAGACGAGTATACATCGACTATGCAAGTAAGTTACACCATCGAATAGCTAAGTAATACAAACTAATCAATATGAAACTTGTCTAGCAATTGAGTTTACATATCTGCAGTTTAGATCCCATTTCATTCCACTTTCATTTAATGAAGCGTAAGTTTACCATAAGAGAGTTTCATTGCTACACTATTCAAATTTGTAAGGCATTTCACGTCATCATTTATATATCCTCATTTCGAATAATCAATCAATCTCTATGATCAATGGAGAACATCAAATCCATTTTATTCTACTTTGACTCTTTGCAGCTTATATATACATAAATACATACATGAAATATAATTTCCATTCTATTCGCTTCCACTTTCACTTTCGCAAAACGTAAATAAAACCTTGGGCTACCCCAAATTCAATTTCATTTCATTTTTACTTCCTTGAGCAAGCGTCCTCGAACCTCGAACAACAATTTGAAAGCAGTTCAAGGCAATACGCTGCGCCAAAATCATAAAACAAAAAAGAAAATACTTTTTTAGCATGAAATCTAGCCCTGACATCGTTTTTTTAAGTACTCGGGAAACATTACGATCCAATCACACTCAAACAATAATATTTTTCTAAGCAACTAATTTCTAGCTGTTTTCTATTGTGCTTTCCCATTTTCCTTTTGATTTTCCCTTCGCTGACCTCTGTATCTTAACTATCTATCTATCCAGCTATTCATCTATCTATCTATCTATCTATCTATCTGTATGCTAGCTGTATCTTCTTGTTTATCTATTTGCCTGCAGGGCCAATTGTTTCGCCCATCAGACCTTCGGAGAATGCCTTAAGGTGCTGCTGATCGATGATGAAGAGATTGTACAGCTGCAGCACTATCTAAAAGTTATCAATGGCTCGCCCTATCCCTTTCACAAGCCCGTTGTATTCAGATACTAAACCGAAATGCTTTAAATCTGCCTACCATTTTCATTTCCACTTGATTTTCGTATACTTTTCTTTTCATTTTATTGTTAATATTCTTGATTTGTGTTTATTTGGTTATCTTATTTTTGTGGATTTGTTTTTGTGTGCTTTTTTAGGAAAGACTGCTTTGATTCGAAATGGTTTGGCGAATGCGTGAAAGTCCTTTTAACACCCACAGAAGAGATAACAAATTTACAACATTTTATAAAAGTAGTTAACGGCTCGCCAATATCATTCAACATGGCGCCTGGTCCAGCTACATAACTCTCCTAAGTGGTTGGCTTTTGAACCACCACCACCGCAACAACAATAACCACAAAACCAACACCACCAACAGCAGCGAAAAACACCACCAGCGAAACACTCACACACACACACACACATTTACGCACATCCTCCCATTCGCAGTTACACACTCACACACGCATACACTCTCGCAGAGTAATGGAAGTTAGAATCCAAATGATACCAGTTCGTAATGGAGCTGGAACTGGTACTGGAACGATCACATCCAAAACGATCACTCTGAAGCAGCAAAAGCAGCAGCAGCAGCAGCAGCAGCAACAATAAAACTACATACAACAAAGCAGAACAACAAATTAAATATTTAACGCCCAGATTTAATTCGTACTTATTTATTACTGTATATGCTTTACAGTGCTTTTTTTTTACTATATATGTATGTGTTTTTTAAAAAACGAATTATTTTAATTAATTTATTGAAACGTTATGCGTTTGTTGTAAGCGAAGGACACGGGACCAGGGGGCGGGGCTAAATGCATATATCAATATGTGTGGATGTATGCATGTACACTGTGCAAGTGAGCAAACACTAAACACACACACAAACACACGCACGCACATATGTATGTATGTATGAAGGGTGTGAAGGAAGGGGGTAAACTGAGTATAAAAGGAAGTGGGGAGGGGTAGCTACTTTCCCTGTATATTTTAAGAAAGCGAACCCCGTTTTGCCGAAGAAGTATTTATTTTTTAAGTATTCTTAGCTTGTTTATTATTGCGTTATCTATGTAAAATAAAAGATCCATTGTTTTTAATATATATACTTATTTAATGTATAATTATTATTTTTTTCTATTATATTTAAAACAAAAAAAAAAAAAGAAAAAGCAAAAAAAAATCAAATCGCGTATTCCAAGCAGCATTTACATTTACATCAAAAGGGCAAAAGAACACTACACTCACTAATGCACACATACACACTCATTAATTCACACACACACACACAGCTCAACACTAAGACCGAAAGTATTTTGCAAATGTATTAAATTTTTTTGTGGTATTTTGTAAAGTTTTAAACCATAATTAGCGTAAAATTTGTTGGCAAAAACACAAATACCCACCCACCCACACACAAACACAGAAATATATATTTATGTATATTCACAATAAATATTTTAGTCTAGAACGCAATTTGTGCAAAACACAAGCAAAACAAAAAAACCTTTGGTAAAAAACACGCAAAAAAAACGAACAAAACGAAAATGCATTGCAAATGCAGACAAAAAAAAAAAAGAAATATTAATTATTATGTTAAATATAATGAACAACAAATAATCGCTGGCTATTTGAGGGCATCCAAAATTGTGATAAATGAAATTAGAGTGCGGCACTGACCAAGGGAGAGCGCAAAAATGAAACAAATTAAAGAAAATGGTAGCAAAGAGAGCGCACGCAAAGCAAAGAGCTAAGCGCCAAAAGAGCGAGAGCAACAAGTGCAGAGCAGCTGTCGTCGACGTTTGGCGCGTTTCCGACGCGACTAAAAACGCGCTCTTACCGTTTTTATTTTGTGGTACGTTTTTAGTTTTACAATTAATTTACTTTTTGTTTTGTTTTTCGTTTACAATTTGGTTTTTTGTGCCCCGTTTTTTGTGAACGTGCAGGTTGCAAGTTTTTGCATTTTTGCATTGTTTTTACCTTTGCACTGGCCAACAAAAACGAATTTTTGAACACGAAAACTTTTTGCATTTTGGCTCCACTTTTATGTGTGAGCAAAAAACTTTGGAAAACCTTATAGAGTTCATCAACTAATACTTAACATTTTTATATATTTATACAGGCAAGACTGCTTCGGATCGCCGTTCTTCAATGCCTGCGTTGAGGCGCTGCAGCTGCACGAGGATATGGATAAATACAACGAATGGCGCGATACCCTGGGACGCAAGTAAAGCGTGGACGGAACGAAACGAAACGGAAAGAAACGAAACGAGACGGACGGAGAATACGTGAAGAGTAAAGCTATAGCTGAACGCATATTACGACTACTACCTATATACTATACTAAATATTTATATACTATGCTATATATATGCACACACATACACACGCACACGCACACATATACAGAGAGATCACAGATACAACAAACGTTTAAAATTATCACAGCGAATACGCGAATTACATTTAAGTAAAAAAAAAAAATTATGTATATGTATATATATATATACAGATATATATATATATGTATATATATAATTCATAAATAAATATAATCAATTAAAATATGACAAGTGTCAAAAGTTTTCTTCAAATATTTCTTTTCGATTTACTGATTTTTAGATAAACCTTATTTTGTACAATTGTTTTTTGTCCTAGGGTTCCCCGAGTTAGGTTTAGTTTATAACATTTATATATATATGTATATGTATGAATAATATTCTATTTAGTTGCAAAGCAAAGAACAAAAAAAACAGTAAATTGAATGCCTGATGTAAATAAATCTAAAAAAAAACTTTGTTTTTTAATATATATATATATATATATATATATATATCTATATATATATATATATATATATTCTATTAACTATATACTTTGTAAATTTTTGTCTATCATTTAAGTAATTTAATTTAATTTGTTACGTTTAATTTCGCGAAGTAAATGAGTTCATGAAAAATCTACACACAAACAGACATATACCATACAGCATATTTCGATATTACATTATATGTAACCCTAATTAATTTAAACTTGTTTGGATCTAGTCGTAAAATATAAATAAAAACAACTGTATATTTCAAGTGGAAAGAGTATCCAAAGTTTTGCTTTCATTTCCATATATATTTTGGGTGTGCTTTTAATTCAACATATATATAAATACATTTTATTCATTTGTGAGTTTTTCCAATATCAGAGTTTTACATCGCTTCGATCTTAAACCTTTTTTTATTTTTTTTTTGTTATGATAATTTTGCAATTTATTTGAGATGTATAAAATGCCAAGTGTCGACTGTAAGACAGAAAAGAAGAAAAATATTTCTATAATAGCCATACACAATATATATCTATATATATAAAGTTTATTAAAATATATACAATTAACATTTAACAATAAATGGAACAGAAGCAAAAGCCAATTACAAAAAGTAGTTATCTCGGGCAATAATTTTTAAAAACATCACATCGCATTCAGTGCAGTATTTTGTTTGGATGCATATTTTTGGTATCTTTGTAGTATTTAGTAAAGCATGCAGTATTTTTGGAATTAAGTATCCAATTTGTGTGCGGGGTAGTTTGGTTTTGTTTATGTTTGATTTTGGCGTGTGTTAAAGCTTAGCGCGTACATAGAAAACCTTACCTGTGTCAGGCACATCCTCAACTTCGCCACCATCGGAGGCCTCCTGGAAAATCTTCAATGATTCTTCCTTGCCAATGGCAAATTCGGAATTACGATTGGTAATGTTTTGACTGCAAATATAAAAATATGAAACTATTTGCTCGACTCATTTGTACAGATAGACAAACCAGGCGATTTCGTTGGCGCCCACATTAGACTGATTGATCAGGCTTTGCCAGAACTTATGTGTCTCTGCTATGATTGTGGTGGCAAAGTCCGCGTTCTTTGCATCACCATTGAATGCAAATAGGTTCTCTGGCTTGCCATCGGGTATTTTATAGATCTTAAGCGAGTTAAAAGAAATAACATTAAATAAATGGATTTATACACATAGAAATATATTTTACCTTAAACCACTCAACGGTGGCGCGCAATAGACCCGGAAAATATTGATCAACATCGGAGACATCGTTGAGCTTGCTTGCCAACGGATCCTTAACGTCAATTGCAATGATCTTCCAATCGGTTTCGCCTTCATCAATGAGTGCAATGGCACCGAGCACCTTCACTTGCATCACTTCGCCGCGTTTGGCCACACGATAGCCAATTTCGATAACATCGATGGGATCATTGTCGCCCTTGCAGCCAGTGGAGGGCTCAATGTGATTAGGATTTTCCCAGGTTTGCGGCAGAGCGCCGTAGTTCCAAATGTAACCCTTGTGTGGGAAGCAATTAGCGACGAAACGCAGCTTACCCTTCTTAATGTCCTGCTTAATGGGATTCAAAGGTGTCTTTAAGCTAATCTGCAATATAAATAAAAGAACACGCCATTTATATGTTTATCAAATTGATGATGATGATGATGATGATGATGAATAGATGATTTATCGATAAATAATAGTTGAGCGCGCGCTTACCTCCATTTTGGCGTTCGTCCAACGTGGCACCTCCACGACCATGTTGTAGATGGTCTTGTCGTCGTTGGCATAGAGTGGAATATCGTGCATTGGTGAAATGACATTGCCGCAGTTGTTTTCTATGAAAGAGAGAGTAGATCAGATATATAATTGACAATTGCCGAAAAAGGATAGAGCAGAGCGATTGCTAGAAATGTAATTAATAACGCAACACGCAAACTTTTGATTAATTAAATTTAACAGAAAAGCGGTATACGCAGACCATTGATAAGTGATTAAATATATCTATGTGAATGAACTGTAGATACCATATATCTGTTTCTAATCAAAGGAAATTATAAAACTGTCAAGTCCATAGTTCGTTTCGTGATTCACCTTGTTCAGTGTCACAGCCGGTCGATTGAATTAACTGATAAAGCAACGCTTTTTATGTTGCGACAACTTGTTGCATAATTAGTTGTTTCTTCTGCTTAAATAGTTTTACTTTATGTTTTATTTATTTATTTTTGCATTAAGTTAAACTTCCGAAGAAAGTGAAATTTCTGCTTTGCATTTAATTAGCATACTTACTGAAATAAAGGCTGTATGCCGGCGAGTTTACGGCACCTTTCGCAATGGTTTCGAACATCGGCATTTTTTTAAATTCTTTCCGTAAACTTTGGCTTTGAATAAATCTATAACTGCTGCAAAACTGCTCGACTGACGCTGCACAAGTCGGTTGAAACAAACGCCTACCGAGTACACGTGAGAAAGCAATATATGAACTCCTTGCAATTTCGGCGAACATTCTGTTCGGGTAGCGTTGCCAGACTGGCCATACAAAAAATACCAAACTAAATACTTGCGATTGCATCCAACAAATTGGTTAAAACTACAATAAAGTCTCTGTACAATACGTCATACATTTTTTTTTCCTTTTTTTCTTTTGAAAAATTACACCTTAACAACTTATTTTTAAGCTTGTCCCATAGTATTCATTTTAAGTTATTGTATCACCACTGTTCTTTGAATTTCTTCATAATCAGACCGTATAAATACCACACAAAAATAGTCGATATGTATAGCAATCGAATCGAATATTTCTAGTTGTATCATTCTCCACGCTGACAAAAATTCAGAGAAATAAGTCGTCGCATCAATTTGTGGAATATTATTTCTTAGAAATCACGACAGCAGTTTGATACTTAAACACCACTATTCGTTTGGAACGCAGAGAAATCATTGAAAGCATATTGAAAAATACACATTGCACACAGTGGTAGAAAAATATATTTGCTGCAGGTGTTTTTTTTTTCTTTCGTTCGTTTGGCAACAAGTAGAAATATCCCTCAATCATTGCTATGCAAAATTCAAGATCGAAAGCCTCCTCCTACAAGCCGCATCGTCGGCCTGATGCTGGACAATCAACTAATATTAGGGCAGCCGGATCGAAACCCGAAGCTCTCAACAATCAATCGGTGAATGATGATAACGCGTGCGTTGTTTGCTTCAAAAATGTTGAAGTCTATTCGATTGGCGACTGCGATCATCCTGTTTGCTATGAATGCTCCACGCGTATGAGAGTCCTTTGCCAGCAAAATGAATGCCCCATTTGTCGACATGTGCTGAACAAGGTATGTGAATGATTGTAATGTGTTTATTCTTTTGAAAGCCTCTCCTATATAAGCCCCCTTTTTCCACTTAGGTTCTGTTTACATTTCAAAAACTGCCTTATCGCGAACTTGAAGCCGGCAATCGCTCCGATTTCTATAATAAAAAATATCGCATTGGTTTCTGCACACCGGACATTCAGCAGAAATTCTATAAGTTGCTGGATCATCCATGTTCGCAGTAAGTCTATAAATTAATAATCACTTAATTTAATTGTTTATCATTGAAGTGTCATTAAATAGGTGCAATATAAAACCATATCGCAAATTTGATGATCTACGTAATCATGTGTTACGCGAGCATCATATGCATTTCTGCGATTTGTGCGTACAGAACTTGAAGATCTTTACATTTGAGAGACGCTGTTATACGCAGTCTGAGTTGAAGACACATAACGAGAAAGGTGATCCGGACAATACGTCGCATCGTGGCCATCCGCTGTGCAAGTATTGCAACGAACGCTACGTTGATCGGGATGAACTCTTTCGGCATTTACGAAGAGATCATTACTTTTGTCATTTCTGCGATGCCGACGGCTGCAACGATTTCTACAAGTAACGAAACGTCTTACTTATTACTATATTCTCTTATCTCTCATATACATGCATTATTTGATCTGTTTTAAAGCGTGTATGCTGACTTAGCTGATCATTTTCGCAAGGAGCATTTCCTTTGCGAGGAGGGCAAGTGCGCCACTGAGGAGTTTACAGGCGCCTTTCGCAATGAGATTGAATATAAAGCTCACGTGGCGAGTGTGCATGGCAACACTCTGAATAAGCTGCAAGCCAAGCAGACACGCACCCTTCAGCTGGAGATTACACTGGGACCACGCGGTGGGCGTGGCCCTAACGAACAAGGCGTTTCGAACATGAGATCACGGTACGTAAGCTCGAATGAATCCCATTTCACTTCTATATGTATATATATTTTTATAGCAACGAGGAGCATCCGGAATATTTAGACGATCTGCCCTCGAGTAGCTCCCAGCGCAACTATCAACCTGTGACCATTGATGCCGGCAACGAGGAAGAGTTTCCCATGCTTGCCGGCATTACGCCGGGACCGAATGTCTCTTTGGTGAGAGCACCGCCACCGTCGATGCGTAATTTGAGCGGCACCTCGGGTCTGGCACGCACCAAAGAAAACTTTCCAGCTCTTGGTGGGGCAGTCGGTGGCAGCATATCGAACGCTTATAGCACCAGCTATGCTAGTGCACGAGCCCCGACTCAGCCTATCGCGGCAAACTTTAAGAAGACAACGAATGCTGGAGCAGCTGCTGCTGGATCTGTGACTCGCGCCAATGGCATGATGCTGCATGTTTCGAATCGACCAGCGGCCAATATCAGCAGCAAGAAATCAGGAGCACCTGAAATGGACTTTCCCGCCTTGCCCATGGGCAAGGGCAAGAAGATGGCGCGCAATTTGGAAGAAGATATGTTGCCTAGCGGCTCAGTCATGCCCATGAATAATGTGGCTGCCAAGCATCGTAATCTGTGCGATGACTATGTTTCCGTGGCACATCCGAGCACCTATCAAAAGTTACAAATGGTACAAAAGCAAGAACAAGAGGCTAAAGCACTTCAAGAAGCGCTTAAGAAGAGTGCACCGAAATTAACGGCGACCGAGTTTCCAACGCTCGCGCCAAGCAGCACAAAAGTGTCAGCAACATCCAAGCCCAATAGTGGCTCAACCGGGTCCCTAGACTGGAGCAAGTCAATGTCAGAAAGGAAGCAAAAGGAGTTGGATAATCGTAGAAGCAAAGTAGCGCCAGCGCCTATATTACCAACGTCAAGAGGCAGCAGCGCCGGTAGTTTGAATAACAATAAGACAAACAGCAAACAGGAGTCGAAACAGCAACAGGAGAGCAACAAGAAGGAGAAGAAGCCCAAAGAGAAAAAGAGCAATCAGGAGAATCAGCCAAAAGCGACCAACAAGCAAAAGGAAAAGAACAACAACAATACAAATAACAATAATAACAACAACAACAATAATAATAATAATAGCAAAAATGATAAGCAGCAGCAACCAAATTTCAATGGCAACTTATCAGAGACATTGCGTGCTCCACCTGGACTTGGTGCACAACCTATTAAACCACCTCCTGGTTTTATGTCAAATGTAACTGTCAACTCGGTGGCAAAGCTGGCGAACAATTTGACTTTTACTACCTCGCTGGGCGAAAACTATAGCATTGTGCCAAGTGCCAATGCCTATATTGATCCACCCGATACTGCAAGCCGCAATCAGGTAAACGTAACTTTAAATTTTGGAATTTATAGTTATAGTTAACTTATCGTTGGTTTCAGAAATTGGTGGATGAACTGCGTGAGGTACTAAAAACACCCGAGGCCTTTAATGAATTTCGCTCGCTCTCTTCCGGCTTTCGTGAGGGCACCTGCTCAGCTCAAGCCTACTACGAGCACTGCCAATGCGCCATGTCGGATCAATTCCAAAACCTCTATCCGGAGCTCTTAGTGATGCTGCCAGACATAGGCAAACAGCAGGTTTTTGAACAACATTTTATATCAATGAAATTCGATCTTCGTCTTATACTAATTCGTTTTGCTTTTCTTTTAGGAATTATATTTGGTGCATAAGCAATATGTGAACAGCAGAAAGGCCACCCAAAGTAAATCATTTCCTAACTTTGAAGTGTGTGGCAGTTGTAAACAAATCGTTTTGCCAGCCGATTTCGCCAATCATCAAAAAGCCCATGAGCTGACAAAGAATTTTCCCAAGCTCAATAATTCTGCTTCGAATAGTTTGCTAAATGCGGGAGCTAAGAATGCACAACGTAAGCAAAAATCAGAGCCATAAGGTTTCAGCGGTCACAAAAGCAACAATAACAATTACAACGAAAATTATGAGACGAGAAATGCAAAGAAAAACAAAAGCTTTAGCTATGTATATTTTGTATGTATGTAATTAAGATTTTGATTTTAAAGCACCCGCGCGTATACAAGACGAGAAGAGTATAAATGCAAGCAAATTATGAGTCAATGCCAATGTAAACACATATACAGAGAAAATGAACTCGTATGATAATGTAGCTTAACTATATATAAATGTGTATTCTATATTATTAAATCCTGTAAAATTACACCGTTGCATGTAACGTTAAAAACGTTTCATGATTTTTGAAGTACACATCTAACTCAAGAAATGTGTGGTGTTGATTTGTTGTTATTTTATTTTTTTTTAATTTTTAACAGAGTGAGCTTGTATAAAGTATATTAAAACAAAATAACTGAATAAAGTGCAAAACAATCAAATTGCAACTCGTTTGGTTTCTATTAATTGTATCTTCGTTCAATGTAAATAAAAAATAGATTAAAAGTCAATTAGCAATGACGATATTTTATCTTGTTTGATCGTTCATTATTGCCGCTTTATTTATTTGATTATCTCTTCAACACATTTGTGGTTTAATTAGAGCTCTGCCACGTTTTCTGTTATCTGTTTTGGAAATTCGAAAATTCAGTCGGGTTCATGGTAAACTCAGATGATACCGCCAATTATCTCAAATATACAATTTCGAAAGTCTTTTAGTATTTATAAGAGTACGGTCGCACTGAATTTACGATTTCCATGTTTCCACCTAATCGAAATTAGATAAATCAGCGAACTAATTATCGATAAGTCTCGGGCATAAACTACGATGGACCGGCGCGAGGATGTGCTGCGACAGGTAAAACATAATTTAAATATTTTTAACAACAAATACAATAAATATAATATTTTAGGCACTCGACAAAAATGCATATGAAACTCAGCGTTGGCAAGCCTATAAAGCTGACAATGAAGTTGCAATACAAAACTTAAATATGTTCGCCAAAAATCTTAGCGTCGAGGTTATGGTGCCAATTGGGAAAAAGGCTTTGATGCCTGGCGAATTAATACACACAAACGAAGTGCTTGTCGGTCACTACGAGGGCTATTTTTCTGCTTGCTCGGCCCACAAGGCGCAGGAGATATGCCACTATCGATTGAACCTGGCGGAGGAGCATCTAAAGAAACTGCAAGTGGAGGCGGATCTATGGCAGTAAGTGGAGTATAATGTTTGTTATTTGCTTAATATTATCATATGGATGTCTTGCAGCAACAAGTTAGAAAAACCTTTTCTGGAAGGTGCTGTGCCAAACTCTGACGAAATGGAAATAGTGGAGGAATACAATGAAGAAGAGCATAAAAATTGGCTGAAGCAACACAGAGAGCGCGTGCGCAAGGAAAAGTTAGAGGAACGCGAGCAACGCGAACGCAAGACAGTTACAGATGCGCATAATGATGTATTCCAAAAGCTAGAGGAACGTGAACTACTGGAGGAACTGGGCCTGGATGCAGATAATTTCAATCAACAAACTCTCAGTGAATTGCTTTCAAATGAAGTACAAATTGATAAAACGGACTGTGATAAAGAAAATGCGACAACTAAGATGGATGTGGAGATATTTAACATGCTGGACGTACTGGAAGCTCAAGAAGCTAATGAAGCAACTGCTGACGATGAAGAAATTGAGCAAAATGTTCAGAGCACCAATGAAATGGTGCGAAATCTGATGAGTGGTCAAATGCAGGCGATGCCGGCAAAGCCTCGATTAGGCATGACTCAAAAAATGTTAGAAGAAGAAGATAAAGAAGATATGGATGATAATGCTGATGATGTTGATGATGATGATGATGATGATGATGGCGATCAGCTAGAGGAGGTGAAATTAATAAGACAAGAAATGCAACTGTTGCCGAGTGACCAGCAAAAAGATTTTCTGCTTTCTCAATTACAAATTATCAAAGCGAAAATGCGTAAAATTCAGAAAGCAACATTTATATGTGATGAGTTGACACATTTAATGGATGTACTTGTCTGCCTGGAAGATGATTTGCAGGAAATAATGCTTGAGCAAATAGAATCAACGAGCACTGATGACCTTTCGGATGAATCCAATTCCACGCTCGACAACAAGAAGCGACGCATCTCATTCGCGAGTGCCGACCAACAGTTGATCTTCAGAAAGAATGAAACTGTTGCCGAAATGCTGACCAATGGCAAGAAGCGAGAAGAACGTGAAGTTATTAAGCTGGATGATGCTCCAGTTAAGCCAGTGCAGTCAGTGCAACCAAGAATTGAGACAGAAAAACTTCCAAATTCTCAAATTATGCAGAAAGTTGAAGATAATTTGGAATTTGTGCAGCAGCATCAAAGTGTGCAAGATTTTGATTTGGTCAATCAAATACTGGAGGCATCTACGGGAAGAATTAACACACTACACATAAGCTTCAATCATTCCGATGCGCTGCCGGCGGCTTCTGAATCTGAATCAGATATGTCAACGCCTGGCAACCCAGGCCAACTGTATGAGCTCTACAAAAAAGCGCAAGATGCGAACTCCTTTCCAATTTATGTAAACAGCTTTGAAGGCGAGGAAGACATCAAGGTGCCCATCATTAAGGAGGAGGAGCGTACAGCTGCCTATGATGATCCGCGCAAGCAGGTGAGTAGTTGGAAGAAGTCTTCTTGACAAACTGTACTCAACTATCTTCCAATGCTAGTTCAACAAGCCGCTGGCAGGAGACTTGAAAACGAAATCAATATTATGCAACAAATCCGCAGTGGAACGTGAAGTCCATGCTGTAATCGCGCAGCCCAAACAGGATACAAAGGACGTTAACAAATCCAAAAAGAATAAAAATAAGGGCAAAGGAAAGAGCAAAAAGGAGAGAACCATCGATGACGATCTGCGAGACATGAGTGCCTATCAGAAGGTCATGCAGGATGATCTAGTTGAGAAGGAGCCCGCAATGGCGCCCGAGCCATTGCCCAATGGCAAATTTATAGATGCACATGCGCCGAAGAAGCGAATTAGCCGCTTCAAGGAACAACGCTCCATGAATAAAACATAGTTTTATGAATGTGGGTGAGATATGTACATTTATTTATTTTGTGTGAATAAACAAAACGATATTATGAATTTATGTACAATCAAATGTTTGTTTATACTGTATTACACACTCACGCACACACAGACAGATGCGCACACACATGCGATTTATCATTAAATTAAACTCTATTTACTAAGTCCGTTTGAACGGAATTTATTTTAAAAACATTTACACTTTTTGATGCATTTACTTACAATGAGATATTATTTTTAATTTTCAATACAAATTAGCATGTCATATATAGACTTTATATATATATATGTGTGTTTGCTTGTGTTAATGTTGTATTTAATCGTGAGTGTCTGTGTGTGTGTATTTAAACGTAGATACATATTAACTACTAATACATACAGTGCGCAAATCTGTTTCTTATTTAAAAACTCCTTAAAAATTTTTCTCTCTCTCTCTCTCTAAATATTGTAATTAGCTGATTATTGCTTTGCTTTGTGGTTTCGAAATAAACCAAAGCCACGATTAATTTAGTTAAGTTCATATTTGCTTAGTTTTTTCTTGTTTTTCGTTTCGTTTGCGAAGAGTAGGTACATTTGAAATGTCAAAAGTGCGTTGAACATGTCGCCGCCATCTACTTCCATTGCTGCACTCGCTTATTTTTATTTCGAGTGCATAGCATTTAGTTTTCTGTTCCATTGCCAGTTCGCATTGATATAGCTAATCTTCTAGTCCGAGAAATTCGCGCTCTAGTGCAGCGCCCATCATATTCCATTCACCGTCATCGCCGTCATCCTCCTGATTGTTTTCACTATTCGAATCGGAGCCCATTTCCAAGTCCGATGGCAATTCCTCGCCTGCAAATTAACAGATTAATATATAATTGATACATTTTGGTAAATGTTAATCATACCACGTCGAAATTTAGCACTTGGTATTTCATCATCATCTTCTTCTTCCTCCTTTTCCTCGTCTTCGGGCTCGTCGGCATCGTTGGAGGAATTCTTATCGAAATCTATCACTCCGCTGGCCGCACCCATCATGACATCTTCGGCGCGTGTAAAGAAATCATGCGCACGATTTGAACTTTCATCTTCTCGCTTACGCTTCAGCAAGTTTTTGTCCATAGGCGGATTTTCTATAAAAAGAAAACAAATTTGTTTAAAATTAATATTAATATTAATTTATTTTCCAACTACTTACCAAAGTTGACAGGTCCCTCGTCGCTGGAGGAGTCCGACTCGAAGAACGTCTCGTAGTCCTTGTTCATGGACTCGATATCCGCATTGGTGAACACTAGCAGCGGATTGAGTGTTTCCCGAAAATTGCCACCTTGCTCCTGCTGCATACTGCTCGACGGCGATATCTCCGATCTCTCATTATAATTCACCACATGCTCGGGACTGTGGCAATGGGCAGGTGGCTGGCGTCCCTTGTTACGTACTTTTCGATCAAGCGGAAAGAGACGCTCATCAACATGCTCCCAGCGTTCGGCACAGGCCCACAACCAATTGGCATTGACCACTTTAATGTTCGTCTCTTTCTTGGCCGCATTCACTTTGTAAGTGCCTGCATTGACGGCCACCAAATGCGTTATGTCCTTGTTAATGTTCGACTGGACTTCAGCTCCTAAGCTTTTAGCTATAAAATAGGCTCGCGATTGCTCCAGCTTCATTTGGGTCGGCACCAACCCGGAAAAGACTAGATTTTGACCACGCAGCACTTCACAACGAATTTTCGGCACAATGATCTTCAGATCGGGTATCTCTGTAGTCTCATCATAGATCGAATAGAAGCGCTTATGTATATTCCTTAATATGACCTCCAGATACAGTAAATAGTCATCGGGATCTTCAATTTCAATTTGCTTCTGTCCATCACTTGAAATTTTTATTTGCGATGTTGTGGCCACATCATCAGTGCTAGCTTTAGCGGCCTCTTCGTCAGTTTCCGCCACTTGCTTATCATCGCCACTTGTTGACGATGCGATGCTTTCGTCATCTTCTTTCCTTGGCGGCAATTTCTCAGCTTTTGAGCTCTCCATGGGCACTTCATCAATAACAACAATCTCATCGCTTTCGCTACCTTGTTTGCCACTGCTCTGGGCTTCCGTCTCAGGCAAACCGGTAGAGTTATCGTCATCTACATTCAGAGTTTCTTCGACCGTTGTAGTAGTCGGTTTGCCATTCACTTTTTCCGAAGTGTTATTTACACAGCTCTCTTTAGTTTCTATCGTATCTTTCGCCTCGCTGCCTAGCTCGAATATATCCACTGAAGACTCCTCGTCATTGACCTCATCATCCTTGCTTGTGCTGGATACCGTGTTGTCGCTCTTGTCTTTTGTATCTTCGGTTTTCTTCTCAGAGTCTTCATTTTGGACTTCTGTTTTCTTTTCAGCAATTTTATCAATTTCTGTAAAAAAGGTTCAATTGTAAATAGAGTTTATTATTAAATAAAGCTGCGTACCTTTAAAGTCGACGCCCTCGCCATCCAGCTCATGTTTGGATAAGCCCGGCGGAGCATTTATATCTCCCGTATGTTGAAAGAAATGATAGGGTTTCACTTGTATCAAATTGGATGCCATATTCCATACATCCTCACGATCATCTATGATGCAGACCATGGAATCGCCATTAGGAAACAGGGCTCTATATACAAAATGAGAGAGAAAACCCGATTAGCAATGGCAAGTCAGCGAGAGTGCAAGTGCTTTACTTTAGATTATCCGTCTTGCTTGTGGCATTGAAGCACTCGTCGCGCGACAAAATGCGATGGGAGAAAAATTTGCCATCGGGATCAAGTAGTTGGGCAATCATGTGCGCATAGTTGCGTGCACCGAAGGTGCAAATGTGCAACTCATATAGCTGGGACATCTTCTCCAGGAACTCTGCTGTGCCCGGTCGCAGACGTGTGTGATACCACGGCGATTGTGAACCGTACAATTGAAAGTGATAGATGCCCTTTATATTGTCCGGCACTGAGTCGTTAGTAGTGTGTATCACGGTCTGATCGAGATCTACCAGGAGCACCAGCTTGCGATCACTGAGGAGGCGTCGCGTGTCATCATGCCCGAGTTTTTGTGCCAATTTCTGGGTTACTTTCAAATCGGGCATTGTGTGCACCATGGGTACCGAGGCCTCAGATGTTTGGCCCTATCAGATTTATTTAAATCAGATTGTCAATAAGAATTATTTATTTGTGTATTTATTTCATATAGCACTCACATTATCGTTCTGCCTTAAGTCTGCACCGCAGTCTGCGCACATGTCCTTAATAACGGTTGTGTGTATGCATTCGGATAACTCCAGAAGCGCATCTCTAAAACAATATATCAAACATATAAACAAGTTTTCATTTTATGTACATATACGCGCATGTGTATTGGCTTAGCGGTGTATGCTGCAATCAGTGCATTCCACCCACACTCGCCCGCTAGAGGATTTAGATGGGAGAAGGGGGAGAAAACTCACCCTTTTATCACTACTTCGCCTTCCTTGCGAAGCCGCTTTTTGACCACTCCGGCACGATTGGATTTGTATTTGAAAAACATAGAATCGTTATTTTTAATGGGCTTGCCATCATCACCGAGCTGCTGGTATAGAAACAGGATTTGTGCTGCCGAAACATTTTGCCCTTCGCGTACGCGCCATTTATTGATTCGTATGCGTGTCTCAGTCGCAGAGAGCGCTGCGTTTACAATGATACGACTAACACTTCCGCCGCTGGTGCCGCCGCCACCGCCACCGTCATCCACGTCCCTCGTTGGCTTCGACGCAATCGGGACAACATGCGTCTTAACCTCTACGCTGGTCTTTTGCATACTTTATTTACAATTCGTGTATATATACAAATTTTAGTTTTGTTTAAATCTGTGGCTTGTTATGTTTTCAATTTGTGTGAATTGCGAATTTGACATTCCCATAAAAGATGGACAGCTGTTTTTTGTATACTCTTAGTTTCGATATATCGCATAAGTTCGATTAATTTTCGATGTCCCGGCTAATAATTGGCACGTTTTGTTTGTTTGGGTTTGTTTATACGTACGCAATTGATAGAAAATGAGCGCGGAAAATGAAAAAGAAAGTCTTAAACGTAGCGCAACTGCAGAGACAAATGAATCAGCTGAAGTGGACAAACAGGAAACAGAAGGTGAGGCAGACGGTGAGGATGATGCCTGGATTGGACCGATGCCATCCGAGCAAAGCGTAGTGCCCGCCAAGAAAAAGAAAGGTAAACAAGCAAAACGGGGCAATAATAACTTCGACTATAATATAATGTTCTTTTGAATAGTATTGCCCTATGAGCACATATATTTGGAGAATCTGCCAAATGCAGAAAGCTATGAGCGCAGTTACATGCATCGAGATGTGATCACACATTTGGTGAGCACCAAAACTGAATTTGTGGTTACCGCCAGCTTGGATGGACACATTAAGTTCTGGAAAAAAATGGATTTGGGCATTGATTTTGTTAAGCATTTTCGCAGTCATTTGGTGCCAATTAAAACGCTAAGCGCCAACAGCAGTGGTACTTTACTGTGCTCGGCGGCCACTGATCAAACAGCAAAGGTCTTCGATGTGATTAACTTTGATATGATCAATATAATTCGATTGGGCTATACGCCGCTGTGCAGCGAGTGGATTAACTCGCCAGGAGACGCAGTGCAAGGCTTGGCAATGTAAGTTCCCTTGATGACTATATGTAAAATATATAATATCCGTTTGTATTTTACTTAGCACCGATTCGGAAAGCAATTGCATCCACATTTATGATGGTCAGAGCGGAGGTGAAGCCTTGCGCACTTTAGACAAATTGCACTCTGCTCCAGTTGTTGCAATGTGCTTTAATTTAGCCATGGAAACAGTGATCTCTGTGGATCGAAATGGCATATTGGAGTATTGGCAGAATTCTAGACATGATTACAAGTTTCCTCAACGTTTGGTTAGCTTTGATTCAAAGTTGGATACAAGTAATAATATTTACCATATACACTTTAGACACTTATATATATTCAATAATGCTTTGCAGGCCTCTTTGAGTTTGCCAAGAATAAGACCCAAGTGACTGGCTTGGCCGCTTCGCCGGATGGTAAACGTTTCGCTGCCATCTCTACGGATCGGAAAGTGCGCGTCTTTCAATTTAATACGGGAAAGCTTCTGCGCGTCTTTGATGAGGCTTTAACCACCTATACCCAGATGCAACAGACACCGCATGCGTTGCCCAACATGGAATTTGGACGAAGGTAAGAAATTGTTTTAATATAATTCGATCGTATATTAAACTTGTTTATCTTGTAGAATGGCTGCGGAACGTGACCTAGAGAAGACAGCTCAGAATACTACATTGAATATACTTTTTGATAGCACGGGTCACTTTTTGCTTTATCCGACCATGTTGGGCATTAAAGTCATAAATGTTGCCACAAATCGTTGTGTTACAATTTTGGGTAAAACGGATAATATACGCCCATTGCAAGTGGCTCTCTTTCAGGGTCGAATCAAGCGGCAAAAGGCGGCCATAACTCTGGAGCAGGAGGCCAGCGAAAATCCTGCACTACAAAATTTACTCAATGATCCAACAGCGTTTTGTACAGCATACAAGTAGGAAAACGTATAGAAAAACTAAAATCTTATTTAAAACAATTTTTATTTGTAGAAAGAATCGTTTTTACTTGTATAGCAGACGCTTGCCTTCAGATTTGCAAGATGTTGATCGCGATATATTCAATGAGAAGCCATCCAAGGAGGACATCATTGCCGTACCAGAAGCTCAAGGTAACTGTTTATATGTAATTAATTTTAATTTTAATTATTACTAACAAAATGTGTACTGTTTCTTACACGCTAACATTCCTTAGACGAAGGTGTTTATACACATGTATATATATATGATTTTTTTTTATACATTATGAATTTTGTAAATGGTTTTATAGTTATACAACGCATCTATGAGAATGTAGTACTGCATACCACTAAAGGGGATATACATATGAAATTGTTCTTCAAGGAAGTGCCTAGAACTGTGGAAAACTTTTGCGTACATGCGAAAAATGGGCAAGTTGCAAAATAGTCTTAGCTTGTCGTAAAATAAACAACTAATGCTTTTTTAATATAGCTACTACAATGGACATATATTTCATCGTGTGATCAAGGGTTTTATGGTCCAGACTGGAGATCCCACTGGCACGGGCACGGGTGGAAAATCCATTTGGGGACACGATTTTAAGGATGAATTCGTGCAGAGCTTGAAGCACGATCGTCCATACACTGTTAGTATGGCAAATGCGGGTCCCAATACAAATGGCAGTCAATTCTTCATAACTGTGCTACCTACTGTAAGTTATCATATTTATAAATTAACCGTATTCAATACATTGTTTTTTATCTCTTTTCAGCCTTGGCTAGATAACAAGCATACAGTTTTCGGTCGTGTATTTCGAGGCATGGAAGTCGTGCTCAATATATGTAATGCAAAAGCTAACCCTAAGACCGACAAACCATATGATGACATTAAAATAATTTCAATACATTTAAGTAATTAAGCTCAAAAATGTAGTGAAATAAAAGTCGAATTGTATTATAAATATGTTTTAAACCGTGCGCCACCTCTTGGAAAATACTAGAAATGTTAGCAACCAATGCAAAAATGTGAGTAATAAATGTACAAAATTTGGTATTTTAGCGATGCCTGCAACTGCCACACTTAACAGCTGTTTATGTAGTTTCACTGTACTCACGCATTCACTTCTAGAGTGAAACCCAAACAAATTGTTAATTAAGAATTGGAGGGTGCTTATCGTTTGCTAATTTACAATTTCATCTTGCATTACTAATTGTAAGTGTGTGCTCATAGCGGGATTTAGGTAAATATGGGATGAGGTATAAACAGTAAATGAATACGATGATGCGGGTGTGTGAGTCGAAAAAAACGATTGTTTGAAAAAAAGTAAGCAAAAAAAAAAACAAAGAAAAGAGTAAAGCAATAGCGTAGCTTATCAAAAATCTATAACGAATCACTGCGCTCTACATTGCATGCATAATTAGTGTCAAACGATGCAAATACTTGTGAATAGATATGTGTGTATGTGGTGGTATGTGTGTGTGTGTGTGCTTATCAACATAAACATTGTATAAAGCGGAACCATACGTTGAGGAAACTCTTGGCGAATTTATATATTAGTCATAATAAAAGTTGAATACACATTTAAGCACTAGCTACGCGGTAAACTCTTATCAATCGGGAACTGGTTATTATTTGCTGATAGTGCGGAAAATTGATATAAACAAGAATTGTTAATTATGTTGAATTACAGTCGAAACGCAGGTGTTGTCCAAAAATGAGCTAAGACTGTGAAAGGCAATTAATCAGGAGCCCAGCCATGTCCCAAAATGATTCTGAAGATGTACGCAGTACCGCTCAGCTACTGCTCACAAATGCGAGGCACAGTGGTATGACCTATCATATCCCATATGATATGTGTAAGTATTCCAATCAGATGAGCGTTATCAATGCGCCCTCATATACGTCTAATATTTAATTATGAATTTCTTATAATAAAACGTGCGTATTTACAGCTCGGCCGCATTCAATTAATTTGTTTACTGATGAATTTTTAGGCGGTTACTCGCAGGATGGACGCATGTCGGTGGTGCGAAGATTCTTTTGTCTCTTCGTCACATTCGATTTGCTGTTTGTATCGCTGCTCTGGCTCATTTGCATAGTTGTAAGTTGTTCTCTTTGTTTATTCTTTTGAAGATATATGCTAATTGCTTTCATTTACAATTGCAGATTGGTGGCGATAATATATTTCAGGCCTTTCAGAAACAAGTTATGCACTACACCATATATACATCGCTCTTTGATGTGGTTGCCACTGCGCTTTGTCGTTTTATGGTCTTAATTTTCTTCTATGCATTGTTGTATATAAATCATTGGTCCATCATTGCAGTAAGCGCTATTCGTCATTTTGTCATTGAACGATCTTTAAATGCTTAAACAATTTCTTGCAGTTTTCTACCACTGCCTCGTGCTTGTTTCTCATCACCAAAGTGTTTTTCTATGACGTAAGTTTGAGTAAATAATTATATTTAAATATATTCTCCATATTTAAATATATTCTCCATTGCAGTGGGTGCAGTCCAAGCAACAAGTATTCGATGTCATACTCATTATAACTTCATTCATCCTGGCCTGGGGTGAGGCTTGGTTTCTGGACTGTCGTGTGATACCCCAGGAGCGTCATGCTCGTCGTTATTTTGCTGGTAGTTTTCGCGCTCTTCTCTTTTAATATTTACGTAGATATTTACAAATATTCGTTCAATTTGCAGCTGCGAGCACAATTGATCGCTCAGCATTAACGCAGCCAACGATCTTGACTGGTGGTGAGCGAGAGCCGCAGAGTGTCACTGATTTTTATTCACCCTTGGACACTACTCATCATTCGGACGAGGAGGATGAGCAGGTCAGCTAAGTATTTATGCATGCGCATACCTAAACACATTGAATGAATCCATCGATTTGGCATCTATAAAAGAAGCTGCCAGCTGCGATATTTTAGGCATTTTAAGTTCTTGCGCCATGTTGTTGGTAGTTATTGTTAGAGACGCATTTAGAATGTCTTGTCTCATGCATGTATCTATTGTTGTTTTACAGGATGAGGAGTACAATCAAATGGGATTGGATTGCCTGCGCAAGGCATTCGAGCTTATAGAGTCCAGTGATTGGAAAATGGAAAAAGTAACACCCAAGGGCGATACAATATACAGCACGCAGCGCGAGAAAATTGGCAAGATTTATAAATTAACGGTGCGTAGTTTTTGTTTACATAATTTTATAGATTTTTATTATATTTCTTGACATTTGCATTTCAGGCACGACTTAAGTATCCGGCCAAGGCGCTCATGGAGGAACTGTTTTATCGCATTGAGGATGTGCCCAAATGGAATCCAACTCTATTAGAGTCTAGAATCGTGCGAGTATGTATTTAAAACAGATACAAAAAAAAAAAAAAAAAAACAAATGGGACTTAAGTTAATGATTTGATTCTGCTAGAAAATCAATTCGTATACCGATATTACGTATCAAGTTTCTGTTGGCGGCGGTGGCGGCATGGTCAAGAGTCGCGATTTCGTTAACTTGCGTTCGTGTCGCTTAATTTACAACGGCAAAATCTGTGATGATGACGAAGCGGCTAAGCTCAGCAGCGAGGAAGAGGACGACAACTCGCTGAACCGTTCCTGCGAGGGCAGCGTAAGCACAGTATCGGATAATGAATCACACACACCACAATTCGGAAGTGTGCCCAATAGCTATCGTAACAAATTCTTTGGCCAGAGCTCGTTACCACCAGCACAGGTGGCCACTGCGACATCTACGGTTTCAGCCACACCGGCAACACCCTACGACACATTGAGCAAAAGTCTGGGTGCCAAAAGTTTGGGTGCTGGTCTAGCTCTACCCGTGGACGCACAGCCGCCATTAGACGATGAATTTGAGGATGCCAAAGATCAGCCCGACAATACGCCGTCCGTTGTGACTCGGCCATCAGATGCTGCGGTGGGCAAGACGAACAACAAGGTGTGGATGAGCGCGGCCATAAGTGTGGAGTATCCTGCTGTAGCCGCCACAACCAAGTATACACGGTGGGCAAGCATTCTTCTACAGTATTTTCCAGTTAATAATATACGAATTCATATTAAACAGAGGCGAGAATATTGTATCTGGCTTTGCATTTCACGAAATTATTGGCAAAAAGGATGGCTGCATATTGGAATGGGTGCTTTGCCTAGATCTCAAGGGTTACATACCACGCTATGTGCTGGATGCAGTGAGTGCTCATAGAGATTTGTCTATGCTGTAATTTTGTAATTGTAATTTTAATTGTATTCGACACAGGCACTCACCTCAACCATGGTGGACTATATGAAATATCTCCGCAAGCACATAAACGAGTTGCGTCAGCGTCGCCGACGTTGAGTCGAGGAGTTCCTGCTCCGTTGTACATAGTCTATATACATACATATATATATATATATATATATATATATAATGCTCTTGCAGCGCATACAAATTGTATTTTATATGAAAACTAATTATATTCTAATTGTATCTCAAGCTGTAGATAAGCTAATGAACAGTAAAACTAAACAACAAAGTGAAGTGCATTGAACATAAGTTTATTGAGTATGCATTTATGCAATATTTATATATGTGGTAGATATTGTAAGTTATGTTTATGGACAACTTAACTAATACATTTTATACGATGCTTTTTACTTGCAATTGTAATTGATTTCATATTTGTTTGTTTTGTTAAAGAGTATGTTTAGGCGCTACTTGTGATTCGACAGCTGCAGTATAATTTTGTTTTGGTTTGCTTTAAGATCAGTCTCAGGGCTTGCTCCTATTTGCTATCGTTCTGTGGAAACCAGCTTTGACACGCCTCCATGGCCACCTCGCAAACGGCGCTCATGGCCTTGGCATTGTCATAATCTACATATATATTTATATATATATATATATCGTAATTGAGATTTGTGTGTGGTATATGAGGACTCACCCAAAGCGTTGCGTTTGCCAAAGATGCTGCCATTGAATGGTGGCTTCCTGTAGGCTGCCTCGCTGCCGTGCAACAGAATCGCTGCCACAATGATGGTGACCAATAGCAAAGTGAGTGTACATCTGAGTGCGGCCATTGTATAATCGGCGAGTGGCGTGGCTGCTATTACTGTTACTGCTGCTGCTGCTGCTGCTGCTGTTTGCTGCCGTTGACTGCTGAAGTCGAAGTGTGATTTGTGACTGGCAGGATAAGCGCTTTTATACGCTACGCTGTTCGCAACCCCAGTTGCAGCCTGTCTATCTGCGCCTAATTGAGTTATTCTCGCGTTAATTGAAAGCGAAATGACTTGAGGGAATATGAGATTTCTCACTATGTTCTATATATATATATATATATATATTGTATTATTCTGTGTTCATTTAAGTACAATCAATTCAAATTTGCAGCAGCACCATCTATCTCTCTCTCTATCTCTCTCTTTGTCTCTACAATATAATATGCAATTCAATTTATTTTTATTTATTTATTTATGTAGTACAAGCAATTCCAATATGCACCAGTTCCGAAATTATATAAAATTGATTTGAGCAGCAAATATATATATCTTTCTCTTTCTCTTTTCCCCTCTCTATCTCTTTATTTATCTCTTTCCCATATATCTCCTTGTCGCTCACACACACACACGCACACACACACACACACACACACACTAAAATACTGCCTTGCTGCCCGCCGTATTCCATTCGAGCACCTTATTGAACTCCTTCTCGCCAAATCCAATTGCCACCGCCTGCTCCACGCAGCTATTCTGACGCTTCAGATTGTCAATCATAAAGAGCTGCTTCTTGTAGGCATTCAGCAGGTCGGCGCGCTGGCGTTTTAGAGCCTTGATGCGATTGTCTCGTATTTTGAGCTCCTTGCGATTGCAGTCGAGATCCTCGCGCTGCTGTGTCGCTTGCTTGTTGAGCAGCTGTCGCGTGGCTTCTGTCTCGTCGTTGGCGCGCATCAGACGATTCTCCAGATTGGCATTCGTTTGCTTCAGCAACTTTGTATCGCGTCGCAGTAGTTCCAGCTCGTGCTGCTGATTGTTGTACTCCGCCTGGCGATCCTTTTGCCGTCGACTGGCATCCTCCGCCTGCAGCTCGAGGCGATGCAGCTGCTCGGACAATTTGGCATTGGAGGTCATGGCCTGATCTCTCTGCGTTTCAGTTTTGTGCAATGCTTCCAGCGTCTGTTCCAGCTGCATTTTCTGATCGGCTATGTCCTGTGTTAGCTGACCATGATCCTCCTCCAAAATGGCAACTTTGGCTTTGAGGAACCTAACAGAAAATAGACATTTATTTTGGCTAACCTCTCTGCATGCGACTCTTACTTACTTGATGAAGTTGTCTTGAGTTAGTTGCTTCTTCGATTGCCCACTGATAACGGTTGTGCTCTCCCGTGACTGCTGCACCAGCTCCAGCTCCACCAGCTGCTGCTGCTGCTGCTGTTGCAATTGCTGCTCCTCGATACCATCGGCATTGCGCAGCAGCATATCCAATGATGGACTTGGCTTAAAGTTTGGATTGCGATATTTCACAAAGGTTGCCGTCTTGTGCGTTGCTCGCCGAGTGAACGTGCTGTCGATGCGGCCAGCCGCAGCCGAGCCCGAATTTGCTGTTGCTGCTGTTGTTGCTGTTGCTGTTGTATTTGTTGTTGCTGGTGCCGTGGCATTCCTGCCATGCGATCGGCCATGCCGCCCATCGGTCGTCCTAGTCTTGGTCAAAATCAATGGTGGCCTCAAGGCAACCGTCTGCTTCCACCTGGGCGTTATCACCTGCGTCAAGGTTGGCGGCGTCGGCGTTGTCGGTGCACTCGTATTGGGCGATGGCGGCGTTGGCGTTGCTGGTGCACTTTTCAGGGGCGACTTAACACGCTTTGATCTCTGGCCACGTCCCACGGTGCGACGAGTGCTGATTGCTCCCTCCGCATTCGGGTGCGTGTGAAATTTCTTTTTCAACAATGTACTGGGGCCCTTCTGTTTGAGGTAGGTGCAATAGCGGGATTGGGTGATTGGGCTACCACTCTCGATGGGATGATTCAGTGCCATCAGATTTAGTTCCTGATTGATATGAAAGAGTTCCTTTTCACGCGACAATAACTCGGCCATCGTGCCGTTAAATGTTATTTCTTATTATTGCCTTCTTCGATTTTCGTCTTCTTCTTTTTTTTTTTTGTAATTTTTAATATTGTTTGAATCCAATCTTTTAGCTTAACAGCTGCTGATCTGATGAAACGTTTTTTCAACAAGAAATTTTTACTAATAATTCTATTATTCGGCACGCTGACTCCGTTCGGAGCTTGCCCTTTTTGTTGCTGTGAGCCAAAACACAAACGCTGCTTTGATTTCTTAGACACTTAGACTACATAAGTAAATAAATAACTGTTAAACACTAGTGACGAGTGCCGGCCATCGCAGGTTACCTGGCTACCTGTGCAGGTGAACTCAGCATGTTGGTGGTTGTTTTAGCTACATAGATTTTCCCCTAACTATTGTGACTGTTGCTATTGTTATTGCCCCATCTCTCACCCGCTCTCGTAACCCCCTCTCTTTTCTACACCTGTCTTAAGGCCAACGACTTGTGAATTTATTTACCTGTCAGCCTGGCTTTATGAACTTGACTCAACCTGCGTGGGCGTTCCCGTTTCCATTTGTTGCCAAAAAATTAATACTATAAATATTTAGCTTCGCTGCGTGCGTAGGTTTCTTGTATTGGCTATGCAAATCTGCTGCTCTTTAGAATATTGTGATGTAATTGTAAATTGATTTGTTGCCAAGGCAGCTGAAGAGACATCAAACCCACTTGACTGTCGCTGAATCAGCCTATTAAGCTTTTATATGCATACCCATTGAAATTATGCTCCAATGGGGTATTATATGTGCAGAGTGATATGAATATATGCATATGCAATGAATGTGTACTCAAGCCATACTATATAATTTTTATGAAAAATATGAACCTATTATTTTTACTTTATTTTTACTGTATATAAAAAGATTTTAAGTAATATTCAGAATTAGTGAATAAGGTATTTGTCATATATATACATTCATATATATATTAAAAATACATTCATATATAATATATTGGTCTGTTTTAATATATAAGTAAAATCAGTGAAATACTACAGCTAGAAAACATATATATTGGGTATATGTATGTGTGTGTATATTATTGATATATATTTCCGATCAGTATGACAAGTTATATTATCCCTTGCATTCTCTGTCTGTCCTAGTTTCTAACTCATGCTTACTAAATTCCCACTCATTTAGGTAGCAAAGGGCTCAGGAAGCTCTGATCGAAATCGCCTTTTGAGTGACTTTTGGGTATAAAAGGGCGCGCCAGCTGCGTGGGCGATCAGTCAAGTCCCTGACCTGGACTGGGTCAGTTGCAGTGCAGTGCAGTGTAGTGCAGTAACTATATTTAATCATAATTTGTCAAAAAGTCTATGTTTAAATAAATAATTTGTTAAATATAAGTTGTGTTTGCTTAATAAATGTATTTAATTTTCTATATTTAAGGTTGTCATTGTTTAATAATTTTATCAGATATAATTGTTTAACAAATGTAATTCTGTTAAACAAACATGTCTTAAAATTTAGTTGTAATTTTAATAATAATTGTTATTATAATAATGGTGTTAAATATAATGATCATTACAATTAATTATCATTAGGAATTGTCAATGATCATTATTGCTAATGACCATTATTGCTAATGACCATTATTGTCAATGATCATTATTGTTAATGATCATTAGGAATTTAATATTTACTCAATAAGCGATAAGGTTTGTATACTTATATTTTGTGTATATTTATTAGGTTTCTTAAGAGTGTTACAAGTGTTATGCATAGAAGTGTCAAGTTTTGTTATACAAAACCGAGAAGAAATAATTATATATTATTTTCCTTAAGGGGCTTTACAGCACAAATAGAAAGCATAGGTATAACATACAATAATTATATATTATGACAGCTCGGAAATGTGAATCAATTCCTGAATCTCTCGTGTCCCAGGCTCACGTAAAGATCTAAAAATTCCGGCACGTCTCTCCAGCGAACTTTTGACATTGAGCAGCCGACAAGAAGAGCCGAAGAAGAAGAAGAAGCAGCAGCACGCATGATAATCATAAATATTGGTATAACTAAAAATATAAATAGAAATGTACAAGTTAATGGGAAAAGTCAACAATTGAACCCGACCAAGGCCAGCAGAGCGTCAGAGTCAGTCGAACGCTGAAAAGGCAAGGGAAAAAGGTTCTGCTCTTTACTACCTGAAGCGTTGGAAAAATGTAAATGCAAGTCCAAGATTTATGTGGCTTAAACAAAACACAGCCTGTAGTTAACTTATACAAATATGTATAGGCCACAATACACAAATGTGCGACTATGTATTCATGTATGTGTGTGTGTATCTCGTAAGTATTTGCCGTATATGCCGTCATCAAGGCATTCTGTTCACTGCCTACACAATCATTCTATTTGCTCAAAAAAAAAAAAAACAAAACAAAATGAGAAAAAGTAAAAACTGAGATCTCAGCAACTCTCCGAGTGCAGCTTAGTTAGTTGCGTTGGCCGAGCATGACGTGATTCGGGAATACTTGAAGACCCAGCACGCTGGAAGCTCTAATTATGCGGTATTCGCTCATTAGAAAAAAAAAAAAAAACCCAAAAATCTTAGGTGAGAGCACGAAACTAAAACTGACTAGCTTAAGCGAACCGAAGTCCAAATGCACTAGCAAATAAGATGAAATACAATATAGCAAAGTGATATATAAACAGTCCAGTTGCTCTCCAATTGCCTCCAATACTCTTTACCTTAGCCAAGGCATATATAGGGAGCAGCAGTGGAGCGTGGCACAGGGCCCAAGTGCAAGATTGTTGTGTGGGCCTCAGTTGTTGTTTGTTGTTGCTGAAAAACTGCCAACACCAGGTAACACACACACACACACATACAGCACACATTACACATACGTCATACACTCACACAATAAGAAGAGCGCGGCGCCAATAAGAGCGGCTCAGCTTGCCAAATACTCCGACAGCGACTCCGAAAACTTGGCCAGACCGGTTGCTGTCGGAGTACTGTTGCTGCTGTTAGCTGTTGCTGGCGTCTTGACTTTAGAGCGCAACGCCTCTTGAATTCAGTCTTGGCCTGGTCGGTGTGCGAGACACACATCAACGAAAGAAACAAAACACAGCCAAAAGGCAGCGCGTTTCGTTGTCGTCGTCGCGCGCTCGCTCCAACGCGTTCAATATTTCAAGCTGTCGGCGAATCGCAGATGAAAAACCGAGCATGTACGTGTTTTATATATATACATATACATATATATATATATATGTTTATAGAAGTTAGAGAGTGTGTATTGTATTTTGTTAAGCCATGAAATGGTTCTTAATTTGGTCTCACTTGGGAACGTGCAAACGCATTTGTGACGCTGACAAAATTAAAGAAATTTTTTTGCCGTTTGATTGTTGTTGCCCTTGGCGGGCTATCAAATTGCTATTGTTGCATTATAATGCACGACGGGTGGTTGAACTAACAGCTAATTTCGACTTCATCACGATGGTTTTGATAAATTTGTATATACGTATTCGTGTCGGTGTTAACTGACCGCAAGTTTGTTGCCTAAGTCTTTTGTTATTGCGACTCCTTGAGAGCTTCAGTTGCAACAATTAAGTTGGGGTCGTCATGTATATCTGCCCCAGAGCTCGCTCTTGCTCTTGCTCTTGCTCTTTGAAGCTCTTAAAAAGCTAGATGCTTTTGCAATTTTGTCTTTCAAATTTTTAAGCTGTTTTTTAGCCATTTTTATAGCCAGTTTCTTTCGCCTTCCTTTCCACAGCAAAAACAAAACAAAACAAAACGAATGTGCGCCGAACAAAGAGGAAGTTTAACAAATTACATTAATGCAAAAATATAAAAAATAAACAAATTAGGCGCCTGTGAAAGAAATTGTAATAAATTTTGTTAAATAAATCAAAAAAAAAATAAGGAAATTAAATAAAATATATATATATTTCTACATGTTTTTACGGTTTTGCAAAACAATAAAATATAAAGCAACTGTATAACACTTGTTAAACAAAGGCCACATAACTAATTGGATTACGCAAAGGCGCATATATACTAATATATAACGGGACGATTGTTATAGAGGTGAGTTAGCAGCATTTCTTTTGGATTTGGCAAATGAAGCGTTTGAGCTTAATTATGCATAGATAACGATATATATATATATATATATATATATATATATATATATATTTAGCAACATATTCAATATGGCGCTGGCTATATAATATAGCTTATTTTTATTTTTGCTAAATTGCAAGCTAAGCTACAAAAGATGACTTCATAAATCGCCGTCTGAGGCGGTCCTCATCTTTCAAACCGGTTCACACCGCGGCCCGAGCCAAGATTCGCTTCGCATACGATATCAAGAAAAACCTTTTTTTTTTTTTGTTCAAGCCAAAATGTTTTTGTGCGCGCAAAAAAAATTCAATGTAATTTGTATATATATATACATATATATTTTATTTTTTTTTTTTATTTTATATATATATATAAATATATATGATTATACATATACATTTATATTTTGGTCAGTCAAGTTGCGTTTTCCTGTGCATTGAACCTGTTTAGCTCAAGGTTAGAGCGCTCTTTCCCAAATTGGTTGTCACAGCGCTGGCCAAGTTCGCAGCAGCCGTAGCCACAGTCGCCGCAGTTACATCATCCAACTGTCGATCACAAACATGGAGATGCGACAATCTTGACTTATTAGCTTGCATGACGCGGCATGCCACAGCGCGTAGCATCAACGTTGTTATACTATCCACATATTATTATTATGCTCGAGCACAGCTATTGCCACGTCACGGACATCCGCTTTTGTCCACGGCAACTGCCTCGGCTGCATGTTGCGGCACGTTGCATGTCCGGCATTTTTAATTTTACTGTGTCAGCCGCGCCACCAAGTGAGTACATATGTTGCTGCCTGACAATGTTTGAGCATTAGAAGAGCGGCTCGAACATTTCCATATGGGTGGGTCAGCGGATACACTCTAACAACTTTAGCCTAGTCTACTTTAAGATTTTCTTTATAAATTTGTTCTACAACATTCAGCTCTCGCCATTTTATAGTCAGCAGTTCACATTGAGTACGTTTCTCCATAAATCTAAACTCTGTCTGTAACCAGTTGAGCCTCACAGTCATTTTATGATCACTCGCACAATTTTTATGACAGTCTTTAAATTCTCTACTCTCTAAGTGAAAGAGAGTGCATGTGTTTTGACTAATGCTTAGCTGTAGGCACTAAAATCTCTATTTTAATTAGGCATTTAGAATTGTTCAAATGATGGAATGGAACTGTTTTATTGTCAAAAGACTCAGGTTGAGTTTTTGATAATAGTCAGTTTTCCTTATATATATATATATATATATATATATATATATATATATATATATATATATATATATATATATATATATATATATATATATATATATATAAATTTTATATTAATATAATTTTATATTATAAAAATCAAGTAAACTATTTTATTTGTAAATGCCTCAAATTTAATATTATTTTAATAATTTTTTTTTGTTTATTTTTTTTTTTAAATTTATATTTTAATTTAAATTTATTTCCGCACGCATGTTTACTGAAAATAATTTATGTTTTGCATATTTTCATAAACAAACGGTGCTAAATTTCTGACTAGCTGAATTTTTGGTTCTTATAAAATTTGGTTAGATAAATCTGAAGGCAAGGAAAACAGTCAAAATCCTAAGCTGAGTTTTTTGCCCTAATAGGTGCTTTACATAGTATCTATGTGAAGTAATAAATAAATGTTAGATTAGCTTTTATTCTAACTTTTATTCAGTTTATATTGTCATTGGAAACTTCTAGCCTTCGATAGTTTTATGATTTGATTTTTTATGTTTTGTTTCTTTACGTTTTTATTCCAATTGCCACATAATTGCTTGAAGCACTCTGTAATTTCACACTGTAATTTCCCATTAGTTCTAGCCATAAAGCTGATGAGTAAGACGAAAAGCTATATACTAACATGTTCCTTGAAGAAAACCCATTTACACTGCCCACACGACTTGAGTACGAGTACTAGAATCTATTGCTAATTGGCGGGCACAACAGTTCGAAAGAGGCTACGTACACAGAGCACATTAATCATAATGAGATGGAGCCCGCATAAAAGGCTGTGGGGCTCTCGTTGACTATTGGCCACAATTCCAAGTACAACAAAAAGGCGAGAGAAGAAAATAATAAAACTTGTCTAAACTTTTAGCACTTCTACGTGGAGGCCTAAAACGTAATTATGACTCGGCGTTATTGTTACTGTTGTTGTTGTTGCTTTTGTTGTGTTGGCGTCTAAAGAAGCAATTAGAAAATGTGATTGATTGACAGCTAAGCATAGTATAGAGGAAGAGAGAGAGATAGAGACAGAGAGGCTTGCTGGCTGGCTTGCATCATCAGCATGTAGAAGTGAATGAGAATGGCTTTTCGTTGGGTCCAAACACAGACATTTTCCGGAACCTCTCGCTGTGTTGCATGCCCTATTAATTGGTTAATTTGTGGTGGTAGCTATCAAAATATTTTCATATAATGCGTGTTGAGTGCAACACCTTTTCATATGAATAATTGCGGGCAATCGTACCTCTTGCCTACTCTCGCTCTTTTTCTATCAATTGCAGCTCTCTGCCTGTTGAGCTAATTGATACTCAGTTACAGATTCCGATTCTATAGATTCTTTGAGCATGTGTGGGCTGTTGGGGCAGACGCCAACGCTGTCAAAAGTAAATTTCAATAATTAAAAGGCAACAAAGCAAGCTGTGAGACCTGTTATTATACACATACACAAGCACACACACATACACGCACACGTATAAGGCACTTCTTGGCCATAATGAACTTAACTTGTTTATATAACAAGCTGCTCGAGTGACCTTGAAGCACAACAATAACAAACAAAAAATGCGTCGAAAATATAATTTTGCTGTTACGTTTTTTCTTTATATTTTTTTCTGCTTTTAATTTTTATTTTTTCTCTTCTTAGTGTTTGGCATATTGCCTCACTGTAAAGCACTTGAAAATTGAATTACGCTTACAACATTTTGTGGCAATCGCGGCGAGTTGAGAAAACCGTTTGAAATATTTACGTGCATCTATCGAATTATTTACATAGCAATTATTTGTGATTTGACTTTGAAGATAAGTCTGTAGCTATGCTCTGAGTTCGTGAACTTAATAATTGACTTATAATCGCTTTGCCATTTGCTGGCACGCAAAGAAAGCTTAGAGGTTCATTCAACCTGCGCCAAGAACTTTATGTTACAATGCGGAATTTCATTTTTGCTTTTTCTATATTTCTATCAATTTTATTCTTTTATTTTTTTTTTTTTTTTGGCTACAATATTGATTTTTACAGTTGAGCTAACAAGCAGCTAACGGCTTTCAATGCGAGAGACTTAGGCAACAAACCTGCTACTTAACAGTGCTCTCTCTCTCTTTCTCTCTCTCTCACACTCCGTCTTTATCTGTCTGCCACGCATTACTCATGTGTCTGCTGTTTCTCTCTCTCTCTAATTATGCAAATTCGTATTTCTGTAGTTTATCGCTTGGTTATTGTTTTATTATTATTCATTTCATTTGGTTGCAAGGCGTGCCAAACAATTTGCATTGGCTTTTAAATGAGTCAGCAACTGTGGCTCAGGCTCTGGCTATGGCCCAAGTTCCCGTTTGTTCAATCAGCTGCTCTGCTGTTCGCTTGTCTTAAATACAAAAGTAGTCTGGCTAGCTTGGCTGCAACGTGTCCGAAAACCCATAAGCCAGCTTAAATGCTGACAGATATAATACAAACACTCGCTAGTCTGGCCCAACTTGCCTTGTAATTGTACAAGCGTTCAACGTTCAACGATCAGCCACAAAAACACTTTCAAATCCAAGCCAAACGGGGCGTGGGTGTGGCTAGCTGGCCCAACTGGCCAAAAAAAAAAAAACAAAACTGGTGCATGTAGTCATGACTTTTGAACCAGGTCGCCAAAATTTGATACATGACTAAGTCATTCTGACTAAACTCTGGGAATCTAACTGGACAAACATTAGTAAAGAATGAAATGTGGTATAATTACCACTCCATTAAAAATTATAAATTTTCAAATATATAAAAACAAAATTTTTTGTTACTTAAAATATTATTTTTTATTTATTTTTTATAGTGCATTAGTATTACTAATTTATATTTCAAAATTTGCATTTTGCATAACGAAATTTCTCTTTAGGTTACACGAGCTCGAATATTCATGAATTACATTATTATTTTTTTTTTGTTTAATAATATTAATAAATGCCATTCAATTTTAATTATAGCAAAAAATATGTATATATTTGTATTTTGAAATATTTTGCTTAAGTCAAAATCTGTTGATTTTTATATTTTTAAGATATATTTATTTTAATTATTATTGAATGAAATTCTTATTTAATTTTTTTTGTATCAAGATTTATTTTCCTTCGATCACAATTTGTTCCCCAGCAAATACTCAAATTTTCCATTTTATTTTTTCTATTATATAATTTGTAAATTTATTTTTATTTTTATTATTTTTTATTTTTATTATTTGCAAAAAAAAATATATTTGTTTTTACACTTTTTGTATTTTCTACAACCGCCAACGTGTCTATCTAAATGTTTTTGTTTAATGAGTTCTTTTTAGAGCTTCGAATTACCAATTAGACACTAAATTTAAGAGCTGCGGTAGCCAATGTCGCTGGAGGTCTACACTTTTAAGTACTTCTAGGCCCAACAAAGCTTAAATACAAAAGTACAAAAAAAAAAAAAATCAAGTAAGCTGAAAAAATAAAGTAAACGGAACTGTTAAGCGTTTTGCCAAAACCTGTTTTTGCGCCGGCCTCAGATCTAGCCAAGAGTCAAGCAACAACAACAAGCAGACAATGGGCGCCAGGCCAAAGCCAACAACAACAACAGCAACTGGCCAAAGTAAATGTCTGGCAGCTGGAATTATTGTTGTTGTTGTTGACTGATAAAAAGCGAAATATATTCGAGTCCTACGGCTAAAGAAAATAAAACTGAAGCTAAGCTGAAGTCACGTTCATTGCGAATATCCAATGTGTTTTTTTCCTTTTTATATAATTTTGGCTAAAAAAATCTAAAAATAAAATTAAATTAGGCGTCAAAAAAAAAGTTATACAAAATAGCCGTTGGGCCTCTCTTTGTGGGTGCACAAACGTTTTTTTGTCTTTGACAAATCATCGGCTTAAAAAAAAAAACAATTTGTGTAAATTTTTACGTAACTGCGTGGCGAAAAAACAAAGGCAGACAGAAATGTGAAAAATAATAATTGAGAGTGGGGGTTTCTTCTCACAGGCCACAGCCCCACTAAAGATGTGGCAATTCGTGAACGCTCCAATTTAACGCACTCAGCCTAAATGCGGGGCAACTTTTGCAATCTGACGTCGGACTTGGCTGATGAATAGGCGGACAGACGCGGGACAGACAAGGCAAACATCACGCAAGCCAAGTCCAAATATTGACGCACATTTTGTGAGTGAGGTATGCAATGGTTAAGCTAAGAGCAAGCTAGAAGAATAAACAGAAAAAAAAGAGAGTGTGTGTGACTAGCAGATGCCCTGTAATTTGGGAAAGACTAAGGCGATTGGATGGATGGAATAAAGAATGAAAGAAGCAGAGAGGAGGAGAGCGAAGGGAGCCTTGCCGACAAGCAAATGTTATATAGTATAGAGAGGGAGCAAGATATAATGTAGAAAAGATATAATGTAAATAGAAAAAAATGAAGATTATGAATGAATATGAATGAAGAATAAAAAGTGAGAGAAGAAGAAATTAAAATTAAAACTGAAATTTGCAGCTTAAAAGAATTGCGAATGAAGACAAAATTAATTATATAAATATAATAATATATAATATAATAATATATAATATAATAATATATAATATAATAATAAATAATATATTTATATAAATTAATTTAGCAGATGCTCTGTTTAAGATAAATATTAGGAAATCGCTAAAGGAATTTTATTATTATTTTCATTAATGTTATATACATCGAAACCAGTTGTACTTGTCTTAGCCCAAGTCATGCGCAGCTGTTGCTAAACCGTTTACAATTGCTGTCGATTTTACACTGATTTAATTTGTCTCTTGCCAAACCAACACGATATACCCTTTTTAGCCTATTGCACAAGGACAGCTTTGGGAGCTGCGCCTTTCCATTTATGCCGCTAAAATAAATAAAGCAGCTGAAAACTGGCTCATGAAAACATTTTTGGCCATGTTGCAATTGGTCAAGACGACGAAAAAACATTGTTGCTAAAGACTTTTGATTGTTAGTAGGAGAAACAAAATTAATGTCTCTGCACTTTGTCTTAATTGTTAATTGTAAATGATAAAAGCGCTAAGAAAAACTAAAACAATGCAAATTGATGTTGGCGTTTAATGCAAATTGAAAATTGCAAATTGCAAATGAGCAATTGTTGCAGTTGCTTTAGCTGTTGTCGATGCTCATCTAATGACCTATAGGTAGGCATTGTTAGCGCATTGGCGCTCGGGCTGTGCAATTGCAATTGCAATTGCAATGACCTTGACGCAATCGCCAGGGCGTAGAAAATAAAAAAAACATTCGTTCCGTTTCGTTGGCGACTTTGATCTGGTCCCCAGCCTCTCCTCTCCAGCTAAATACAAAACTTGTTAACTTAAGCTGGCAGTCGAATGACACCTAATAGCCGCTACTGCAAGCAAGCCAATATATATATATATATATACATATATTTATTTGAAATTCTAATTTTGTTTGTGTACTTATTTGCATAGCTAAGCAGGTGAAAGTTTCGGGCAGCTACAAAGACTGACAGAGACACAGCACTTCAATTGAGTTTGATCATGATCTTAAGCTCATTTGATTAGCACACATGCGAGTTCTCAATGCGAAGTAAAAGTAAAAGCTAAGACAAAGCCATGCCTGACCCCAAAAGCTAACAAAAAACTGTAAAAATAGTGCGAGCGAGATGGAGATATATGGGCCTCGTTAATTACCATAATTAAGAACACAATGCGGGCTAAGATGCAGCCGCTCGCTCGCTCGATAACAAATGAAAACCTTATAAAAAAAAAGCCAACTTACTTTCTACTGGAATTGCAGCGAAATTAGCTAGACGATGCGTTAGATTGATTATATATAAATGGGAGGAGAGAGAGAGAGAGAGAGAGAGGGGGGTGGGAAGGCAGTTTGGGGAGATTTCTCATTTTTATGGCACTTGGAGCTAACCACAACCGAAAGTTGTTAGCTGTTAGAATCTCGGTCTTTGTCGTTGCTCATTTCGTTTTTTATGTCCATTTTATATTTGTTTCGTCTGCTTCTTCTTTAGTCCGTTGCTCATTTCAAATAGGTCAAACATTTCTGGTTGGGCGCACTGCCAGTGCGTATGTGTGTGTGTGCGTGTCTCTGTGTGTGTCTCTGTGTGTGTGCTTAACACACTTATTTCTTCTTTGCAGTTGCCTCGGGCAATTTGCATGGCCGTATTTCTTGTGTTGGTTCTAATCGTGAGCGTCGCCTCGTTCAAATGAAGTCGATCTAATCGCACCGGCCCAAGTTTGTGTCCACAGTCATTTGCGAGCTGAGCTTGCGCCTAAAGTCATTTGATTGATGTGGAACAACAACATAATTTGTTCAAGCAAATGTGGCCCAGATGCTTTGATAAATAGAAGCCATGGCATATGCTTTACTATCTGGTATCTCTCTAACAGCATCTGTAACTGTCTCTCTCTCTCCCTTCCCCTCTCTCTCTCTCTCGCTGTCTCCATCTCCCAATTAGCACAATTTAACGCATAGTTACGCGCTTTTTAGCAAAACGATTTTACAGTTTGTTCCTTTCAATATCGCTAGAGCAGAAAGCTTTTAAAATTAAGCATGCCTAAAAACTTAAAACAAACTATGAAAAAAATGGGATTTTGCATATGTTTATGGCTGGCGGCTTTGCCACAATGGAACAACGATACGCGAGGTCATTTAGTCGGCACATTACGTATACGTCTAGTTGCGCTCGTAAATGAAAATGCAATTGTTTAAACAAATATGTTTGTTTAGCGCTTTTTGTTTTTAAGTTTTTTTTTTTTTTTTTTTTGTTTCTAGCTCTTTACACGTGCTGCTCACAGCTCGCAGCGCTCAGAGCGCAACTCGCTTAATTTATTCAGTTGCATGGCCCATTTGTCGGCTCTTTCTATAAGTATTTGTTTTGGCTCAAAGGCTTGTGTATTTGTTGTTGTTTGCGGTTGCTGTTACGGAATGTGTGTCAAACGAATTCGACACTTGACAGTCGCATTAAAATATCCGTTACAGCTGAATGCACGCACGCATTCGCATTGATGATCAGCAATTGAAAATGCTCGAATGATCAAATCAAACTATATATAACTATATATATATATCAAGCTATATATGTACTGAGATATTAGAGATTAATTTCTTACAAAGCAAAGAATGATATAACAATAAACAAATAATATATATTATTTTAAAATTATATATAAGCATATGTGAAGTGTAATATAAAAATAAATATATGTAAATTTATAAATTTATATAAATAAATAAAGTGAATAAGTTAAAGAACATAAAATATAAAATAAATCATTAAATAAAAAAATAGAAAAATCTGTTATATGAATTAAATAACATAAATGGTGAAATATCTAATTGAAAACTCAATATTTATCAAAAAAGTTGACATATTCTTAATTTATTGTTTAAATTAAACTCATAATTTATACATATAAAACTAGTTTTTTAAATTATTAAATATGTTTTCCTTACAAATCCACCATCACATCCATATCATGCCAATGCTATCAAAACGCTTAATTAACTTAATTAACATAGCTAAAATTCATTTTCTGTTGATAAACACATAAATTAAGTACGGTTTCTATGCAATTTCCTGCTTATCGAACTGGCTTACTCGGCTCGAAGGTCAGTTTTGAACCCATTTCATTGGGTTTATTGCAAAGGTTTTTTCACTCGTTTCTATTTGTTTTGCTTGTTTTTATTTCTTTTTTTTTTTTTTTTTTTGCAAACTCTCGAAACTGGGTAACGAGAGCAGATGCCAATCAGAGTTCATTATTCATAATTTCCGTTGAGCGAAATGCGCACCAATTCGTTTTTCCTTTTTTTTTTGTTTTTTTTTTTCTATTAACTTTTTTGTTTGTTTTCGCTTGCAGCGGGTGTTACGATATTGTCGTAAGGCATTAATCTCATTATTCTTTTCTTTAAATTCAAATTCCTTTGTTTAAAAGAATATGTATGTAAAAAAAAAAAAAAATAAAAAATATATTGTAAAAAATATTAAATAAATATATATACTTAAAAATAAACAAAATATAAAATAATCTAAAATCAAACACAATATAAAAAAAATAAACATAAATATTATAATAAAAAAATAAATAAAAATATTGTAAAACAAATTTATAAAAAATAATATTTTTAAAAAATGTTTAACATAATATAAAATATTAATTCATTAAATATTAGCGTTGATTTTAAGTCTATGTTATTAAGAGTATCTAAAATTTAACCTAAATTCATAGATATTTTCGTCAGCTGCTACAATTTCAACTGCATGAGCTGCGCTTTTAGCCTGAAGCCTCAAGCTGCGGACGGTTTTTATTTCGAGTGGAGCTCAATTGGTGACATTTTTGCGCTTTGCTGCTAAATGGGTTTACGTCATGCGTCTAATTTTAGCTAATTTATTGCAATGCGAGTATTGTCTATTTACTGTGCTTGTTGTTGTTGTTGTTCGTATTGGTTAACTTTTTGCATTTGTCGGCTGTCAGTTGAAAGCTGTGAGTGAAGCCACGCGGTTAGCTGCGTTCGATAGATCTCTCGCACTGTCTCCCTGTCTCTGTCTTTTGTGTGGGCCTGGCATTGACAAATATATATGGTTGGATAATGCTAACCATTTATCAACGCGCGCTGACGATATCGCTTGACCCAATTTCTATTTATTAATAATCCCAAAGAGATTATAGCACCGGGAATAATAGACAGCTGCAATCAATGGGTGAGTGTGTACGTCCGTCCGTCCGTCCATCCGTCCATCCGTCAGTCACTCTTTCTGTTTGTCTCTCTATCTGCTTCTCTTGTGACATCATCTCGCAGAGCACACAGAAGTCTCTGGCGGCTTTTATCAGCATATGTAAGCTGCATGTTGTTTCGACTCTCGATAACGATCATCGTGTAACCAGCAAAGGCAAGAAAACTTGTTGCCTCTTCCTGACCATGACTTGACTTTCAGATCTTCTCACAGCAAATTTATGCTTGCATGCAGGAAGCTGAGCGCAGATGAAAACTACTTATCATGTGCCCCATTTGGTTATTGATATGTGTTTAATACCCGTTTTTGGGCTTGATCGTTGAGCCCTCTCGTTGCGCCTTTACCGTTATGTAGCTCGTTGGCTTCCTGTGCAAATGTGGCTTCTGTTTCTTATGCTGATTTTAATCTCATTTCTGGCGGGGCACGCAACATGTGGCAAGCAGCAAGCAGCTTGACTGACCCAATTGTCAGAGTTGTGTCGGCTGAAAGTTTCGCTTCGAGCGAAACACACCTAATCAAAAATTCATTAAACATGATTTTTTTTTTTTTTCTTTTTTTTTTTTGCATAATGTAATCGGAATTATATATACACACATAGTTAACCGGTTTGCTCATGTTTCGTTTTCCTAATTAATCAGCAGACTTTGCGCACAATTTCTCTAATTCTCTCTGTTTGTCTCTTTGCAGCACCCACTATGAAGTCAAGCACTCGAATCTTATGCACTGCGCTGCACCTAATCGTAAGTATAGATCATACATTATTTTGGGAAATGTAGAATGTATACAAAAGTATTTCTCTTCACTTCCCTCGCCATAAATCACATCTAGTACCTCGATATGCTCCACAGCACAACCCTATATATATCTCTCTTTTATCAGACGCCAGCACTTTTTTTCTGACCTCATTCCCTAAAAAAAAAAGGAGAAAAGATAGAAAAATTGGCTAAACACATCAATCAGCGTCCAGAGGCTGTGAATGACAATTGGCCGGCCTGTGAGATTAACCTGAATATGAGCCTGGCAACAACTGCAACTCTAAGCCTACCCCTCATTCTCGGCGTCCACTGATGCCGTGCCAAGTTGCCAAAAGTGGCACAAACTCCATGCCGCAAGCTGCAAGCTACAAGCTACAAGCTTCACCATGACTAGATTCTAAGCCGGCTTGGATCAGTCTCTGGCCCTGTCTCAGCCGCCACTTGGAGAGGCAGAGTTTGAATTTCAACTCTAACCTAGCGCGAGCTGCTGTTGGCGAAAGTTTTTTGCTGTATTTGCGCCTTTAGAATCGTGAGAATAATGTTGCCCATATATACATATAGCCACCCCCCCCCCTTCCCCTCTTTCGAAACTCTTCGTCTGCACGAAAATCTTGGCGCATTTCTTTGCATTTCCATTTTAATTAAAGGAGCTTAGCTCTGTAGCCTGCAGAGCAGCACAGATTAGTGTGGCATTAATGTCGGCTCGATCGTGATTTATGTCAACAGCTTTATGGCAGCCTCACCCGCGCCCCTCTCCGCATAGATAATGAGTGTTTTTCTAATTTCTATCCACTTTCTATTGCAGACAATCGCAGCTCTAACGACACACGGCGCACAAATTCCAACACCAGAGAGTAAGTATTTTTATCTTTAACTAGAGGCTAATAAAATAAAAATAAAAAAATAAATAAATAAATAAAAATATATATAAATAAAATATAATTAAAAAAAAAAACAAGTAAATAAAAAATATAAATACAATATTTATAAAAATATAAATAAAACAATATTAATAAAAAATATAAATAAAAAAATATTAATAAAAAAATATTAATAAAAAAATATTAATAAAAAGATTACAACTAAATATAAATACAAAAATTTAAATAAAAAAAAAAATTAAAAATATAAATTAAAAGATGTTCATAAAAATATATAAATAAAAATTACATAAATAAAAATATATAAATAATAAAGTATAAGTATACAATAAAATAGAACATATAAAATATAATATACAAATTTATAAATAATAAAATAAATATTAAAATAAAATAAAATCAAATAAGTATTAAAACAAATATTTAATTAGCAACAAATATAGTATTTATAGTTTATTAGCGATGAGTCAAGTTTTCCAAGACATTGCCCAGCTCTGAGGCGTGTGCCAAACTTGTAGAGGAAATTCAACCATCAGCAGTTGCTTATCCTGTTGACAAATCTCTCAACTGCAAAAGCAATTGCAAAAGTGAAGGTGTTGCTGGCGGCCAACAACAACAGCAGCAGCAGCGACGACAATCACACATCAAACAAAGAGCTGAGGGAGGGCAAAGCAAAAGTCAATTCATGTCGCATTTAGCTGTCTTATTAAAAAGCGATGAAATCCAACTTGGCCAAATATTGCGGCATACTTCCGCGACTTGTATATATATATGTACAAATATGTGTATATGTCCATGTATGTGTGTGTGTGTTTGGCTATTCAGGTTCGAGCCGCGTACAGCACTTGATGGGGTCGACGATGTAGGCTAAGCTGCGCCAGTATGCAGGTCCTGTCTCATGCAGGCTCTCCAGATAGCTAAGAAACTGTTCATAGGTAATGAACTGACGTTGACTACACTTCAGATTATGATGATAGGGGCACTTGCTGTCATAGAGCCAGCGCCGCTGCTCCGGCACCTCATACTCGGGAAGCTTAAAGGGCAAAGGGCGCTGGGGATCCTTGCAAAAGAGCTCCGTGGACACATAGCTAGAATTAAAGAATCTTCATTAGTGGAACTTGCCGATGGCCACAACTCGAACTTACATAAAAGCTTTGTTGATCTTATCCTGCACATCCTCAAGATCAGCAATATACTGCATTATGCGAGTGCTCTGCTTGCCTTGCAGAAAACGTAAAAATATCGGTGAGAGCAGCTCAAAGCGAATGCAATTCATAAGCTCGGGCACACGTGAGCAACGGTTGGTCCAATCGTGGCTGACCCAACGCACAGCCGAGTAGAAGACCTGTGAGGTAAAGAAGAAGAAGTGGTAGAAGTATGGGAGAGAGTAGGAGGAGGAAGCTGTAGAAAAATGATTAATAAGAGTAAGATCTGTATGACTCACCTCAATCTCACAGTTGACTCCGACATTGTGACTCGCCAGGAGTCGGCTGGCATAGTTGAAGTCCATCTCAACGAACTCCTGCGATGCGACCAGGGTCAGGAAGAAGCGACTGATGCGCGCAAAGCAGAGAAACTCAAAGTTGGTCAGGTCCATGTAGTTCATCTCGGGCATCAGTGTGAAAGCCTCGTTCTCGTTCTTAATAATATCGAGTGTGTTCCAAACGGCATAGACTATCTCCGGGATGGATAGAAATTTGGCCGAGCTATAGATCTCCAGCAGGCAGCGATTGCTGTAGCGTTTGTTCTGCGGCACCTCATCGTGCAGCATCCAAGTGTAGATGATGTGGAAAGCCTGCGCGGTGACCTTATGCGATGGCAATCGCACCACATGGGAATTCTGCATTTTGGGGCGATTGAAGTAGGGGGAGTAGGCTTGCAGCACGCGTAGATAGCAATAGAACTTGTGCTCCCCCACATAAACTTTGAGATCCCATTTGCTGCCATCGTGGAGCATACGCAACAGCTGCGCCTCAACTGGCGGTCGCCTGGGCACTTGCTCGATGGAGTAATTGATCTCCTGGCTCATATCAAGATTTGCTATCACACTGTAAGCCTCATCTAATGGCAGCCTCTCAAGCGAGGTATTTGGACTAGTTGGGATCAGGAAAGAGAAGAGAGATGAGAAGAATAGAGGGAAGAGTATTGGATTGAGTTGGGAACGGAAGAAAAGGGCAACGAGTAGCAAGCAAATGATAAACATGCAACTGTTCTCTTTTCAGAGAGGTGCAAAGAGATGGGAGAGGTGAGAGGCGGAAAAGAAGAAAAGGAAATATGAAAAGAGAAGAGAAATTTAAATAAGATGATGAAGTAAAGAAATATAAGCGGCAGAGAAGTAACGAGAGATGATCTTACCTATTCATTTGAGAATTATATGTCTTCCCAGAGTCATTGGAGTCGTTACTGCTATATTGCTTCACGAAAGGTTCTGTCATCTTACTATTCGAACTGTTGCGTGTGTTTGTCTAGAAATACCCAAAGAGAATTAGTATATATATATATATAGTTGCGTTAGTTATATGGCGCATACATTCTCATCGGAGTCCAAAGTGTCGCTCGGATAGCGATTTTCCACAGCCTTAGTCCAAAATCGAAATCTATGCTTAATAGGTTCATCCAGATCCAACTTGTCCATCGAGATAGGCAAGCTGTTGGAGCTCTTTGGCTTTATGTCTGCGCCCGACTTTAGCCTATCCGAATCATTACCGGAGTCCAGTTGCGCTAACATTGTCTGAGTCCACATCAGCTCCAGATGAGGCACCTCAGAGGTCTCGCTGTTTAGCTCACTCTGAGCTATTGATGTATTAAAATCGGATTGCGAACGTGGTACGCACAAGAATGTGGTGCAGCTGTCCATGCCACTTGGCTGATCGGTAACATCTTTGATCATCAAAGAGTCTTCCATTTAAAATAAATAAACAAAAAAAATATATACTTAAAATTTTTGTTGATATAAAAATATAAAAAAAAATTTGTATATGAACTGATTGCTGTTAAAAGTCGTTAAGAAAACAAATTTGAAATGAAAAGCCTGCTTTATGAAGAAAGAAACTTCTGCTCGGTTTAGATATAAGGAAAAAAAGTCTCTGCTCTGAGTAAGTTGCTCTATTTCATGGTTGCATTTTTACTAAGCTATGCATAATATGAATGAAAATCAAGCGCTGAGCACAAGAGCAACAAAGCGAACAACAAAGCTGACTTTCAGTTGGGGCTTTGGGGCAAGCGAAAACCGGCTTTGAGTTGCATGCAATTACTTGGGCCAGCAGCATGTGCTGTAGAATAGGCATAGAAGCCAGCTAACTGATGCGAATTGCTTGAAAGGTTCGTTGAACTAAACCAAAGCAACGCCATCTTAGAAGAAGCTCCCTTTGCGCCCCCCTTGCCGCGCTGCTGCTGCCCCAATCCATTTACAGACGAGATGCAAGCCAGAGCAAAAATAAAAAAAAATCGAAGAATGCGAATCTAGTTGCAGGCGAATCGCACGCGAGGTGTTGTGACACACACATATATATATATATACTGTATATGTGTGTATATATGTGTATGTGTTGGGTATATAGCATATATAGCCCTGTAAGAGTTGCCAGTTCAGTTGGTTTCTGGGCTCAGCAATTACCACAACCACAGCTATAGGTTCTGGCTGCAATACTCAAGTTCAAGGAACTGGCATCTCTCTAATGCCAACTGCTGCTGCTGCTGCTGCTGCTGCTCTTTGAATAGCTTTTCAATGTCATTAACTTGGCCCGAGTTTTCATGTTTGTCGCAGCATTTTTGCTTCCGCAGTTGCCAGCTGCCGCTCAGTCAGCTTCGGCTCAATGGCTGTTGCTGTTCCCAGGGGCGTCTTATATGCCATTGTCTTGCGCATATACCCTGTATTGGTTGCAGCTGGGCTTACGCTTTCTATGATTTATGATATTTCTATTTTTAAGCCTAAGTCATCATAGCTCTGAGCTGACTTCATTTATATTACCTCACATATTTATAAATTAAGAAGTGAGTTAGTATAGTCATACAACTTTACAGGGCATCTTTTGGTCTACTAGTATTTGCCTTTGCTGTTTCGAGTATCGCTGATGATTTATGCGAATGGCCTGAGTTCAGCCGCATCCTCAGCTTTGCCTTTGGCTTTGGCTTTCGCTTTGTCTTTTTTGTTGTTGTCTTTCGATATTGTTATTGTCTAACTGTAGTTGTTATTTTTTTTTTCTTTTTTCTAACTGTAAACTCGCAAATATTTCATAATCTAATACCCCCTTCTGCTTCTTCTCTTTGCAGAGGATGCGCCTGGCTCGTTAAACGCTGCCATTGCCGCTGCAGAGGCGGAAGCAGCTGCACAGGATGCCACGCCCACTGGCAAGCCAGGCAGCATTGTGCCCAATGTACGTGTGCAATGCCAGTCGGGCTCAATGCTGATCACGATCAAAGATGCGCCACCCAACCACGAGACGGGCCTGTTCAGCGGCATGATCTACCCGAAGGGCCTCTCCAAGAACTCCTCATGTCTCAGCGAATACAGGTGAGCAGCGAGCAGCACTTAGATTGGCATCATCATCATCAATACCTCATCTTGTCCATTTGCCTTGCAGAGATCACATTGGTGCGCTGCGCTACAGGCTGCCACTGCGCAGCTGCAACACGATGCCCAAGGAGCGGGTAAGTCAAATCTATTTTATTCACCCACAAAAGATGCGCAATTTACAACAACACTTTATGAGATGCCGTCTTGCCTTTTGCGACATGCTAATTGAGTTTTTGAGCTGTGCGAAAAACCATTAACTGCTTATAAGGCATATTAGCTGGCGAGAGATTGGTTACAAGGTAACCATTCCATTTGCCAGCTTGATTAGCCGACGAACTTGGCTGGCAACGGACGCACGCTGATTGAATCACCTGAATCGCCTGTGGCTCTTTGGCATTCAGCTAATGACACGCTTATTAAGGTGCATCATCAAGTGGTTGACAACTGAATGGGTGGTGGCATCGCGGGGCCGAGTAATTGCTGTACAGATGGTCAAGCTGGGTTTTAGATGCTCTCACATAGGGGTCAAATAGAAGTCAATAATAATGTTATATCTCTCAGTAAATTCCCGTATTGTTGATTATGTCTCATTAGCTGCCTAGTTTGTCTTTCTGTCTCTGTATTTCTCGCTATGTCTATCTCTGTCTTTCACTCTATTTGTCTGTATTTCAATCTCACTAGGTTTCTAGGTCTTTTTGTTTTATCTCTGTCGCTCACTCATCTGTCTTCTGCTCACATCTCTGTCTCTCTCTGTCACTCATCCATATCTGTCTCTTCATTTATCTATTTATCCTCTCTATAGCTCCTTTGGCTTCCTCTCTATCTTCCTCACTCTTTACCTCTCATTATTTGCTTCCATTTCTCTCGCTCCCTCTTGCTCTCTCTCTCTCTCAGTTTATTTCTGCCCGAATGGCACGCAAAACCTCCCTTTAAAAAAAACTTTGAGCTTATCTTAGACTAGATTTAGCACAAATTAATTTTTTATCAATATTAAACTAAAAAAAAAAATTAAAGAAAATGACTTTAAGTATATCTTTAAATACATCTGCAGTTATTATAAATTTATGAGATAAGTGGATGAAGCAAACCCAATTCCAAGTCTATGGACAAATATCAAATGATCCGAAATGGACCATAAATTGTGGTTTAAATTTTGTAGTTTAACTCGAATGTTATGGCACAGATACAGATATAGATACAGATGCTGAAATGATGGTTGTATGGCGTGGCTTATTTATTGGCTCATAGCATCGATTTACGAGCGCTTATGGCCCCACGTAGATATATATTTTGAAATCTCAATTAGCACCCAGACACACATATTTATGGCCAACTCACACGCACGCACCGCATTGATTGTGTTACATTTTTTGTTTTTAGTGTAATCTTCCTGAGCCAAAGAGTTTTGTAATTTGTTGCTTTTGCCTTTCGCTCACTCGGACTGACACGAATCGACATGTGCATAGACTTTTTGCACGCACTTTCAATGAGAAGTTTGTTGCCGCAGTCTTTGTGTTGGGCAGTCGCTGAATAAATAACTATACAAATTAAACAATAATTAAGATGGACGGTTAAAAGAGAAAAACTCGAGTTAAGTGCAAAATCAATATGAGCCAAGTGAAGCTGTTGATTGTTGATGTCATCTGCGTCAACTGACGGCTGCTTGGTTGAGGCAGGATGCTGCGCTTACGTCAGCCACACAGTTGCATTGAGCACAATGCACAATGCACAATGCACATTTGCATACAATTAAAATGAAAAAATAAAAATTTAAATACACAAACTTCATCATAACTGACTGTAACTTTTTATTTATGTAAAAAGTCGCGTGTCAACTGCGGCGAAAAAAAAATGACGTTGCCACGCCATTGACTTCCAACCAAGGCTCCACAACGACCCTGTTGTTATTGCTGTGGCTATAGTAGTATTGTTGCTTTTATAGTTGTTGTTGTGCATGCCAAGCGCAATTAAATAAACTATGAATATTTTATTTATAAACGTGCTCTTTGTTTCGTCTGCTATTTTATTTAAAATATTTTAATAGAAGTTTAAAGTTTGGCTATAAGCTGAGCACATTGTTAAAGCACGTATAGTCAAAGGCAGTAGCCTTATTTTTATTACGAATGTATTGCAGCTAGACAGACTAGAACTTAATTTGGAATTTATTAAAGTCATTGAAATTGTCATTGCAAAAACATTGAGATTGATAGAAATTCATGATGATTCAGTAGTATATAAAATTCCTAGAGTCAACAGCAGCATATTCCTGTGCTCTTAGTAGTATATCTCTCATATATATCTCTTATATCAAATATTAGAATGTCAGTATAATAATAAAATTAAATTAATAAAATATATTAGTGATTTAGTCAATCAGTTTTCTATATTTGAGTAATACAGTGTATCAATTTTCCATTTAATTTTTTATAGGTTCTAAGCTCTGCTTTATTAATTGTTTTATTTCTGCCTTGACTTTTCGATAGCTCCGAAGGGCGTTTTAATTAAAGTATAATTGCCATGAGCAGCGAGTAAAAAAAAAAACAATATTCAGAAATTGAAAACCGTGGCAAGAATTGATAATCAACATTTTACTAATTAAATTCCAATCAAACCGAAAAGAGTGTGAACAGCAGCAGCAGCAGCAAGTTCGCCGCCTAAGTCTTTCGTGTGAATCCGCTTATGCTCTTCAGGCTGAACAAAATCGATTTGTTCTGTGCAGTGAGCAGCGCATCTTTTGAGTCTCGAGGCAACGCTGGCGGTCATTTGGTCAACGTTCAACGGCCGACCATGAAAAATGCCAAAAACTGTGCGTGTGTGTGTGTATGTGTGTGTGTATGTGTGTGTGTAAGCCATGTAAACATGTTTCTCGTATTGTTATTGATATTTTATTAATGTAATTGACTTTAGCTGCTGTTCGACTGCAGCGAAGGTCGCTGCCCACGCAGCCCGCAGCCCAGTCACGTAACATGTGTATATCGCATTGTCGTTGACATTTATGAAACTTATTTTTGTGCATTTCTTTATATCGTACATTAACATATCTCAGCAGCAGCAGCAGCGGCAGCAGCATCAGCATCCGCCACCGCCTCAGATATTCTAAGCCAGTTTAAGAACTGTCGCACAGAAGTGTCATAATGACATAATAGCTGTCTGCTCCATCTACCGTTATGCGCTCTTCAAAACTTAAATGTCATTTTATTACAGCCCATTTTATTGTCCGCCATTGTCTCTGCTCGCTCATTCCCTGGCTGCTGGGAACCGTCAAACGCCTATGACGTTCTGACGCTGCTTGTTAGCCCTACCCAGACAGGGAAATAGCTTCCAACTTTGATTTTTATGCTTTGGGTGACGACACGGCCACTCAGAAAATTTAAAAAGCATTTCCGTGCCCAAATCTGTAGAGAGACCCAATTATCAAAGACTTCCGAATGCGGTGCGCATGTACATTGAGGCCCAAATACAATTGCCAGTTACCACGCAAGCGAGTGAATCGCCGCAGAGCTTCAAAAATATCTTAGAGATGGACGAAAGAGTTTCTGATTTGATGAATAAGGGAAAAGGGAATTTATAGATGTATATATTAATCGAAATATACATTGTGACGTGTTTAAATATATAATGCAATATGTAACTAGCAAGATATGAGCTTAAAGACTTATAATTGATTTTCTCTGAATGAGACAGGCACAGATTTTTCCACTCACAGTTAAGGTCGAAATGAGCTCAGTTGCTACTAGCTAAAGGCAGAACGTATCTTCTTAATAAAAGACTCAATGTTTTTTAAAAGCTAAGGATTATAGTAATATTCATATAGTATATTTATTATAGACATTTTTAACAGCTTGTACAATTTGCATGTGTCTTTCATGTCCGCCAGTCCGTTCTGGCTATGCCCTTGTCTGACTATCAACCTAGTCTTCTGTCTGTTTTTTTTTTTTCTATTTTCCTTTTTGTCCATCTTTATAATTGTAATATTCAAGTCTATATTTTTTTTCAGTTATAGAAAATCAAACTTTCAGATGCAATATAAAACTGAAAGCCTGCCTAATATATTTCTGCTTATATTTCTACTTCTACTTATTTCACTTTTACTAATTTGTTTATAATAAATGAAAATCCTATATTTTAGTTAAAGAATTTAGTTGTGAATGAATTATATGCAGTCGCTGGCAGTAGAGTGCAAAGTTCTATTTAAAAGCTCACGCCGTGTCACGCGGCCATCTCTAATAGTAGTACGCGGGTATGGAATATGTGTTATTGTGGCTATTGTTGTTGCTCTTGTAATTATTGCTGCCTGTCTGGCTGCCTGCCTGCCGGCAAAATTAGCACAAGCACAATAACCGTTAGGCGTGTAGAAAATGGACTGTGAAAGAGAGAAATAAAGAAAGAAAAAGAATGAAAGGCTAAGTAAATGCGCCTAGAGCTGTGGATCATATTAAATGATATAGGGGCAACTGGACAGACGATTGAGCTGCAGACGAACAATGATGCAATGCAGCGGATGTACAAAGAGCAACACGCAGCAATCACCAGTTTTAGTTTCAGTTTCAGCTTCAGTTTACCAAGAACAGAAAAGAAACTGAAGTGAACTAAAATGGAAATTCATTACGCAAACATTGCTAATTTGGGCGGATATGGAGATAAGAGCAAGCTTCACACCTGGCTGGCTGCACGGGCTCTAGCACAATTCTGCTAAATACAAAGAAGCTGAACGAGACTTGAGGAAGTGCTCATGAGCCAACGACGACCTCGTCGCACATCAAATTTCGTGCTGGCAATTTGCAGAGGCAGCGAGGCATGAACCTCTCTCAACTACAAGCCACATGCATAATGGGAGACTGCAGCGGGCCCATTGTATTTACAGTGGGGCAAATTGAAGTGTGCTCGTGTGGGGCTGCCAGCATTTGATTGCCCCCACATTGTATGCTGTGGCAAGTTTATTGCCCAAGTCTTTTGTCTGTTAGCACTTTTCTGTGGGAGAAGAGAATAAAGAGAGTAGCTCGAGCGCTAACGAGCAGCCGAGCTGTGGCAAGTTTGTTGCCAAAGTCTTTTGCCACTTTGTTGCCCAAGTCGTTTTCATTCAATTTGTTTCCTTTGTTCGTTTCAGGACGATGGCGGCATCGAGTTCTTTAACACAATTGTGCTGCAGCCGCATTTGAAATTGATAACGGATCTGGGACGCGGCTACCATGTGCGCTGCGCCTACATGAGCCGCGATGCTGCCGTCAAGCCCAAGAAGCATAAGGTCGTCCACAAGCCGCAAGCCTATCGCAGCGATGAGCACGACAGACGCGACTATGGCCGCTCGCTGGACAAACAGCAGCTGGACGAGCTGGATGATGATAATGATGATGTTAACGATGATGATGTGGTGAATGATAACAACGAACTGCCCATGCCCGGCTGCCACATGAAGATCTACAACGAACAGCACAAAATAGCCGACGATGTGAAAATTGGCGATCCGCTCACCATTGTCATCAGCATTGACCAACAGCAGCTCTACGGCCTGCACGTAACGGATTGCATTGTCCGCGACGGTTTGGGCTGGGGCGAGCAGCGTCTGGTGGGCGAAGATGGGTAAGTCATGTGGTTTATTGCTTGGATTTTGTTAACGCATTGTTCACACATTCTCTTTATGCTGCAGCTGTCCCATGGACAACGAGATCATGGGTCAGTTTAACTATACGGCAGATCGTCTGGCTGCTAATGTCACCTTCCCGGCGCACAAATTTCCCTACACCACCTCCGTGTACTATCAGTGCAATGTGCGCTTGTGCGCTCTGGAGGATCCCAGCTGCCAGGAGGCGCCGGTCTGCACGGGCAAACGACCCAAGCGACAGGCAGCGGCCGATGGCAAAGACGACGAGGCTCTGCCCGCTACCATCGAGGTCTTCTCCGGCCTCTATGTCAATGAGAACGAGAATGCCAACGATAGCGACGAGGATGCGGTGTACAAGGAGAAGGTGAGTGCAATCTAGAGTTAGAAATTCAATAAATATGCTTATTTATTTAGCTTATTCGAGTAAATTTTTATTTTAATTAATAATTTATGAATTTTGTATATATTTATTTATTATAATATATTTTTATTATTTTTTTTTATTATTGTATTAAATATATTAATATAAGTTTTTGTGGTATTTATTTTATTTCAATTTTATTCTTGTTAGTATATATTTTATATTTTTATTTACTTTATTTTATTTCATTTATTTTATTTCATTATTTCCTCCTTTACAGACCCTGGAGGATGCTCTGTGTGTGTCGCAGCGCACCTTTGCCATAGCCATCGCCATTGCTGGACTCATTCTGATGCTGGCCGTGGTCGCCGCTGTGCTGTGCATCATGGCGCGTCGCAGCACGAAGACCGTCTCCAATTCGGGCAGCTCCATTTACAGTGGACCCTACACAAACACCGCCTTTTCGCACAGCAGCTAAAATGTGAAAAAAAAAAAACTAAACTTTCGCAAATATTTCCAAAACTCAACAATGGAACACTCAAAGTGTTTAAAAAACAAAAACTTAAAAATATTGAAATCAAGCTAAATGCCAGCTTAGTAGAGGAAGAGTTAAGAATGCAGCCGCCTGCGGTAGTCAAATGCAGTTTTAGTTTGTAAGGTCACAAGTTTATAATTTAATAATATTATAAAACAAATAATTAAGGTTTGCATGAATGATAAACAAAAAATGAAATTTCCCTGTGCAGAGATTACCGGGCAATTTCCCCGTCATTATGCTAATGGCCCGCTAATGTCGCAGAGCTGTTCGCTGTGCAGTGCTGCCAAGTGCAAGTAGAAGACGTGGGCAGCACTGTATTCCAGCAGCTCTGTTAACGCACACACACTCGCGCGTTGGTGTCGGTTGGATTCCACTTAGCACACACACTGCTTGTTCTCTCTTGTAGTGCAGTCATTAAACTTTATATGTATAAATGAATATTGTATTTATCCTACTATTTAAACTGCTTAATTTTAATAACTCGAACTAACAACGAATGCAGCAGCCGACGCTCAGGTGATATTTGTATTTGTACTTTAAATTTATTAAAAAAAAAAAGAAGCAAAACAAACAAACAAAAGAGTGGAAACTAAGTTCCAAAAAATCTGCCTTTGTTCTTAGTTAAATGTTCTGTACAATTTTTTCTTGTCATTGTTTAAACTATTTTCCACTACAATATTTAATAAATACTACTACTATATACTATAAGAGTGCAGCCGCTTCACAAAATGAAGAATAATATTTACATATATATAATTAATAATTAAAATTATAAATTGTATTAATTGTCAAAGTATTTGAACCAAGTCTTTGCACAGCTTCATTTGAGCATTGAATTTACAATTTTTTAGAACGCTCGCCTGGAGCTGTGCAATGCAAACATTTTCAATAAAATACACAAAACATACATAGATATACAGTAAAAACTCTGCTCAACGAACAACTAAATTAGCAATTAACTTTTATGTTTGCGTTTGCTATTTACAATTATAAATTTAAATTAATTTCAAAGAAATTTACAATTTACAATATACGAAAATTATAAAAAATGTCTCCTAAATTACCTATCAATTATGCCTGCCCAGTTCGTTGAAGCGAGCTTTTACTGTATTACTTTAAATAAACTTAGTTTTAAGCTAAAATAGAAACTGAAATGAACAATAAAAATTAAATTGACCGTAAAATTATTATCAATGCTGTCAGAGAGATGCATGCTTAATGGATATATAGATAAATGGTAGCCAAGCGCTGCTGCAGTTAGCCATGTGGCTGCTGCTGTTATGCATTTCGCCTTTGTTGGCACTTCGATGTCCCGCCGGAGCTCCTGCTCCTTTGCAGTTCCATTTGGTGCGCCAATGTCAACGCGCGGCTACGACTGATGCTATTGCTCTGGAGAGCACAGGTACTCTGGCAGAGTGCATGGCACTTGCACGTGATCTGCGTGGCTTGGCCTTAAACTTTGCGCCAGGCGGACCAGGACGGCATAAAAATTTATTTGAAACACAGCCAAAAGACTTGGCAAGCAGCCGGCGACAAAAGGATGCGAGAAATCGTCTGAGCGTATTTGAACAGCCCGAAGAATATTTCAACTGTCATGTTCTAGCGTGTCCACAAAATACGAGCTTTGCGAGCATGACGAACGATAGTCGCTTCGACTATTACAGCCTATACGGCAGACCCACAGGTGATGAGATAAGAGCAATTACAATAAATCCGAAATTCAGTCAGGAGTTTCTCCCACAGCGCTGAATAATGTTAGTTGCATTGCACAAGTGGGTCTTTTTGTCTTCTATACCCAACCTGCGAGCTATTTGAATGCCTCCACCAGCTGCAGCAATGCCAGCGAGTTTAGTGGCAGCCTAGCCCATGTCGCATCTGAAGCGCGCACCTATGCACTAGCTCAGTGGTTGGTGGACTATAATAGAGAACGCGTCGGTGAGCAGCCAGAGCCGGGCATCTTTTTGGCATACGTGGGCTTGCAATTTAATATTACCAAATCCCTGCAGCCACTGGACTATCGCAATGCGCAGCAAGAGAGCCTTTTGTGCTTTCTGTATCGTGCCTGGCATGTGGGTCATCCCCGTGTAGGGTAATTGAATTTCTATTTAATTAGACAGTTTTATAAACAACATCTATCCATCCAAATTAGGGGCAGCCAGGCCAATGCAAGTTGCGTAGCTCTGACACCGAACGGCACCTGGCAGACATTGACCTGTGAGCACAAACTCCCATTCATCTGCGAGATTTTCACGCCGACAAGAGCCAATACAAACAGGCAGCTGGACACGGGAGCAAATGCAGCCGAGACGTGTTACTGAACATGCTTGAAGGCCATGAGGGTCCACAATTAAATGCTTTGTTATAACAAACTACAAAAACAACTACAATTAAAAAATATTTTTACAGTTTGAATTCCTTTTTTTACCTCCAAATTATCAATTGAACTTGATTCATAAACCAGTTTCATGAACTAGACCTAGAACCAAACATTTAGCAAGCTCGGAGCTAAGAGCCGGAGTTGCCAAACAGCTGGCTTAGTTAACTGAAAATAGTTTAAATAATTAAGACTTTCTTGAAATCGAATCTATTGAATCAGAAAGAGACAATGTAAATCGTCTGATAAATCTAAACGTTTTCCAATTAACTAATTTAGGCACAGCTTAAGCAGTTTAATAAATGGAGCATAAAAAGAACACACTAGTTCACATTGATGAACAGATTTAAGAATATTTGATGGCCACTGCACTCGCAAATGAATTTTCCGGCTATTTGGTGCAGCACAGTTATTCGCAGAATATTTTTTATTAGAATCAGCCGTGTTCAAAACATCAATTGTATTGTGTTGTGGTTGTGTTCGAACTCTCTCCACATTACTGAATGGCAACAATAAATGAAAAAAGTTGTAATAACATAGTGTACACTGAAGAGCTTAAACGAGATGTACCGCTTAGTGATACTTGTAGTTCCTGTGGTGCTTCAATTTGGTGTAGTTAATGACATAGAAGAACGCCATGCTAGCGACGGTCAACTGGAAGAATGGTGCAATGCCAGCACGCTTGGGGAACACGTACTTGTGCTGCCAGCGCCACCAGGCACGGCTGATAGCACCAGTGATAGCGCTAGGGGTCTTGTTACGACGTCCAATCCAGGCGCCCAACTCGCCCAATTTCACTTGGCCGAAAGGTACATCAGCTGTGATTGTTGAAAAAAAAAAAAAACAATTACATAAAATTGAAGAAAAAAATCCTATAATGCCGCAGTATCGTGCTGCCGAAAATTACGTAATTTCGCAAATTCACTCACCTTTGCCATAGAAGCGGGCTGGATCATAAGGTCCATGCGTCTTCGGGTTATACTCAGCTGGATAGTCACCAAAAGCCATCTCGCTAAGTTATGTGTGTGAGAAAATATATAATTTGCCAATGAGATTATATTTTCGAGCCTGCTACTTACTTTGCTCGATACTTAAGTATGAGTACTACAATGTATCGATAGAGAGCACGAAGCACACTGAGTTTTTACAGTAATGCACAAAAAAATATCGATAGTCGTACCGCAATGGTGCGCGTTGCCACTCTTGCAACACTTTGACGCGGTGGCAGCCCCGTAGCGTAGTATATACAGAAATCAAATAAGAATTTTTTTGCAAATCGGAAACGCGCTTAAATAACGATAATAACAATAATTAAAAGAATACCCAAGCGATAAAAATTCGTAAGCGTAATGAAACTGGAGGAGCTATTAACAAAGGGTGCACCGTCGCCGCAAGAGGACGACGACGAAGATGAAAAGGCGGAGTCGAAAACAAAAGCCACAAATGCCTCTGATGAGGGGGTGGAGAACGCTGAAGATGCTGCCGAGGAGTCTGCTGAAAAAGAAAGCGCAACGGGCAAGAAAAAAGGCACGCGCAAAAAACGTTCGCTCAATTGGGAAGAAGCTGAGCGCGGCCTCCTATTGGAGGTGATCAAAACAAAAGTTGCATTCGTTGAGAATCGCAGCGTTGATGCCAAAAGCATCAAGGCCAAGCGACTGGCTTGGTCGCAAATAACCAAACAGTAAGTGTATACATAAATATATATATATTTATATGAACATTTGAATTTAATAAGTGATGCATTTATATAGATTCAATGCACTGAACTTTCGCCATCGACTGCTCGAACAAATTCAGGTGCAATGGCGCAGCATGAAGAATTCGGCGAAGCGTGAGCATCAGCAAAAGCAACCCAAATCGGAGGCGCTAGAGGGCATGCGCATGATTGAATTCATGGAGGAGCTGCAAAAGGATCCGGTGTCGTCGCGCAGTCAAACCCGCAGTGGCACCAACGGTGCACTGAAAAAGGAGCTACTCGAGTTGGACGAGGATGAGGATATGCCGCTGGCCGCTTTGCCAAATTCCACAAATGCCAGCGAAGATACTCTACAGACTTCAACCATAGCCATACCCTCGCCGCCGCCCTCCACTGCCGGTGGTGACTCGCAGCAGGAGAGCGCATCCAATGCACTACAATCAGCGTCCAATCAGCGGCGCAAACGTGTCAAAGCCAAAGCCTTGCTAAACATGAAAGAGGACACAGATACAGGCAACGGCACGGGAGCACAGGACAATGACAACGAGAAAAACTCACCAATACGCAAAAGGCGGCAGCGCAAGGCAAGTAGAGCAGCAGACCATATGCATAAGTTTCCATTCAATAAATTCTCTCTCGCTCCCGCCGTATAGCATTCACAAGCTCAATCATTGCTCTCCGAGGATGAGCTGCCAGCGGTCAGCGGCGCTGCAGTTGGATCAGCATATACGCCAATAGCTGCAACTGCAGCAGCGACGGCGTCCAATGAGGGCGTCATCAGCTGCCTGGACATGGAGGAGAAATACAAACAGCAATTGTTTAAGCTACTGAAACAGGCGCGCCTGGCCGAGATCGATTATGCACGGCGCGAGCATGAGCAGAAGCTGCGCTTCGAGCAAATGGAGCAGGAGCTAAAGATGTCGTACTATCGCCAGGAGCAGGACCTCAAGCTGCGGCACATGCGCGAGGAGCACGACATACGATTGCGTCAACAGCGGCGCGAGCACGAGGCGCGACTCACCGTTTATAATCTCAATGGCAGCGCCTACCATGGCAATGGTGAAGTGGAACAGCAGCAGCAACAACAACAGCAACAGCAGCAGCTGGCAGAACAGCAATTAGCATTGCCCCATGGCATGCGCTGCAATGCCAAGACGGACTATAATAATGTACATTTGGAGAGTGGAACAAATCAGCCGCAGCAGCCACAGGCGTCGACATCATCAAGCAGCAGCAGCACGGAAGCAGCGCTGGCGCTCAATACCAATTCCTTGGCTTACAACTAGTAGTTGTGCTCACAGACACACACACACACCTACTACTACACATACACACACACTCACAAATAATGCGCATTGTCAGCATTTAGCTGAAGACATGTTGAACTTAGCTTGAAATGCGCTTAGCAAAATGTAGCCGACTCTCAGATGAACAAAAACTGTCTCAAAAGACTCAGACTAATCCATAAATATATATATATAGATATATATAGGAATATGAATACGTATTCATATTCGAATATACTCACGTTGCCACAGACATAACTCGAATGGACTGTTCTACACTTTTTTTTTTATTTGACCGACAAACATTTGCATTTCTTTCAATATTAGTATTATTATTATTATTATTATTATTATTATTATTATTATGTATTATGTATTATGAACATGAATTTCACAAGCGGTTGTGTGTGCAACAAACACGAAGAATACTCAAAGCGCGAAGCATCAATTAAGTACATTTCAGCTTAGGCTTTTGCACATTTTCTCATCGAACTCATCCTACATCAGATCCCAGTCAGTATTCTGTTTTTTTTTTTACCACTGTATTAGAATTTCTATTAGATACCCATCAAGCAGCTATGTTAAGTTTATGATTTCTTATTAATCATAATAGATATATATATGTAAACACGTATATATATTTTTTTAATTTTATATATAAATACTTATACGATAATTGTACATCTATGTAGTTGTATTTTGTATGTTGTTTGTGTGCATACATTTAAATATATATATATATAAACTTTTTATATAGCTGTCGTGTACTCGATTAAGATTACAGATTTTTTGTAAGCCCAACACGATTGTCTTTTAAGGTACATTGCTAAGGTATACTCCCTCTACACCTACAAACACACACACACACGCACACTCGTATATGTACCCCGTTGTACACTTTGTGTTGTATAGCGCTGTAATACCCTGTAACTTTGCTTTAGCTTACTACTAAATGACATTAATTCAAGCAAAGGACAATTAAACAATTAGTTAAAGAAAATACATAAAGCAAAATATGTGTTTTAATTATTAATTAAGAATTACGTTAAATACTTTTATTATTTTTATAACTAAGCAAGCCTTGACTTTTCAAAACTTTTCCTATGAAGTTAAAAAACCAAAATATCTCATTCCGTATTAGATCGTCAGTGTAGAGCGACAAGTACTATTTGTAGTTTTATACTTTTATAAGCAGCTTTAAATTTATATAGATATATATTAAGTATACTAAGACAAAATGAAGGATCTAGATCTAACACTTGATTATATGGAAAATGCGCGCTTCAACTATATATATGGGACCATAGTCTCGCATGTGGAGTCGCCGTTCTCAGAGACAGAGGTTCTGTGTCTCGCCATGGTCTATCACAAGTTTGTACTTTTGAATGGACCCAAAGCGAAGTACATGACGCTCATGCAGTTGGGCACTTTAGTTATGCAATTGTTTCGAGTTACCGATACAGATATTAATCGTAGAGTTGTGGTTTGTGTTAGCTATGATCCGGAGTGTACGGATCCGAAATTCTCACAGGATCGTCATTGTACGCTGCCCTCGTTTGTGAAAATGTTTAGCATCTATTTTTCAAACGATCTCGAAGAGCGCATGATATTTGTCTACAGCGTTTGTATAACAGCTGTTATATTCCACGAATTCTCTTTAACCTATTGATTTCTGTTTCCAGATTTATGATGAGGATCGTCTTGGGTATTTAAATCGTGAGCATGTTATGCGTTTTGTGGCCAAGTTCTTTGTCGGCGAAGATGAGGATGAGCAGATTGAAATGCGCACGGTAACTGAATATGATAATATATATAGTATGTATAACACGTATCACTACCCTGCAGGATATGCTGGAGCTAATATTTATTAAATTTGATCTGGATAAGGATTTGCAAATATCATTCGAGGAATATGCCGAGATAGTGCGCAAGCAGCCAGCGCTTCTTGAATTTCTGGGCACCGTCTTCCCATCAAAAGTCCAACTGAATACGGTTGCCATGTGTGTCAATTTATACTGATATTTATAAAAAAAAGGGGGAAATTTTTATTGGATTGAGAGTCTTTAAACTAATGCATTAGAAAAGAAATAAAATTATAACGTATAAAAATTTGTTTGTTAAAATTTAATAAAACTATATTTCCATAGATTTTATAAATAAATAAATATCATATTTAAATATGTATAATTGGAGATAAAAATTTGCTGAATAGTTAATTACAAATCCGAATTGAGTTGCAAAAAAATATGCGCAATCTCTAGTATAACACAAGCTCGAGCACTTTTTGTATATTTTCACTCAATAATGATACCGAACACGGGTATACTAGTTTAGCCTCTTTACTACATTGTATAACATTTCACTTTGCGTTACCTTTCGTAGCAAGAGTATAACAGCTTGATCTGCATAGTAGAAGGAAGCAGAGAAGCACACATAAAATAGAAGTTTAATAGCCTTCAGCAAAAGCTAAATGCATACATACATATGTATATTTATAAATGTGTGTGAGGCTTTGCAGAACAAGGTAAGACAATTAAATTTGTGTGCCTATTTTATATTTAATATATCAATACTTACATACGCCTATTCATACATACATACAGATGTATGTACATACTCCATTTGACTAATCGAAGGGTATTGTTTAGTGTGCACTTTCCTTTGGAGCATTCTCGTTAATATGTTGCGTTCTGCATTTCTCCAATCCGCTTTGGCGCCCCATTGTCGAAAACCGAATTGGATTTTTGCATTACAAATGATATGGCTAGCGTGATCGTCTGTCCGGCCGTCCATTTTTTATAACGCACATGAAACGCAAAATTGAAACAAAACAAAGAAGACAAGAAAACACAATTGTATTACATTTATTTTCTTTTGCCACTTTTTAGCAATTCTTCCTGTCCGCTCGCCATGGCTTGAGTTCAGTTTGCACGGTTCAGTCGTAGGCGAAGGTTGAAGCTAGTGCGGAGCGTCATTAAAAATATATGAAATAGGAGTGGAACTAGTGCCTCAACTGAGAAAAGAGTGAACTATAAAATAAATAAAAAGATTCACTATTTAAAGTACTAGTAGTAGGAACAAAGGGAACTGTAAAATAAACAAAAAGAACCGCAAGCTCAACTGTTGAAAAGAAAGCAACGGAAGAGACATAAGAAAAAATTAGAATAAACGAAAATAATCAGAGAAAATGTTGCTGTTCTATGCAAAATATGCATTTCTCTTTTGGCTGTTCATAGAAGACAATCAGGGCGAAACGATACTCATGCGTGAGCTCTCCAAGGAAGAGATGCTGCTCAATGTGACCGCGTGCACCAAGCGCTGCCTGCTCGCAACACCGAAAAAGGTGACTTCAATTGAGCGCAACTCAAAGCTCTGAATGTTTTATTATATTTCTGTTTCTCTCTCGCTCTCTCTCTCTCTCTTCGATTAGAATTTTTCGAGCTGTTACAATTACTGTGGTGAAAATGCAACCGATTTTACGGCCTCAACTCCCCACAAGATACAGGAGAATTTCTCATTGAATCTCGTCTGCCGCACTGAATCGGAGCTGTCATTTCGCATTAAGTGGGTGCAGCATGCGCGCGATAATGCCACGCAGGCTATGCCAGATGCTATGTTTATCATTAAGATTGATCGAATCTTCGATGATGTTAATCTTGAAACGACTTTCTATGTGGTAAGTGATACTCTATTAACCGAATTCTCAATTTCTAATCCATATTCTGCTATAGTCCGATGATAGTTTCTTTACCTTAACGGACCTGGAGGCAATTACCGCTCATAACATTACAGCGCTGGCTGTGCATGCCGATGGCGCCTATTCGTTCATAGCCATCCAGGAGAACTACCAAACACTGAAGCGTGGCTATCAGCCCAGCAAAATGGGCAACGTTCGACTCAGAGAATTCGAAGAGCAGCCCGGCGATAGGCAGCACATAGCAGCGACAGTTGAGTGGCAGCCATCAGCGGGTAACTCTTATAAAAAACTCTTATAAATTAACTTATATTATTGCAATCGTTTTGCTTGCAGAACGCAATTGCTACTTCGACATGATCTACTTTTCGAAGGATAGTCTAATTATGGACGCGCCCACGCCTATCGAATTTCGTAACGTAAATGTTATTATATGTCATTGATAATATTTAGTTATTAATTTATTCTTATCTTTTAGCCACGCAACCTTTACAGTTATACCATACCCAATTTAATATTTGGTGAACAGTTCATGGTGGGCATTCGCACGGTGAATATCTTGAATATGCTGGAGAGCTCACTGCAGTGGCTGGTGCTCCAAGTGCCCAGCTGCCTAGACTGGTTCCACTACAACTATACCCTGTGTCGTAAGCTGAAATAGAAATATTTGATGACTCAAAATGGGAACTATAATTGTGCTCCTACATTTCCAGCTCCACTGAAACCCGCGAATATTAGTGTGCAACAATTTCATTTCGACCAGGATATATTGACTCTGAATATCAGCTGGTCTCTGCCTCGGCAGTTGCCGGATTACTATACGCTGCACATACTCGATCTGCATGTGAATAGCAACCAAATCAAATATACTCTGGATCGTAGTGCTAATCACTATTATATAAAGAATATAACTATACATGGGGCCAGCTTCGAGGTGCATTTGGTGGCACACACAGAGGGCGGACAGAATGCGACGATTGTGACCGTAGACAAGGTGGATTTGCAGCTCTGGATGCTGGGTATGTGCGACGCGCTCCTATTTTTTAACAATTAAATTTTTTATAATCTAATGTTTCCTTTTCAGACAGCACTCTAATCAACTTAATGATGTTGTTTATTGTGACTCTTGGCTTGATAGTCGGCTTGTGTTGGCTGACGTTGCGCAGGCAAAAGCGTGAGAAAGACTGTCAGCAGCTGGAGACGAAGGAGCTGAAGGCAGCTCCCAATCAGTCGAGCGACTTTCATTTGTCGTTGATCAACAACAACAGCAATAGGCTGCTAGCCACACTCGCTGCCGAGGATAACTTTGAGTTGGATGATGAACTGGAGGTGGAGCCACATGCTGTGCTGCTGCAGGATGTGCTGGGCGAGGGCGCCTTTGGCCTGGTGCGCCGTGGCGTCTACAAACAGCGCCAAGTGGCCGTGAAGCTGCTCAAAGGTAAGCCAGATAACTTCAGAATTTAATCAATGTTTATGCTCTGCTTATGCTGCTACTTAGATCAGCCCAATGAGGAGGATGTGCAGGCATTCAAATGCGAGATCGAAATGTTACGCGCCGTGGGCAGGCATCCGAATATCGTTGGCATTGTTGGCTACTCGACCAGGTGCAGCAGTCGCATGATGCTGCTCACCGAATACTGTGGCCTGGGCAGCCTTCAGAATTATTTACGGCAAGGAATTACCTTTAACTCTATTGTCTCTCTGCTGTCTAATGCATTTGTTCCCACAGTGATGAGTGGAAGTTCCAGCAGGAGCGCAGCGCTCGGAATGTGCATCCCATGCAGCAGACTCAGCATTCAATGCGCTCCAAGCATCTCCTGTGCAACGATACGCGCATAGAGGATATAAATCGATCCATGTTGTCCACGCTGGAAGAGGAGTCCGAAACGGATCTCTCAAGGAACAGCAGTCGCCAAGATGCGAGCTACAAGTGGCACAAGGCAACTCTTGCTGCAGACAACAAATCCTATGGACTGCATGGCATTGAGAATCTTAGGCCAAATGCGGGTGCAGCTGCTGCTGCTGCTGTGGCAACTCTGAAGACCATCTTGAAGCGCAATCAGAAGGAACAGCAGCCAGAAAAAAGTGCCAGCTGCACGGTTAGCTTTGAGAACCAGGAGTACTTCAACACGCCAGCCGTTGAGCCGCAACTCGAAAGGCAGCCGCTAAAATATGCTGATCTATTGGATATTGCGCAGCAGGTGGCCGTCGGCATGGTAAGTGCAGAAAGAAAAAAGAAAAATATCAAGGATCATGACAAATTCCCTCCACAGGACTTTCTGGCGCAGAATAAAATCGTGCATCGGGATTTGGCGGCACGTAACGTGCTCATCTCAATGGATCTTACCATAAAAATAGCAGACTTTGGGCAAGCTTTAGTTAGTAGATTATGAAGTGGAATACATACTAAACAAACTTTATTTTATCATCAGCTTAAGCCGCGATGTCTACCATGAGAATGTTTATCGCAAATCCGGCGGCAGCGGCAAGCTGCCCATTAAGTGGTTGGCATTGGAATCGCTTACCCATCAGGTGTACACCAGCCAGAGCGATGTGTAAGAGTGCAGTCTGTGCTTACTATAATGAATTTGTATATTAATACATGTGCTCTCCTTACAGTTGGTCGTTTGGCGTGCTGCTGTATGAGATAACGACATTGGGTGGCATGCCGTATCCCTCAATCTCGCCCAGAGACTTGCTGCAACTGTTGCGTCAGGGACAGCGAATGAAGCAGCCCGAAGGCTGCACAGATGAAGTGTCAGTAACTAGAGAGTATAGCTATATATGAAGCCTATTAATAAATTTATCTGCAGATTCGCTCTAATGACAAGCTGCTGGTGCTCCATACCGGGCAATCGACCCACATTCGCGCAGCTCAAACAGCAGCTCGATGCGATGATCTTGGCCAGCAATGAGCAGCCCAAGCGACTACAGAAGCAGCTAAAACTGCAGCTAACTCAAACCGACAATCCACATAGGCAAGCTTACAATATGCTATTCTCAAAATAAACTTAACTTATTTCATTTAAATTCACAGCAAAGTGGAGCAGCTGCCGCCGCACGATGAACCCTATTTGCAGCCTTGTGCCTAAAATAGTTTTTAAGTTTTTGTCTGTTTCAAAATGTTTTACTCTGTGCAATACATTTTCAGTTAGAGACGTGTTTAGTAAATAGGGGCTAACTATATATGTATAACTACTTAGCTTAAGTTACTAAGCTGCAATGATGTTCAAGCAAATATAATTATATTTACAGACTAGTTATATAAAAGACAATATATTCATAATTTTATTCTTATGAACTAAAATTGATTTATAATCGAAAAGAAACTTAATTTTTTTTAATAATATTTTTGTTAAGTCTTCTTGTTCTTATACTAAATTCAATTCTTTATATATTCAATTTATTAGTTTTATATATACTTCTTACAAGTCCATTATAATTTCTGTGCCTAGAAAAATCAATCAGAATTTGATTTCTCTTGGCAGGCAGCTGGCCTTAGAATTTTGTTAGATCAAAATTCTAAAGTGCTGCGTTGCGAACGTTTTTATTTATTTGGTTCATTTTTCTTGGAATTAAATTGAGCTTGTTTTTGTTTTGAGTAACATAGATCGGAGATGTGTCAACACTGCTGTCGCATGGAGTGGACGCCCTGCGAGCCGATACCCTACGCGTGTCCGCTCTGTCCGGTGCGTCAGCTATCCGATCGCTGCCATGGATCGATGAGCAGGAAAAATAAATTATTGTATCCCGCGTCCCACAACAAGTCCGCCCTGAAGCACACCGAATTGTGCAAGGACATATCAGAGTTGTATTCGTATGTTGTTTCGGCTAAGCGTAAAATGAAGGGCAAGAAGAGGCGACGCCACCTGAAGCGTAGCGATGCCAATGCCCAAGTCAATAGTCACAGTATTTCAGCGGCCTATGTTGTTCCCCAGGAGACGAAGACTCCACATGTTGAGCAGACCTGGACCTGGAAATCTCGCTTTCCCATACCTGAAAAAGTGCTTCCTGTACAACCAACACTCATTGCGCTCGACACAGATAGGGGCTGGAGTGCCGCTACTAGCTCCAAGGCTGGGTCTTTGGGCAACATCTCGTACCCACACACGAAAATGTAAATATATATATATATATATATATGTAAATGGACAATTGGATCCATAGTAAGAATTGCAGCATTTTGCGCTCTTTTCTTAGTGGCGTTATTACAAAACAAAATAAACCTCAATTTTATAAAATAAAAATCGAAATTGTAATATTATTATGGATAGAGAGAATGAACTATAAATATGTACAAGTATAGCTGATAGATGAGAATAATAGATAATGTATTTCTCATGGCAGTCCTATGATATAGCTAAGTCTTTGAGCCTTGACTTGCTGCTATGTTGTGCTGCCTAGAAATCTATTAAGATAGAGCTTACAAAATGTTTTATTGACAGGTCTAAGACGAAGGATCGAAACTGCCCAACTATTTTCGTCTTCTTAGTCTACAAAAAAAAATTTTTATTTATAATATATATATTTTTATTTTTAATTTTATAAATATATAATTATATATTTTTTCCTTTTTTTTTTCTCATATATATACAATATCTAAGAGTGCCTTGTTTTAATATTTCAATAAGTTTTTTCAACAAAATTGTATTTCATTATTTTATGTAGATAGATATATAGTTAGATTAAAGAGTAATAAATTTACAGCCCGCCCAGTTTTATAAATTTGTATACATAAGATAATAATAATAGTAGTAGACCGAGATACCAATTAGAATACAAAAATATATGAAATTAATTCATATTTTAGTATATATGAGCCGTATAAGACTTGTATAAGACTGCAAGACGAATGCCTGAAAGCTAAGTCTATTTACAATTTTAATTTCAATTTAACTAAAAGAATTATAAAAAAAATATAAATTTAAATTTAATAACTAAAAAACTAATTATAAAAAAAATATAAATTTAAATTTAATAACTAAAAAATAGCAAAAATTATAAATTTCAATTTAACAAATAACAAAATATATACTTCCATTAAAAAAAAATAAAAAAATATGTATAAATTTTTATACTTCAATTTAAAAATATATTATAAAAAATATATTATAAAAAGAAAAAAATATATTATAAATTTCAATTGATAAGCTAAAAAAAAAAAAATATATATATGTATAAATTTTAATTTAAAAACTTAAAAAAAAACTGCTATTTCCATTTAAAAACTAAAAAATAGTTGAAGCTCAGCATAAACGTAGCAATAGAAAAAATGTAAAACGCTGAAAGAAGCAGCTTAAAAATAGGCACAAAAATACACGTAGATCAGGTATATTATGACAATTTTTATAGGGTATAAATCTTTAATATTTTACATAACACTCGTTTGTTCTTTGGACATTTGCTGAAACTTGCTGCAGCTTGACTAGTTGCGGCTGTAGCCGAGTCCGAGTATGTTGCGCGCCTGTAAGAAACAGGGAGAGGCGGAGAGAGAGAGAGAGGGAGACTTGAGGTAACCGATTTGCATGGCTAAGTTATGTAATTTACCGTTATGAAAGCAGAGTTGAAGGAACGTGAAAATGTTTGCGTCATGCCTTCAGTTTGGGCCAGAGCCATTTGCAGCTGCACAGCCTCGTCCATGCGATTCTTGAGGAACTCCCACGTCTGAGCGTGCCCGGCTGAGGTATCCTGCAGCATATAGAGCTCCGTCATCTTCATGATGGTGGCCAGGCCAACGCGACGCGTGTACCAGCCAAACTGCAGAGCAAAAGGCATCAATATGGAGACAGAGATTATTCGTATGCAATTCGAACTCACATCAACGGAACGATCGCCGGAGTAGTAGCAAATGTCATCGACTAGGGTGAGCACCTGGGCCAGCGCTGTGGATGCGTTCGCTGGCTGTGCTATCAGCGCCATGGCCTGTGGCCACTGCTGTTTGAACGGCTCGATCATGCTGAGGCGCTGTCGCACCGCCTGGACTAGAAAATCCAGCGGATCGTTCACCTCCTTTTGCCCGTTGTCCGTTTGCTGCTGCAGGCTCTGCACCAGCTGGGCATTGCAGGTGCCATTGAAGTGGGAGACGAGCGCGAAGCCGCCGTCGGGAAACATGCCGTGGACGACGCTGGGCAGGCCGCTATCCTCGGCGCCCTGGACAAGCGCCTGCTTGGTCCAGCCAAGCTCTGGCACATGCAGCAGCGCTGCATCCAATATGCGTGTGCGTATGCCATCCACCTTGGCCTGCTTGGCCGACTGCTCTTCGCCGGTGGGCGCAGCGCCGCCTCCGCCCAATCCTCCACCAGCTTCGCTCTGTGCAGCGCTCTGCGCCTGCTGTTCGGCTGCATCGCGCTCTCGCTCCCGCTGCTCCTCACGCGCTCGAAACTCATCCAGATTATCGCTGCTCGAGGCATAGCTGCGCCTCCAACTGCCGCCGGCTGTCAGCAATGAGCGCTGCTGCTGCTGCAGTGTGTGAAGGGAGGCGGCGACCGGTGTGCTCGTGATGATGGCCAGCCAGCAGCTTTGTGCGTCTGTAAGGGATGAAGGGCAAAAACGGGCAAGTTATCAGAGAGAGAGAGAGAGAGAGAGAGAGAGATTTTGTAAGCATGTAAATATCCTTGTACTTGAAAGCTTTACAGTCAAGCGCTTTTAGGAATGATTAGGTTAGATGCTATAGAGATTTGTCAGACTGATTTAAGTGAAGCCCAGCCGTTGCCTCATGGCAATTTCAGATTTGAACTTTGAGCCTTGAGTAAGCTTCAGCTGCAGGTTTCCCCCCTTTGCTCTAATTGCCTTGAAGGTCACTGGAAACAAGACAGAGCTCACACAGTTCGACATCGTTTGTTTTGCTGTGCAATTCATTAGCACCTGTTGGGGCGACAGGTGAGGGAGAAGTGGCAAATTAACACCTGTTGACCGAAAAAAAGAATAATAATAATAACAAGCGCTTTTTCTGTGTGTGCGTGTGTGTGTAGAAAAAAAAATGGCATTATAATCGTATAATTTCGTTTTCATTTGCGTTTCGATCAGATCAGATATATTTATAAACATAGAAATATTTTCTTTTTGATTTGTCCTTTTGTCGTTGTGTCTCTTTAATCCGCTGGCTGAGGCTTTCGGCGCTTCGCGCAGCTCTGCTCCAGGTTGTCGCTGGCGAGCAGGTAGAGCACACGCAGCGACTCGAGTCCCGTTATGGAGCTAGCCAGCACCTCGAGCTTCTCGTCGCGTCCAATGTCCGGCAAATGGCCGTCGCCCTCGCCGCCATCCATGCCGCTGTTGCTGATGTTCACAGCCAGCATGTTGAGCTGCTTCTGCATCAGCTCATCGTCGGCTGTGCTCTGGCCATTGAGCACACGCTCCCGGTACGCCTTGTAGTGGGCCAGCGAGAAGTTGAGCGCGGTGCCCAGCGGCTCCAGCAGTTGCTGCTTAATCTCTGGCAGCGCATCCCAGAAACCCGTGCGATTCTCCAGGTCGGCCATGGCGAAGTAGCGCACAATATTCAAGGCACTGGACAGGCTGACGGAGTGCAGCAGCAGATCCGACTTGACGTCTTGGGGCAGCACACAGACGCAACGCAACAGCATGGAACGGAATTGTAGCCCGCTGTAGACTTCGTCCAGCGGCAGCGGCTTCTGCTCCATCTGGGCGGCAACCAGATCCTTGTACATGCCCGCCAGGTAGCCCAAGATGCCGTCGTGCTGCACCGTTTCCAGCAGATTTTTCAATATTAAATATTTGGCTGCATCCTCGAAGGCGAGTATATAGTGATGCAGCACCTGGAGGCCAAGTTGACGCAGTGACTCCTGGGACGAGTAGCCCGTTATCTTGCAGAGCGCCTCGCAGTACCGCTTGTGCACCTCCAGATCCAGCGAGCGCTGCGGCACGGGCTCCGTCAAAATACTCAGCGTATAATCGTTCAGGCGCAATCCGCAATGCTGCAACGGCGGCTCCCGCTGCTCCAGCAGCACAGAAACCAAGTACAGACTCGACTCGAACAGATGCAGCGGCGCATAGACCTTGGGCGCGTTCTTGGGCAGCAGTTGACCCACGAGCAGAGCGTGATAGTACATGGCCAGAGCGTGCAGCGGAAGCTTTTCATCAATTAGGAAGACATTGTGGCTGCTCATCTCGTAGACACCTTTGGCGGCATCGATTCGACGTTTCCAGCGTGCACGCCGCTCCACCAGGCCCATCAGATAGTAGGGATCGCCCAGCAGGCTGCTGATGTCCATTATCAGGCTTTCCTGCACCTGCTGCACATAGGACTGAGTCTTGCTCGCATTGGCGCGCGCCTGTAGATAGTTGCGTTGCGTCAATTCCGGACGCAGACGCCAGGCACTGGGCGTACAGGTGTGCGCTTCGCCAGGCTGCAGCAGCCGTTTCGGCCCATTGCTCAGCTCGAGCAGGGCCAGGGGTGTGCCCAGTAGCTGCAGCAGGAAGCAGGTCAACGCGTTGCGACGATTCAGGCTACAATCCCGAAAGATCGACGTATTGGCATCCTGTTCGAGGATGACCTTCAGCAGTGGCTCATAGCACAGATCGATGGTGATGTAATGCGCCAGCAGCTCCTCCACTTGCTTGTCCTGCTCCAGCAGCTGCGCCTGCTGCTCATCGCAGCCCTCGCTGAGATAACTTGGCAGAGGCAGCTCGCGCACACGTGTGACGACAGACGAGAGGCACCACTCAATGGCCTGCGGCTTGGCATGACCTTGTCGCAGCAGCACCACTTGCAGTGCGCGTAGATACGCCGAGAAGATGGCTATGCTGCTGCTCTCCTCAATCTTTTCCATGAGCTCCAACATAAATTGCTCCAGCGGCGCATATCTGGCCACAATCTTCAGCAGCTCGTTCGCGCAATCGAACAACTGCGTATCGTCCACGTTGATTTCATCAATTAATGCCGGTGCACAGATTTCCGTATACACGTCCAATGCAATGATTGGCATTCGCGGTTCAATTTCGGCAAACACCGCGGGATCTTGAAAGAGCATTTGGATTTCTTCAAAGTTGCGCTCGAGCAGCAGACGCTTGATGAGGTTGAACAGATTTTCGGCTTCTGTTGCCGGTTCCGTTTCCATTTCCAGTTCCTCATTCATTTTACTTGGATTTGGTGTGTATTTTTTTTGTTTTCACTTTGTTTTAGTTTAACTGAAAATTCTAAATAAGCTTTTGACCGGCAGCGGCATTTGCTTTATCCATTCCCCCCCTGACGTATAAATCGAATGGAAAAGAAATGAAAAAACTGTAAGGAAAACAGCTGTTCGCTTTGAATGTCACTCTCGCTCGCACGTCTTTCGTAATGGGCGAATTGCGAAATGCAGTACGCGCGCGTCCTTGATTTATGTCAACACTTGTTAGCTTATTTTCTAATTTACTTACTGATTGGCAGCACAAACTTTTGTAGGCGGATTACTTTTTGCAAACAGCGCACATTTGCCATTTTAGCGCTCCAAATGTTGTCTGCTCAACTGATTTTCTTCTTCTTCTAATATTTACTTCGGGCGCCATTCAGCATGCGGCAAACATGGTGCTGCACAACGTTTGAGAGTGTTACATTATGCAGCACTATACAATTAGGGATGCAAATTCAAAGCTATAAATATATGCTTAAGCTTACTCTAATGAATGAAATTCACATTTAATTTGCATAAAATTAATTATTAAAAAATGCGCACTTTTTAAAGATAGTGATTTACTTCACTGGCCGCAACAGCTGTTTGGTATTTTTTTGACATGCATTTTGAGCATTTTGTTGGATTGCGACAACTGGTCACACTAGTTAGTAGACCCAACGCTTTTCATTCGTCGTGTGTGCTGTTCGCGGTGCCAGCGCGCTGAATTTTTTATATTAATTTTTAAGGCACAATTTTTTGCAAACCATTGCAAAACGTTCTTAGTCAAATAAATTAACTGTGTGCGGCGCATTAAGTCAATGTGATAGCAGCGCTACATAGTTAACACCACAAGTGTTCAATTTTTACCACATATTCAAAGTGAATGCGGCAAAAAGAAAAGAAAAATAAATAAAAAAAAAAACAAACCCAAAACGAATTCTAAGAATTCGCAAGCTAATAATCAAAATATTCAAATTTAACGAATTGCCAAAGCTTTAGCACGCAAATTAATTTTAATATGGATTTAAAATAGTTAAAAAAAAAAACAATTGTTAGTGCAGGAAAACGAAGCGAGACCAACCGATCCCCCGACAGAGGGTGGAAAACCGTGAAAAGTGTTTGTGTGTGAGAGTTTGGTGTGAGTCTGTATATAAAAAACGAAAAGAAAATGAATTGTGCGTTGGTGTAAATGTTAATGAAAACCGTTGCGAAAAATGTGTGAGCAACAATTGAAGGTTGTTTCCGTTATTCTCGTACGGCATGCTTAGCCAAGCTTTAAATCCAGTTTTATTCGAGAGGCAAAGAAGAACCAAGAAGAAGAAGACGAGCCACAACAACAGACTTCAAATTGCTTTGTGGACCCTTTTCGCCTGGCACTCAGCACGCAATTCGCCACCGCCCGCAGAGGTCTCTACCGCCATCGCCATCGCCACCGCCGCCGCCGCCGCCGCCGCCTGGTGGTTATTCCTGTTTGACTTCATTTTCGCTCGCTGCCAAATTGTTGCCACTTTCGCCGCAAACTTATAAACAACAACAATAACACAACAGTCAAAATGTCGACGCGTTCGCAATTAACCAAGGACCTCAACGGTGAGTAATCGTTATCGTTTTCTGATTATTTTCTTGCTACTTGCTGTAATCTCACTTTGCACACGCTCACACTCACGCGTTTTCTTTCCGTCTTTGTTTTGCATAGAACGGCTTGCATATTCTTTACTCCTCCGCCCTTCATAATTTGGACCCCACTTCATCCACCGTTAGCGTTGCGTTGTGTTTTTGTTTTTGGCTTTGGCTTCGGCTTTTTTTTCACTTTATGTTTTGTTCTTGACGTTTGCCTCTCGCTCGGCGCACTTCCGTTTCGCCACAATGCGACACGGACACGCCACACTGGCTGCCCGCCCGCTCACCTCTCAACTCCACCGCGTCGCACTCACCCTCTTCTGGGGCTTGTTAGCATAGGAAATCTGGTTGTTGAGAAACAGTTTTAGATGCACCGCATCAGTCGTCTTATAACTGCAGCTTTCATGTTCTACACACATGCACATGCACACATCCATGAACATTTTACGTGTGCGTGTGTGTGTGCATGTGCATGCATTTAATTTACTTTCATTTGCATAGTCTGCACTTCTTATACCCTGCAGTCATAGTTTCATGAGTTGGGTATATAAAATGTAGATATGTGATGTATAAGAAATTTTATTATATATTTAATAATTAATTTATTTAGTTATTTATATACTTAGTCATTATTTATTATTTGTTAATATTATCTACGTGGTATCTGCCTGTAGTGCATTACTCACTTTTTTTGTAGAACTCTCATTAATTGCTCGCGCCATGATGTTTAATTGAGTTGAAATTGAGTTGAGCACTGCAAAAAGGCAACTAGAAGGAACAATAATAAAAAAAATAAACAACAACAGCCATAATAATAATAACAACAATTGAATAGCATTGCTCAGAAGCATTGGCCGCATCATTTATGGACTTCATAACTGCGCCGATAAACGAAATCAACAAACGGATACCAGTGCACTGCATGCGCGTGTGCCTGTGCCTGTGTGTGTGTGTGTGAATGAATGTGTATGTGTGTATAAGTGTGCTTACTTGTAAATAACTGTTAGTCAGCGCTCTGGCCGTGATTTAAAGCGATTCTGGCTGCATGCATAAACAGGGGAAACTTTAGATGCAACAATAACAACCAGAATTATAATAATAAGAATAAAAATTGTTACTTATAATTATTTCATTTATATTGAAATTAGCATATTGCATATTTCAATAAATCGTAATTTAAAAGCAAACTTGTTTGCTATTAGTTATTGTTATATGAGCAATGAAAAATGTCTATTATTAAATATTTTACGGCTTTTTACAAATGACAAAAATAAATTCCTTTCTTGCTAGCATACACACTTTACCGTTAGCCAGCTAAGCAGGGCTGCAAAGCTCATATAAACCGATTACCGGTTCGCTGCAGTTCACGAGCTTGAACATAAATGGAACTAGATTTGAATGGGTTTTCTTTTAATATATTCATAATATTTATAACTATTTTTTATATTGTAAAGAGTACTTTAACTTTATATAAATATAGCTATATTGTCACTTTTTTATCACAATATTTTTTTTTATAATAATTAAGTCTGTTTTGTTTTGCTTGTGCATTATTTGGCTTAACTCTAATTAGGAATTGTACGTTATCTGCACACATTCTGATTGGGAATGCGTTATCAAAAAAGGGGCAACTTGATTGATGATTAATGAAACCCAGCAGGTGTTTGAAATTAACTGCAATTTGGAATAACAGACACACACCAGCATGCACACACACACACACACGCACACGAACATTAATCACTCGCCCAATTGGATTTTTCGAGTTTATTTTCATTTGATTTTTCACGCTGGATTTTTCACAGCGAGCGCAGCTGCAACAACAGCAACAGCAACAGCCACAATTTATTTGTGCCACATAAATAAAATTGTCAATGTTTTCAGTTCGCTTTTGCTCCAAATACCAATTCCAAAAAAAATAAAGAAAAAGAAAACATTTACCTAAATTATGAGCAGCAAGTGGAATGCGTTGGCTAATTGGCTGCAAAGCTAATTGGAGACTGGACCGACTGTTGCACCTGGGCAAATAGGACAATGTGACAGGGGGGCGCTTGGTGGGTGGGCGTGGCAGTTGTTGCCTGGTTCTGGAGTTGTTTGCTGGCTTGCTTGGCTGTCATTGCACTCGAATCAAATTAGCGCGAATGCCAACGAACTTGATGAAAATTGCCAGCTAGCTAAGGGCAATGCCTCTCAAACTGTAAGTGGACGCTGATTCGTTGTGGCAGTTGTTGCCGCTGCCGCTGCTGCTGCTGCTGCTGCTGCTGGTGTTATTATTATTTGGTTAGCTTTTCACGCTCGTCTGTTGCTCTGTCAAGCGTTAACACCCAATTTCCGTTTGCCATTCCTATTAGATTCCATTTGGAATTGTGCCTCAACACTTTTTGACTGACTGAAAAAATAATTGAAATTCTAGGCTGAGCGAGATTTTGCTTATGCTAGAAATGAAAAAAGGCAAATAAATTATTATAAATAATAAATTAAGAATTGTATTTAAAATCGTTAAATCTTTTAATAATCTGAAATGTATCTTAATATGCTTGTTTTTATCTATAAGCCTAAACCGTGTAGCTGAGTGTTATTTTTTCCCGAAACACCTAAAAGTCACACTAAAAAACAAATTCAAACTGCACACGCTCTCTTTCTCTTTCTCTCTCTCTCTCTCTCTCTCGTGGTCTCGCTGTCGTTTGCACTCTCAGCTGTAGCTGCGCTCTATTTTTAAATTCCGATAAGACTAGCGTGCTGATAAGAAACGATCGCAATTGCCGCATTCGCCGCAGTTCTGAAGTCGACGCGCGCTTTACAACTAATTGGATTTGAATTGGGTCTGCGTAATTGCAATTGGGTGAACTTTTCTTTTTTTTGTTTTTGTTTTACTTATTAATTACATTGTGCTTTGCTGTTATTAATGTTTCACGTGGATATTAAGCAAATGTATACAAACGAAATGATGAAGCACATCGATCAGTATTTGCGGCGCATTATTGAGCTGCAGATACGCGACGTGGTGCGACAAGCCAAAGACAAAGGTGAGATCGATAAACAGAAATCTTACTGAATATGTGCAAATACATATCCAATAAGAAGTCAATAAACAAGGCTTGCTCTCTCTCTCTTATCTCTCTATCTATTAACTTATATGCGTCATGCATAGATAACAGCTCGTAAGTCTCGTTGACCAATACGCCAAGCAAGTGCCTGAGAAAGATAGATAGCAAGGTGGCTAGCGGGGCAGGGAAGCTCTTGTTCGCACGCTATAAAAAAATAAAATGAAAACAAACGTTGACACGGGCTGCACCTATTTTCAGCGGAAATTCATTTTATTTTGTTTTGTCTTTTTTGACTTGTTATTTGTTATTTAGCCATATAAATACGCCAATATTGCAAGTTGCTCAGTTGTTTACGATTCCGATAAGAATTTGCTACACTCTTATAAGAATTTGGATGATAAAGTGAAGGCGCTCTAAAATGATAAAACTCTTATAATATTGATATGTCTACACTTATACAAATTGATGAATATACGATTTAGTATATTAATGCAAATCCTTAATCTGGTCACACTTTACCAATTGTGTTATTAATCTTATAAATTAATTCATGCTACTCTTATAATTTTATCTTTCGGCCTACATCTGACTTATACCGAACTCTTATAATCAAATATGCGCATATATTTTTGGCAATCTGATGCTTGCTCAAACTGGCTTTGTTTATAAACAACTGGAATTGCAAAATTATCATTTAATTCGCTTTGATTCACACATTGCTTCAGCCACAACTTGGTTGCAACAGTCAAAAAGCGAAAAGAAAACGACAAGTTTCCTCCAGTATTAATGACTCAAATCTTTTTTATTGAATCTGCGTTTCCAGTCGAAAATGCAAAACTATAGAGATTTATTGGATGGCCAGTGAAGGCCATGTGCGGGTATGCGTGTGCGTGTGACCCGCGATTGACCTAGATGCTGACCAATAAATGCATGCGCTCAATAATTCATGCTTCCAATTAAGCGTTTGCTCATTTACTATGCAACTAATAGCAAATTGTATGCAATTAGTTGCTGAAAGCTGACCAACCGGTGCTCTGCCTTCCTCTCTCTCTCTCTCTATATCGCATTACTTTTACTCTCTTTCGTTATGCGCTCTCTCTTTATGCGCTAGTGCTTGCTTGTGCCAATTTCCCGTCTTGCTCCAATTCCAGTTATCCTGCCAGCAACTTGTGTCTCATTAAGTGACGCACAAGCACAAGCACACACTCACACGCACACGCACACATAAACGCATTCACACACTTTTTGCATTCGTCGCGTCAATTTGGGCGCATTGAAAGTTGGCGGCGAAGTCAGAACTCGTTTGACGACATCGACGGCTTAAAAGAAGCGACACAAAAGCGCGCAGAATTGACACCAACACCAAAAACTAATGCTGAGAATAAAAAAAACCATCTCATGCTCCATTTTGAGTGAAATTGTGTCACAGTAACAACAACAACTGTCACTGACGTTAATGAGGCGCAGGCTGTCGCTGCTGCTGCTGCTGCGTTCAGTCGCATCCCTGACCTGCTGCTGGACGGTCGCATTGCCGTGTTCTACTTTTTTATTTTTGGAAATAGAACAAAGTAGACCAAGAGAGTGGGTGAGAGCGGAGTGAGAGAGCGCGCGAGCATGTGGTTAACCTGTCGCTTTCTACAAGCTCATCATAGCTATGAACAATGTGTTGGCACTATGAAAGCTTCGAGTCCAAATTCGCAACGCTAAACTGCGTTATGAGGTCAAATAAATTAAAGCTCACGCCCACTGAAATGTGCAAAGGTAACAACTTCAAAAAGATTTATAGAAAATATTTGAACAGCATCGCTGCTGTTATATTAGCTCAGCCCTTACATGTTGGAAGTGTCTGGACTTACAGTAATTAGAACATTAAGCAGCTCAGCAGCTCCGTGTAAAAAGTAAACAGCCGCAGCAGCCGACAGCTGTTAATAATAAAGCGCGAAAGTAAATAGCAATAGGCTGTCCACTCTCCCTCTCTCTCTGTCTCTGTCTCTTTCTATTTGTCTTGTCTTTCTTGCACACACCCCCGCATTGCTTCATTGTGCAAATATAATTAACATAACGTAAAGTAATCACAAAGTTGTGTGTAAAGAAAACGAAAATAAAAAATCTTCTCTCAACTTTCTTTTGTGCTGCTGCGTTTGGCTTCAGCTACAGCACGGCTTTATACCGTTAGCTTAAGCAGTTGAGCGTAGACTGAGAGAGGCCTCGTCCATTGTGTGTTGTTTTTGCAAACATTGAAAGCGATTGTCGCATTCTCTATGACTTCAAAATTGTACTTGAAAGAATGATGCTGTGTGTGTGTGTCTGTATAAGTGTGTACTCAGAATTCATTTATAGCGGTGTGTGTGTGTGTGCGTTCATCTCTATATTTGGGCTGCGCTGTGCCTAATCCTCGGCAAGTGAGAAGCTTTTGAGCTTGACTTGGCATACTATACATGTATGTATATGTGTGCGTTGATTTTGTTGTATTTCTCCTTTGCTTTTTGTGCGAAGTTCTTGTCAAACTGTATAACTGATTTTAGTTTCATATTCATTTAGTTCTCTCGAGAGTTTTGACAGCCTTTGTGCTTCTATCTGGACAACTTTGAATATGGGTGTGTATCTGTGTGAGTGTATATACACGCAACAAACAAAAAACTACACACAAGTGTCGCAATAAAAGGCTCAGACAGGGCAACATACATACACAGAGACACGCCCACTGTTGCACTTGTAGCAAGCAGAGTATTTTGAACTCGTGTAATCTCGGCGAAAAAAAAAGAAGAAATCTATACATACAATGTATAACAGCAGCAGCAGCAGCAGCAACAAAACTTTGCCAAATTGGGTCACACTTATCGTGTCTTCCCCCCTCGCCCACACTGTGCAGCCTGTCAATGCTGCTAAGCTGATAAAATCCGCTATTCAGATCAAATAAAAAGTTTTTCGAACATGCTGGAGCATCGGTTCTTTGACCCCGCACAGAAATACATTCATATAAATTATGAAATGTATCGAAAAGGTATCGTTTGACCTGCTGCTACGGCTGCTTGCTTATCAGAGCGCTGAACCAAACAAAATTGACCACAGTTCGCAATTAAAGTTAAATTTCCTTTAAGCGGAAATGATGTCGAGACTGCGAGACGGCTGCACAGGTAATTACACGAGCTTGAATAGGGAACATGGCCAAGGTAATTGCTCTAGGGTACAATAACAAAATTATGATTTTTTTTTTTTTGGTATGGGGGAAATTTTTGTTTGCCAAAAAGCCAATCAAATTTTGCAAAGCCAGACAGATACGGAATTTGAGTTGTTTTTTTTTTTTCATCGTAAATTCCTTTTTATTTGAAAACAAAAGGGAAATAACAATAAAGGGCAATAAAAGGGCATTGTAAATATTTATGAATGAATATTTTCAAGGAATTTTGCTCTTAAAAAAAATTACAGCTGTATGTATGTGTGTGTGAGCATTAGACAATGACAACCGACTTTTTTAAGATGATCAAATTTATTTAGTTTTCTTTATAAGAGACTATCATAGATGGAAGTGTAATAAATGAATTCTTTTTAGGTGCATTAAGTAATATTTTTATATGGGGTTGGCCACTTTATTTGTTGCATCTCATTGCCGTAGACAATTGCTTATGTGTGTGTGCGTGTCTGTCTGCTCATCTACATGCGTCATTTTGATATTGACATAGTGTCATATGATGGGCACTTGCATGCAAGAACAGAACAACAAATACACACACACGCACACACATACAAGCATATCAAGTAAACAGCAATCGTTTGACTCATGCTAGAACGGGCAAGCATCAGCGAAAAAGAGAACGCGCAAACTTTTGAGCCGCGCAGCAGCTGTAAAAGCGTCAAACGCAAAGTTCATTCACATTTTCATTGCAATTAAGAGAAGCAACAGAAGCAGCAGCAGCGGCAGTAGCAGTAGCCGTCGCTCTCTCAGTTAACTGTCACTGTTGCCGCTTGGATGCTTCGCTGCTCGCGTTGTTGATGGGCGATCTTTATCATTGTCATCGCGCGGCGCGCAGCGCGTAACTATGTTTTTGTCGCTCTTTGCAAGAAAGAGAATATTGCCGCATAGGAAGTGCATAAAGCTGTTATATGTTATAAAATTATAGCTGTTATATTTTATAAAATTATAGCTAAGCCTCTTGATAAATTCATAAATATTTGATAATTTGTTGCTAGAAATGATTATTAATACATTGTATATAAATGTATGCAGTATATATTTATACAGAGTATTACCAGGTCGGCGCTCGCTCTCTTTGCATAATTTCTCAAGTTTTGCGTTATGGTTTCCTTTGGGAATAGTTGGCGCCATTACAAGTGTTTGCCCAGTGGGTGGCAGCTGCCATTGTCTGCGTGTGCGTTGCGTGTGCGTGTCTACAAACACTAACAATCGTGACACACGGACACAATTGGCTCGTCTGGCTAATGTCTTTTCACTTTACTGTTTTTTGGCCACAATTTTGCGGCTGTTTAGTGAGTGTGGTCAGGGCCCTAATTGCCCCGCTGCTCTTTTATGGCATGCAAATCCACTGCCAAAAACACATGTCTACACGCGCGCACACACACACACACACACACATACATACATATGTATTTAAGTACTTTCATGTATTTGCTTTTCACTTTTGTTTGCTCGAGGAATTTTAATGCTAAAAAAATGCAAACATCAAATTTGTTTTATCCCCCAACTTTTATTATAAAGTTCCCCTAGGGCGTGATTCATATGAAATATATCCCTCGGGCGCTATGCCTGAGTGTATTGTTTAAACTAATTCTAAATATTATTTGTTATAATCTTTACGATATACTGATGGTGCTTGTCTTAACTAAACACATAAATGATTAAGGTTTTATATATGTTGAAGCAGATCTTATGGCATATTTAAAGTGGGAAATACTGGGAAATTTTTTCAGGCACATTTCTGTATGGAATGTAAATTTGTAACTGGTTCACTTCGAAGCAACTAGTTCAGTTTGTGAACTGGCTTACTGAATCAATCTTTATTCAATTTTAATTGTATTATTTTTAAATGTTACAAATTTGCGCATAAGTTTTTATGGGAAGTGTTGCCCTAAATATTTCCCAAACTAAATGCGCTAAATTCTATTTCTAGATACAATTTTAGAGGCTGAGATATAGTTAGTTTATGAATTGGTTAGATAGATAGATAGATGATAGATATAGATGGTTGTCATAGATATAGATATCAATAGTTTATACATGTAAAATTTATGTAACTCCCCTTTAACCTCCCTATAATGGGAATTACAAAATCATAAAAATCACAAGTTAAATGACATTTGTTGGATTTACAAAAAGTTATTATGCATCCAACTGTCTCGACGTGCCTTCAGCTAATTTGTCGAAATGTGCTTCCATTTCATTTGCATATACATACGCATACACACATGTCTACATACATACAGACATAGCATGTTAGGTATAGTTATATGGCTGATTTAAGGCGTAGCAACAATGCTTGGTTACCCAAGAATATTTGACATTTCAATTCCAGTTGTGCCCTGCGGGTTAAAATGCCCAAATGCCCAGACAAGGAGTCATAAAGCGCAGAGCCTCCATCCGTATAATGTTGAATTACCTCAGGCCGCTCCTGGAGCTCCTTTGCTCGGGTTCTTTTTTATGTGCCATCCGGGCATACTTGAGATTTGGCGTGCCTGTCGCATGACATAATGCCTGCTACAACAACAATAATCACACCAACAACAATAGAACTCAACTCAAAGTGTTCTACACCTAACCAAGCCACCCTCCCTCTCTGACGGCTCTCTCTCTCTCTCTCTCGCTCACTCGCTCTTTGTCTTTGTGCTCTCTTTCTGCTGCTGGCATTGTCAAATGCACATGAAAATATCTCACTTTGAATAAATTCGTCATCGTTGTGAGGGACTGTGATTGTGTGTGTGTGTGAGTGTGTGTGTGTGTGTGTGTGTGTGTGTGTGTGTGTGTGTGTGTGTGTGTCTGTCTGTGTGATTGTTATATGTAAGCCAGCGTTATGTTAAGTAGCTGGAAATATATATGAAAATAGCGGGGCTTAGCCATAGGTGGGGGTGGGAGCGAGAGGCGCGACTCAGCGAAATTTCAAATTGTATTTTTTTTTAACGTTCATAAAGTGCCTACGTGTTTGGATTTGAAAAAGGCAATATACGAATGAGCTGTCACCTTGGCTATGATATAACACATTCGCTCTATAGATATTGGCATGAATAATAATAATAATAATAGCAATATATAAATATACATACATATAGATATGAACAGTTAATTTACTGCAAGCACTTAATTGGCTTTTTGCCAATTGCTTTTAATTAACCTCCAGCTAATAGTCATAGCTTGATGCATTTCCACAGCTAATAATCGCATTCTCTTGCTTCTTCTTCTTGTTCTTTTGCAGAAAGCGTCAAGTCCATTCTGGGTCGACACACCAAGATCTTGGTGAAGTATATGGTCAAATTGGAAACGAAAGGCGATAAAACAGAGAATCGTGTCTTGGTAAGTGTCGAGCAGTGCAGCCAAACGCCAATTGCCCTGGCCCCAGCAGCCACAGGCTGCCGCCACAGCTACGTGTTTCCCCATACGCCCCATCCTTAGCAGCAGCTACAGAATTGCCGTGGCTCCGATTTGTATATGAAAATGATTCGCTTGAGGCTGTGCAGACCAAATTGCATTCCAATGAGATGAGATGCCCTGGAATTGGCAGCGTATGACAGCTGATGGGGTATACCACGCAACTTGCTGATGCAAAAGGCAGTTATGTATTTTAAAATACTTTATCAGAGTGCTTCGAACTGCAAGAAACTTAAAAGGGTATTACCTAGACGTATACATTTAAAAGGATATTAGCTTGTCGTCTGGAAGCCTTTTAGCTTAAATGAAGTCTACTTGATTTAACTTAATTATATTCCATATCCACCCCATAGTCTCTATCTCATTCTCACTCTAAATTTCGTGTTCTGTCTCTGTCTATACAACTTCTTCTATCTGAGTCTATCTGATTCTACCTCTCTCTATCTCTCTCACCCTAATTTTTTCTCCCTATACCTATCTCTCTTCTTGCTTTGATTCTGAAAAATAGAGCTCTCTCACTCTAACTCTATTTCTCTCTGTCTTTATCTCTCCCTTTCTCTCACACAAACTTTGGAGTATATTTTTTTAGTATCTGAATTCGTTCATTTCTACATTAATCTGTATTCCTTCATATATTCTTTCTTTATTACCTCTTTCTCTCTCTCTCTCTGTTGCCATCTCTCAGTTTGCGTAGCATTTTTTAGTCCATAAACACTTTTTCCTCTGTTTGTCTTCTGCACTTATCTAGCCAGACTTTTACCCCAGCTCCACTGCTATTTCTCCCTCTCTCTTTCTCTCGCTCTTTCGTTCTCTGCCTCAGTCATCACCTACCTGCCCCATTGATTAACTAGCAACTGTTGGCAGCTGCCTTTAAGCACTTCGTCCAATCCCTCGCTTGGCCTCAAAACTCAATTAAAAGCCAAAGTCGAAGCCAGAGTTAAAGTGCTTGGACCCGGCTTGTTTTGCTCTCCTTATGCTCCCCTTTAAAAAGGGGGGGATGGAGAGTCGCATAGCTGCGAATGTAATTGATATTTTATAGCATACTTAGCGACGCTTTAGAGTTCAATATGCCTGCCCCTTAGCTCTTTGGCGCCTTCGGTTTATGCTAATTTCTCGCCTCGTTTAAAGTCACATGACTGGAAAATTGATTTAGTTCGAGGCTTCGAGCCGAGAATCGCACAAAATAAAAGCCGCTTATTGAGACAAAGTGTCCAATTACCCGAGGCAGACAAATGGCTACTTAGCAGTGCCTACCTCGGACCCCACCCCAGCCTCGCCCTTGGCCTACGCCCGCTGTTCTGCCACGGTTCCTTGCCTGTGTCTAAATGAATTAGAGAACGCACTTTGATTTCCAATTAAATGCTGCAAAAAAGTTTTCTTTACACTCGACGAAAATTGAGTTAGTCAACACTTCAGCTGCTACCTTCCAACCCCAGCCCGATCCACCCTCGGGCAGTGTATTGCACCTCCGAATTGGCTGCTCGACTGCGAAGCATATTTCACACTCCCCCAGCCCCAAAGCACTTATGTTTCTGACCTCAACTCTTGCATGTGCAGCGGCTGCACTCAGAGAAAATTGATAGCACTTTGAGTGAAATTTTATAGAAAGAAAATTAGACTCTTTTGGGACTTTTAAATCGAAATTTAATTGTAATATATATATTACAAATATTTCACTCTAAAGATTATATACATTTCTCTGAGTGTACTTTAATTTATATTAAAAAATTCGTTTGCTTCTTTCCTGCAGGTTTTTACGCCCGTTCGCGTTTACTTGCTCAGCGCCAAAGTGCCCACAAAGGTAGAGTATAACCCCATCTATATATATATATATACCGATTCGATTACAAAATTATATATTCTATAGATCGAATGCCATTTCCATTATCTGGACATTGTGGGCGTCGAGAGCAAAAAGTCAACACATTTCGCCATCATCACAAACGATCGTCCATATTCGTTTGTCACCACCGGCGACGCGGGCAACTTTAGCTCGGTAACTAACTATATATATATACATATGTTTACCCCATATATTATATATTATATATCTTATATATCACTCACAGAATGCTGATGTCATCTTGACCGATCTAGCCTCGGCGATCAAGCAAATATTTCCAATAGTTCCTCTCAAGTACATCATTAAAAAGGTAAGCATCAGAAATGCGAACACGCAATCGAGGCATTTGTATTCGTATAATTGCTCCGAAGCCTGATAGTTGATATAAATAGATGTATATGTATGATATAATACATGTAGATGTATAAGGGAGATCAGCAACATCAACAACAACAGCAGTTCATATGCCACTAAATACCCAATTAAAAATTTCTATAAGAGAACAAAATATATATTTACTCAAACTCTAATTGAGGGCATTAAAAAAATTAAATTAAAACAAAATTAAAAAATGTATTAAATAATAATTAAAAATATAAATAATAATAAATTAAAATGAATAATATATATAAAAATAAATAAATAAATGTTTAATAATAAATTAAAATGAACAATATATATACAAATAAAATAATAATAATAATAAAAAAAGAAACAAAACTAAATAATACATTTTTTTGTTTTGTTTTAATTTAATATAATAATAATTAAATATATAAATAATAATAAATTAAAATGAATAATATATATAAAAATAAAATAGTAATAATAATAAAAAAAAAAGAAAAAAAAAATAGATAAAAAAAGTAATCAAAATAGCTATTTTGATAATAAGTGTTTTAGTAAAATAAAAAGAAAATACAAATTAATTAAAAAAAAAATAACATTAAACCTTGATTTTCCATTATTAATGGGTGCAGGGTATAATAAATATAATACAAATAAAAAATGTATTGTGTAAGAATTTAATACAATAAAAATTCATATAATAAAAATGCATATAAAAAATTAATATAATTAAAGAAAATAAAATAAAAAAATATTGAATAAAAATGTATTTAATATAAAGTTAACATTTTAGTATTATAATTTGATTAAAGGAACGTCATATATAAAACCTTTATATGCAAATTTCACTTAACGAAAAATAAAACTCTGTTTAAGTTTCGTCTTTAAGCAATGTGAAATCCCCTCTACAAAAGCTTTATACATTTCCCTTAAAACTTACATAAACCGAAACTTTTCGTATTAAGTTTTTGCTTAACTTAGTTGCTTTATGGACTAAAAATAAAAGCTAAAATTTGATAGCTCAATAACTAAAAGTTTCTTTGCAACTTTTCTTTTTGCTCTATTTTCTTTTGTCATTTTTTGCGATATGTGCGAATTTCCATAAAAAATATGTTTATAGCTCGTCTTCTTTGGCATAAAAAATAAATGACTTAAAGTCAGCAATTGGCAGATATTTAATAATCTAATTGCTAAAATTAATTTAATTAAATTTGGCTTTATTTGGATTGAGTTGAATAACTTAAATATTAATTAATTAAATTGGCGTGTGTGGGCGAGCTCTGGGTGTGTGACACAAAAGTGTCTTTGACTTTTTATTTGTGACTGACTCACAATTTGCTTTTAATTGAAGCACAATTAAACATTTAACGTGCATTGGCCAAAAGTGAACTTTAGTTTGGCTTTTGACACATAATTCATAAATTGCATAGATTAAAAATTGCTTTCGTTAAGTGAACGACAAATCGTATTTGGTTTTATGGCACTATAAAAAAATGTTCTTTCCATAAGGCTATCTCGTTTTCACGCATGCTTTTCCCTATGCCTAGATTTCTTATGCTGCTATAATTGTTCAAAGAGAGCATGATAGCAAGAACGGAATATAACTCTTCTCTCATGCCTAAATACCTTCAAAGTGTTATAAATATTTTGTTTTCTGTTCCAATTCGAGATTGTTATACTCTCACGCAAATTCTTTCATTTTCGAGTGGCACGAAAGAACTTGACAGCAACAGCAAAAGCTGGGAGTAGAATGATACGCAAGTACTCAAATACCATCTCTCACAATTACTCTCTGTTTCAAAATATTACTGAGTATTACTGAGTAGCCTCGCGAGCAGAAAAAGGACTCAAGAGAAATTATCCCATTGCCATTGCCTTTCAATTTTGAGTGACATTTTTGGCAGCTATAAAAGGCGCGTTGCACTCGGCTGCTGATCAGTAGCGTCTTTCGCTTAGTGCAGCTCAGTCGCAAGTGCTTAGGTGTGCATAGCCTTACATGTCTATTACAATAATAATAATAGTTACAAGAATATTATTATTAAATAAGCATTTCAACCTAGATAGCTGCTTAAGTTAGGCCCAAGGCGAAGTCTTAAATGATTTTGATTAAATTGTTAATGGAAGATGAAGCTGAATGTTGTTATTGTTGCACACATGTTGATATATTTATATAAATATATATATATATATATATTTTTATAGACTAAGCACCCCCCACACATACACATATATATTTAAATAAGGCTACGCACACACATTCAATTAAGCCATTTGGATATGAAATTTGTTGTTGCTTTTGCCGCTCGAGCTTAATAATTCAATGCATTTTAAATGAATCATTACTGTAATTGTTGTTGTTGTTGTTGTTGCTGTAAATTATGCTGGCTGCATTTTCATGCAAATCTGCGCTTGACTCATCGCCAGCTCGACATTGTGTCTGGCATTTGCTGAAAACTTTGCATTTTTTGTTGTGCTCAGCTCGTGTCTTGGGCGTGTTTTCAGCTGTGAACAACAACAGCAACAATGGCCATAAAAATAGCAATTACAACAACAACAAATAGCAGCGAACAAAGTGAAAAAAGATAATTGGCGCAAGGCACGCAAAGTTTTCTGCCAACTCTTGGAAGTGTTAATTGCGCTGTTAACGCGCTCAAATCGCGCATAGACCGAGATTAACTAAGCTCGACTTACCGTTATGTTGCTCATTCTCACTCGCTCACCTCTCTCTCTCTCTCTCTCTCTCTCTCTCTCTCTCTCTCTCTCTCTCTCTCTATTAGATTGACATACAGCCGCCTGAGCGGGAGACAATATTCTCGGAGGAATTTCGTCCCTCGGATCCGCGCAATGTTGGCCCCTGCGGCGGCTTCAGCGCTCAGTATGCCTGCATGTGCGATTTCCATGGGGTGCCCTACCGCGAGGAGGTGGCCTGGGATGTGGACACCATTTACCTCTCCCACGATACACGGCTGCTAAATCTGCGTGATTTCGATCATCTGGAGCCCAAGTGAGTGTTAAGTGCAGTAAATAAATTACAAATTACTTAAATTTATTTTTAATCTTTAAGGTTTATTGATTTTTAAATATTTTTTTGAATTTTATAATTTTTATTTTTATATATATATTTTTTTTTTTTTTTTTTTTTTTTTGCATTTATTATTATTTAATTTTAGTGTTCTGCAATTTACGATTTGCCTTGTCTGTAAATGAAATGTAAATGTTAACATGCTGCTAAAGTCTGTGTGCAGCTTAGGTTATTTAACAGCGTAATCTTAAACGTTAACATTATTATGCAAATGTTAACATTTTAGGCAACATTTTAACATTGCTAAGTCTGCCTGAGCAGAGAACATTTTAACATTTATTTCAAATGTTAACATATAATACTGTAAGCTAGAATGCTAGTGTAACCTAATGTAATGTTAATCGTTACATAATGTTAACTCAATTAAACTTAATTAATCTGTTACAGAGACTTGATGGCCATTGTTTCGGCACTGGAGTATAATACATTTTTTCGTGGCTTGAAGGCGGCTCACATGCGTCTCTCCCACGAGACGCTGGAACGCATTCTGCACGTGCTCAAGCGTTCGATGTGGCTGGAGGAGCTGCATCTGGAGGCACTAGGCTTAAGGTGAGTCCTCTCATATATTGTATACGTGTGGGATCTGTGCTAATTGTGCGCTCTCCATTTCAGATGGGATTTCTTGAATAAGCTATCCATATCTGTGATTACGAACAGCAGTCCGGCGATACGCACCATCGATTTGAGTCACAATATAATCGAGGATAAAGGTGTGTACACGCACAGTGAGCACACGCTAGCGTGTACCACCGGTGCCAGCCCCCCATCCACGAGCAGTCGCATTTATAATTAAGCCAATTAATCCAACTAACTGCGTTTCTCTTTTACTCCTAACATATTAACAACATTTTGGTTTAAAATTTGTTTCTATTTTCTAATTGTTTAATGTTTTTACATATGTGTGTATGTGTGTGCGTGTGTGCGTGTCTTGTGTAGGAGCTAGCTCATTGTGCGCTCTACTTGGAAAGATTGTACAAGGTTTGCAGAATCCCCATTTGAAACACATTTATTAAACTCAAATTAGCCAAAACGAACTCTAATTAGGACTCTAAATTTACATTTACATGTGCCTTGTTGTTCTTGCTGTTGTCGTTCAATGTTATTGCTAATGCTCATGTTAATGTTAATGTTAATGCTAAACGCTCTTTCATTTCATCAATGATATACGCATACATTTAAATTGTTCTTTAGAAATACGCTTATGTGACCTTAGCCATTGAGTTTGTCAGAGGGCATTTAAAAATAATTTCATTAAAATGTAAAAATATGTTTATATATGCAAAAATGTTGGTCATGATATTCCATTCCAAGTAAATTAAATACAATGAATTGAATTTTTCAGAATTTATACCGAGCTCTGTTAAATGTCACATAAATTGTATACATTCATGTAGTCTATAAAGTAAATATATATATATATAAAGTAAATATATATATATATATATATATATATATATATATATATATATATATATATATATATATATATATATATATATATATATTCATAAATTAATTAATTATAGTCATTGTATTATATATATGACTTCTTATACATATATCATGTAGTAGACATTTTCCTATATTCTGTTGAGAATTAAATGTTATATTTATCTTGCTTATATTTCAATAAGCTTAAAGCTGAAATACATTTTATAATCCCATTAGATTTTCTAATCTGAAATTCAATAGTACATTTTATGTATATATTTATTCGTCATATCATTCCATTCCAAATTATATAAAATATTTCTCTGCCTGCAATTCGTCAGGCAATCACCTTATGAATACATTTTATATATATTATCTTTCCACAATATTATATCACACATATAGTATTTAATATATATAATGTTTCTTAATAAAATTGCAATCTCATCTAGAATCTCCATTTAGCAACCTAACTGGTCACATAAGCAATTTCATTAGCGTTCTCTCTCACTCACTCTCACTCTCTAATTCGCTCGCTCTCTCTCTATATATATCTCATATCTGTATTCACATTCACATTCATGCCGCTTGCTTCACGCCTTTTGCTCTCTGTGTAAATTCAAAATTTCTTGATAGATTGGCAATGAAAACAAATTAAACCAAATGTAAATTTCAATTTGATATTCTATAATAATTTGTGGATTGTTAATTGAATTTATACATAGAATTAATGTAAATTTCTTTCATTCGATCAGGCGCCATACATTTGGCTGGTCCCATAGCCAAGGTATCAAAGGGTCTCTGCAAATTGGCTCTCGCCCATTGTGGACTCACCTCGAAGGGTGTTAATCAAATGTCGCATTCGCTCTCGCTCAATCAAAGTATTTCCAACTCGCTCACCTATTTGGATCTGAGTGGCAACAGTCTCAAGGATGATATAACCGTAAGTAAAATATACATGTACATACTTAATATAATAAATCATTAGACGACAGTGACACAGACAAGACACACTTATATAGAGACAAGACAAATAGCTAACAGAGCTGCAAAAATGACGAAAGGGACAGCAATAAGAAGAGAGTGCAAAAACACACCACTGAAAGCATACTCCCCACTCACCCACAATAGAAAATGCATAACGTCAACTCACCACGACTCACAACTAATGCGCCGCAAGCAAAAGCTGACGATTCACCACAAACAATAACGCACACTCACCATGCGCAGCGAACGCAAATCCTTACAAATAAAATATAATATAAAATATAAATAAAATATTATATAAAATATTATATAAAATATTATATAAAATATAAATAAAATATTATATATAATGTATATAAACTTAGTTACATACATATACATATATATTGACTTAATTATAATTTAATCTGATTTCAGAATTTGCACAATTTCCTGGCTCAACCCAACGTGCTGGAGCATCTGGATTTGGCATCGACTGATATTACGCTAGAAAATGTAAGTAATGCGTAAATGTATTAATATCGTGTAATATCAATAATATGTTTTATATATTTAATAAATATTAATAATATTGTGTATATTAATTATAAAATATTTTTAAAAATTTATAAATGTTTTATGGAATTCATAAAATATTTTACGAAAGTCATTCCTATCATAAAAGTACCCTTAACATAGATATGTTAATAACAGGGTGCTGTTAACTGCTAGAGACGAAATGTTACATTGACGACCTATGTTAAATTTCTCGATTGTTATATGACTTGCAGCTGTTTGGAGCTCTGCTGCGAGGCTGCGCCACGCACCTGTCACACCTGAATGTCTCACACAACTCGTTCAGCACGAAGAAGGGCAAGGAGATTCCGCCGTCGTTCAAACAATTCTTCACCAGCACGCTGAGCCTGAAGCATTTGAACATAGCCGGATGCAAGCTGCCAATGGAGGCGCTGAAGAACCTGCTGCTGGGCCTCGCCTGCAATGAGTCGACGGCGGGACTCTATCTAGATCTTAGCAGCAATACGCTGGGTGCCCAAGGGGCTCACGTTCTGGAATCCTGCATACACGGCGTGCGAGTGCTCCAAAGCCTGGACATCAGCGACAATAGTAAGTGGATGACGATCGAGATGAGAGAACTGGTTCAAATTAATGAATGTTCTTTTGCTATCCTGCCTAGATTTGGATGCGGAACTGGCGCCTGTGCTGTCAGCCATATCGAAGAATCCTTCGATACGCTCACTCCATCTGATGCGCAGCATGACGGGCATGAAGCCCAAGCATATACCCACAGTGATGGATGCTCTCGTTAATCTCATCCAGAAGGACGATTTTCCACTGGTCGAGCTGGTGCTGTCCGAGAATAAACTGAAGCATGATCTGCACGACTTCATCAACGCATTGGGCAGCAATCAGAGCCTGCAGAAGCTGGATATCAGCGGCAATTATATGGGCGATGTGGGTGCACGGCTCCTGGCTAAGGCGCTGCAGATCAATAATCGACTGCGCACCATTTACCTGGACAAGAACAGTGTCACCTTGCAGGGCTATGCGGATATTGTGTATGCCTTGGAGCATAATCACAGCATGCGTACGATTCCATTTCCGGTATTCGATATCGCGCCGCATCTGAAGAATCATCCGGATAAGACAGACGCCGTAATGCGCAAGATGCAGGAACTGCTGCAGCGCAACTGCAACGGACTGAAGCGAGCAAATGGCCAGGGATTTAGGCTGCAGCATGGCTTCATGCTCTCCTCCACGCACCAGCTGGTCGATAAGCTGGTCGCCGAAACACAGGATACGATTTCCATAGCCAAAGGCGGCGGCGACAATGTGTCCGCGGTGCAGCGCCTGATCACAGATGCCGAGAACTGTAAGCAGCTGATGCCCAAGCTCCAGGAGGCTGTGCGCAGCGATGCACATCCCATCGAAACGAAGCTGACGCGCGTCGCCAGCGAACTGAGCTACACGATTCGCAGCTATCTGGAGGAGACATTGGAGACGATGATACGTACGGGCATCGAGCAGTGTCCCAAAACACTGGGCAATCAAATTGTTATACAAGATCTGCGCAAGGCGCTCAACGAGCGTCTCCAAATACCCGAAGATTTTCTGCAAAACTGTTTGCTCAACAACGCTGGCAGCGAGATCATGAATAAAGTTGGGTGAGTTAACAGAACAGAAACAGCAAAGAGCAAGGCCGACAGCGATGAGTGCGTGAGTGTGACTCAGTCAGGAACTGAGGCAGACAAGATGGCGCGTTTATCAGCTAAATCTGATATTCGCACTCACTCACACACACACACACGCATACACTTAGCATCAGCACTGTGCTGTCAGTGCTATGCAAACTGGTCGAAAAAACGTATCAATAAACAAAAGATAATAGGGGGAGCTTGTTGGAAAAGCAAAACTAACTTTGTTCAATTTTAATTTCTTTTCGTTTTGGGCGTGTTCGGAAGAACCTTTAAAATTTCTAAAATTAAAAAAAAAAGAAACAAAAATTATATATGTTTATTTGAAGATATTGCGTTTGGATAGATTTGAACAAAATTAATTTAATATTAATGTGGTATTATCATGCTAATTGATAGCATTTATCATTTCAACAAATTGCACACGTTTTAGCTTGATAACAAAAAGCAAAAACATAATAATTTTACTAAAAAGAGACGAGTATAGCATTGAATTCATGACACACTTCGATAACGAGTCCGCCTCACTGTTCGATATTCAGTTTACGAGTTTCTCATCAATGCACAAAGCAAAATTATGAAAAGAAGAAAAGCTCCTCTCTAACAGCTGAGCTTGCAAATTTGTGTTTAAAACACACTTTGACGCGCTCGCTCTCATTGCCTGTTCTCTCACACTCTCTCTCTCTCTCTGGCTAACTCTTACTCTCTTGACGTTCACCCACACATACAATTTTTAAAGTGTTTTACTCATCGCCTGTTTCTATGCGTGAGTGTATGTGTTTGCGAACGCACAGATAAGATTAAGCAACAGAAAATAATTTAACAGCTGAATGCATTTCCATTCCAAAGCCCAAACGGGTGATGTCGCCAGCTTACCAAAAAAAAACCATAACTTACATAAAAAAAAAAAACATTCACATTTTGTGAACTTGCTTGTGTGTGTGCGTGCCGGTCCGTGTGCTTTTACTCCGATATTGGCTGCAGCAGAGAGTCGAACTACGCAGGCGAATTCATTGTCGATTTGAGTGCCGTTAGTTTTGCTACGGTGCCAGTTAATCAGCTTTGTTTTGTTTTGCTTTTTGTTCTTTTTTTTCCTTTTTTTGCTTCCTAATTTTTGTGTTGTGCGCGTCTCGCCAGCTGTTCGCCGAGATGGGCTTGATGCGCAGTTTGTGCTGTTGCTTTACCAGCAGCTCGAACGCTTGCGAGAGCGGCGACGCTCGGCCAGCCTATCGCAAGTGTCCCGACGAGGATCAGGAGGGCGAAACAGGGACGACAACAGTGTCTCCAATAGCCACAAAGTAGATCGTTCAGCCAATAACAGCTGCACCCATAACCCGTGCAATGTTAAACACACAACTTTAATTCAAACTGTTGTCATCTCTCTTTCTCTTCCGCTTGCACAGTGAAATAGAGCAATCGCTGGCCGCGGCCATTTCGGATCGTGCTACAGATGAGGTGTTGGAGACGTTGACACGCTTTCGTCGCGGTCATGGTATAACAGAATCGCCATCGGCGCTGCTGGATGAGCCGCAGACGCCGGACATTGTTCGCAGTCGTTCCAGTCATGTAAGTAGCACAGAAAAACGCACCGTCCAACATACCAATCAAGCCTGCACACACCAGAAATCGATAACGACTGCGTTATCTTTTATTTCGTTAAATTTAATAATAAATGTGATTCACATTTAAAACTTTTTGGGTGCCAAGCATAAATATGTTCCAGTTGTCTAATTGCTGTCGTTTAACTCACAGTCGCATTCCATTGAATCCCTTTCCCTTTCTCACTCTCTCCTGCTTAGGAAGCTGAGGGCCTTATCATACGACCCGGCGGACGTGGTTCGGTTTTGCCCAAACTGGGCCTGGAATCACCCACTGTAAGTGTTGAAAATCTCTCGCTGCCCAAGTGGATGCAATAGCCTACAAAAAAAAAAAAAAAAAAAAAAAAAAAAAAAAAAAAAGAATATATTAACAAAAAAAGAAATTGCAAATACCAAGTGAAAAATCAAACCCATTAAAAATAAACAAGTGAATAAATGTATATTAATAACAATATATATATACACAAGTAGTGGCAAATAATTACAGACACATACACACTCACACATACACATACACATACATATACAAATACCCGTCGCAGGTTTATCACAATGCTTAAGAACTTTGTGTATATAAAATAGTAAGCAAAAAAATGAGTGCTAGACGGGAGCGTATCTTATATCGTAAAAATATACAATTAAAATACAGCGAAACATACAAACAGCTTAGCATACAAACACATACACACATACACACATACATACTCATACACATACACATGCAAATCGTCTATGTGAACAAGCTTCAAAGAATAGAAAAAACTTTACCACAAATGAAACAAAGACAAAGCTCATTATTTTTATCTTTCGTGTTCTTCTCGTGTATCCTTGTATCATCCAAACAATTCATCAACAATCACAACAACAACAACTACAACAACTACGACAACATGCAAACATATTATACACATTTTATATATATCCGCATATATATCTGCAACATATATATACATACATATATATTAAAACCTTATCTCCAACTCATTTACATACCAAAACAAAAACAAAATACAATCAAATCAAAAATATTAAAAAATATATTTATATATATATCACAAACTCTTAAAGAAATTGGAATATCTGAACCTTGTAAGTAGTTTTTTATGTCTTGTTCTATCTACAAAACTATCCGTATTGTTATTAGCCAAACAACCTTATCTATCTATCTATCTATCTATCTATAAATATCTATATGCAGCGTCAGCTGCCTTTAACGAGCATTAATAATTTTAGTGCAGCAATAATTTATTTTATTATTATTAATTTCATAATTTTTAATTTATTATTATATTAATACATTTGTAAGTTTGTTAAAAAAATCTTAAGATAAAAACTTAAATATTAAAATAAAAACTCTATATTTTTTAACTTTGGAGCTTTAAATTTGTTTTTAAATAAGTTTAGATAATCAAGTAAAAATACTTAAAAATATAAATAAAAAGAGAAAGCAAAAAATACTTAAATATTGTTTAAAAAAATAAACAAAAATTATATTAAATATGAATAGTAAAAAAAAAAAAACATTTTTAAAACTAACAAAGTTTTATTTTTATTTTTAAAACATTTTTCTACTATTTATAGATTTATATTTAATATTTAAACATTTCTTTAAATATATATATTTTTTTTAATTTTATGATTAATATTTTAATATTGTTTTATGTTCAGTATTTTCTTTTGTTATTTATTTATTTTTTTTTTTTAGTTTATTTTTTATTAATAAAAAATATGTTTTATTCGAAAATTGTTTTTTTTTTGTTTTTAAATTTAAAAATAGTTTATGATGCTATAATTTGTTGAGGTTTATGTTCGTTGAGGGCAGCCGCTTCGTCAATATAGAGCTATCACTGTATACCTCACCTCACCACACTTTGTCTGTTTCTGCCTTTTCCTGGACCTTGTAGCACTTTGTTTATCTATTAGCTATGTCTTGGTTTTAAAAGTAGTTAATTGTATTTTTATTTTAGTCAATAAATTTCCTGCTAAGAAAATAAAAAAAAACCGCACATCCGCTCTGATCATTTCACACACATGCATATATATCATGAACATAACCTAATATTATATATACGATATATACGAGATCCTCTCATGAACTGCAATTAACTGTTTTCTGTCTTGCAACTCCTCTGCGCAGGCCACGCCACATTTGCCGTCGAAACGTCGCTCGATTGCCCGCAAGGTGCGTCCCCAATCGGTGGTCGAGAATCTGAGCTTGAGCCACATTCCCGATCTGTTGGAGTCGCCCTCGTCGCATCGTTCCAACTCGCAGCTGACGTCGCGCGGTGCAGCATCTGCAGCCGGTGGTGGCGCCTCGGCTGCCAATATGATGACCAGCTGCAGCAGCAATGCGGCCATGGATGATGGCAATGTGGATGAGGGCTGTGATTCCATAACGGAGCTGCCCAGCGCCTCGTTTCAGCTGCAGCATCTGGTCAAGGGACGACCCAAGCGGGCCAAGACGCGCGCTCCGACACGTCCGCTCGTGAATACGGAATGCGCGGTCGGCGCCGTGCGAGACATTGGCGATGGCTTGGAGCACTTCTTTAGGCCCGGCTCGGTGACGCCCACAACGCTAACGCCACTCGTGTCGCCCACATCCGAGGAGTGCAGCTCATTATCCTTTGTGGACAGCCCGACGATGAGTCGCGATGGCAATGGCCACATGACCTCAGAGGAGACAACGCCCATTCTGGAGGAGCGAAGGCCCATCAAACTGGAGCGCCAGTCGCCTTTGCTGAAGAGTGAGTGCAACCTAAAGAGCCGAGCTAGATTGAGAGATTAACTAATTCTGATTTACCTTCACAGGCGCCTCGTGGGCCACACGCTCGCGCTCCACGGACAATCTGGAGAAATACTCACCGCTGGTGGGTCGCAAGTCGCCGCTAGTCAAAATGCGCACAGAGGGCGGAGCAGGCAACGAGGTAGAGGCAGCAGCCGCGGCTGCACCCAGTGGAGGTCTGCTTAAGGCAGCCACGCGCGACGAGAAGATGCGTTCGCCCAGCAGCGATTCGATCAAGAGTCATGCAGCAGGCGCCAGTTCCCTGGCCGTGGGCACAGATGGCAGTCTCTTGGTAAAGACCGCAACCGGCAATGGCATCCTTCGCACGCCCATTGCGCTGCAGAAGCCACGCCCCTGGTCTGTCGTGGGCAGCGAACCGAAAACCAATAATGAGCAGCTCGCCACAGGCAATGGCAGCGTGGACTCCAGCAAGACAACGCCGGATACGCTGGAAGAAGGTGTGTAAATGATTAAGCAAATGGAAATACCCTCAATGTATAATGTCTATACTCTCTACTTGCCTCTTGCAGATGTGGAGGTGCTGTCCTTTGGCCAGGGCGTTGGCGGCTCCATTGTGGGCATAACACCAGGCATCGCTTTAGCATCAGGCGGCAGCGGCGGTGGCAGCATTGTTGGCATAACGCCAGGTGAGCTCAGCTTAGCTAAGACTTTGATGAATTTGAGATTAAGTTTCTATTTCCTTTGCAGGCGCCGCCATGGAGAAGAAGTCGGTGCGGGAGCTGGCCGCAGGTCTCAGTCGTTTAGGTAAGCATGAGATAAATTGGCTCGCTTCTTGCATGCCCGACTGCCCGCCGACCTGAATGTGTAGCTCTGTAGCGATAAATATTTTGATTTTTATGTTTTCTTTATTTATTTTCATATTATTTGATTTGTGCTTGTTCCTTAAACTTGTCTTGTATTACCACAAAACAAAAAAAAAAACCCCCCCAAAACCAAAACCAACAAAGACCTGCCCATCAAGCCGCCTGTGATGCCAAGAACCATGCTCAGCACAGCCAATCGCACGAGCAACGCCAGCAACACAAGCAGCATATCCAAAAACATGGCCACAACAATGACAACGACGACCACAGTATTAAACAATCAGACGCGCTCGAAGATCATCAGCACGAGCAGCACCAACACCGAGACGCAGGAGACGCTCAGCAAGACGATTATAACCGAGCACGGCAACAGCAGCAACAGCAGCAGCAGCAGCAGCAGTAGCAGTAGCAACAGTAGCAACACGCACAGCTCCAGCTCGAGTCATGCCATTGCCTGTGCCAATCTCATTAGCAATGAGATTCTGAGCATGCGCAACGGGCAGCTGAACAAGGCGAACAGCTGCGCCGAGAGCAATGTTAAGAGAATCGCAGGCAAAGAGATTTCAACGCTATTCGAGGTTTGACCGGCTTCACTATGTTAGCAGCAACAACATCATATCCACGCTGTCGTCTCTCTGTTGCTTTACATTGTTCTTGTGGCTGTTTAATGTTCTTCCATCTCTTGGCTGGTGCTCATTCATTTAAAATAATTTTTGTGTTTTATTGGTTAATAAGTTTTACTTGTTTTGTATTAGCTAGCTATAGAGCATGTATATATGTATGTGTGTGTGTGTGCGTGTGATGTATATATATTTAATCCAGTTCCACATCCAATTTCAATTTCACAGGAGACATTAGTTGAAGGCCTGCAACGCACCTCGACGAGACGCACCTTTAGAGACTCGCCCTATACGAAAGAGGATATCGTTGATTTATAAAACTGTCTATTATATATATATATATATATATAGTATATATATATATAGCTCAACATTCCTTCAAGTCCTAATCCCGATTTCCCTCCATATTACCCTGTTTCTCCTCGAAAAACATCAGACTTCAAGTTATAATGATAATGTTTATGATAATAACGGTAAAGATAATGAGCAAAATGGTTGCAACTATTCGTACTGAACAATTTAATTTATGTGCAATGGCGCCAGCGTGTGTGTGCGTGTGCGTGTGAGTGTGTGCATGTGCGTATGTGTGGGTGTGTTTGTGTATATGTCTTCTCTTTTATTTTAAATCTTTGGCAATTTTCAAATGAACGTGATTTATTTATTTATAACTTTTATCCCAAATAAACTTTTTGCATATATTTATAACAAAAAGAAAACGAAAACGTAAGAAAGAAAAAAAGTGGAAAAACCAACGTTTTTTATGTACTATATTTTTATGTATTTTAAATGAGTTAAGTGCCAATTATATACAACAGAACAAATCTATTTTTCAATTTGTCTATTGAAAACTAAAAGCAAAAACCTAAAAAAATTACGAAGAAACTAACGAAGCGAACGCAATGAATATTCTGATAAAAAAAATATATATATATATATATATATATAAATAATAAATATGTATATGTAAATCGTTTGCGTGCATAAAACTAATTTAAATGAAATATAATATTTTTTATAAATGCTTCCAAAATATCTATATCTATAAATATATTGTTTTTATTTATCATTTATACCATTTATCATTTTTATTCGGTATGAACGACAATCTGTTTCAATTTGTATGTAAACATTTTGCGTTTGTTTTTGTTTATTTAATTTCTAAAAAGTTAACAACTTAACGCTAAGCAACTAGGCAGAAAAGCAAAGAAATAATAAAAACCATTACTAAAAATGCATTTAATAAATTATAGTGAAAAATACACAAAGAAGATTTCAATTTACAAATTCAAACTGAACACATGTAGTTGCACTGAATATTAACAATTCAAATGTTTATTGAAAACATTTCAATTCAATCCACCACCACCGAAACACAAAAACGCTTCGATTTTAGAAGTGTTTCCTCCCCATCCAAAATAGTTGGCTCAAATATGTAGTTTGCCATTCAATTCAAAGACAAAACGAAAACGAAATAATTGTATCGTGTTCATTAAAGTTTAAGCATTTGCAAATTTATTGTAATGTATTGAAATTCAAATTAAAATCGAATCAAAAATATTCAAACTTGCATTTTCGACTACATTTTAACAAGTACGATAAGTTTTCCAAGATTTTTCGATTGATATATCGAAATGTTTGGCCTTAGTACTTTTCTAATTGCGAGAGACGGTCACACTATACGATTAACTCGCGTCGGCTTTGGCTGTGTTATTTTGTGGAATAAACTAAAAAGAAAATATAAAATTGCAATTGCATTTATATTTTATTGCAATTAATTAAGCACCTGCCCTGTCGAGATGGTCAAACTAACGCCTGAGTTAATAAACCAGTCCATGCAATACATAAATCCATGCCGAGAACGCGAGCTCGATTTACGCGGCTACAAAATTCCACAGATTGAGAATTTGGGTGCCACATTGGATCAGTTCGATACGATTGATCTTTCGGACAATGATCTGCGTAAACTAGATAATCTGCCACATCTGCCACGACTCAAGTGTCTGTTACTCAACAACAATCGCATCTTACGTATCAGCGATGGTCTGGAGGATGTTGTCCCAAATCTAAGTTCTGTCATTTTGACGGGCAACAATTTGCAGGAGCTGAGTGACTTGGAACCACTAACAGGATTCAAGAAATTAGATACCATATGTCTACTCATCAATCCGGTATCCACGAAACCAAATTACCGCGAGTATATGGCCTATAAATTTCCACAGTTGCGTCTGCTGGACTTTAGAAAGATCAAACAAAAAGATAGGCAACAGGCACAAGAGTTCTTCCGCACCAAGCAAGGTAAGGATATGCTCAAAGAGGTGTCCAAAAAGTCAAAGCTAAGCGCAGCCGCTGCCCTGGCAGCCGAAGCGACGAATGGCAAGGCCGCCGCTGAAGGCGGGCGCTTTGCCAATCCCGAAGATATGCAACGCATACGAGAGGCCATCAAGCGGGCAAGCTCCCTGGCGGAGGTAGAAAGACTGTCACAGATTCTGCAGAGCGGCCAGCTACCAGATAAATTTCAACACGAACTCGGAGAGAACGGGCACAACGGAACTGCAGCTGTGCCGGCTGTAGAAATGAATTACTAAATCTATATTTAGATCTAGCTCTGTCGTCAGCTACCTTATTAGTGTAAAATAATATATTTTAATAAAAGTAGTCACAGTAGAGTCAAATCTAAATAGATATCTTCTATGTTATTATTCATCAATCTCAACAGGTTGCTGTGTTTGTGTATTTTTCACAGAAAAAATCTCAAATTCGCATACAACCGGCGATTAATGTAAATATTTAAATCAAATGCACACACATAATTTACGTAATTGGCTAAAAATGTTTCAACAATTTACAAACGGACAAAAAGTATATTTAAGTTGGGCAATTAGTAAATATGCTTTGGCTCTGCAAAATGCATTTGCGGGAATTGCATTTGGACTGTGGAATTGGTTATTGTTATTGCTTGTATTGCAGTGTGCTCCTCCACCTCTCTCTCTCTCTCTCTGTAGCTCTTTCTGTTCTTTTCTGATATGACTAGCATTATGAGTTCTTAGTTGCCATTATTGTGTCGTAGTGCAGTCCGGTGTAGAAGATGATCCACGTCACTAAAAAGCCGGCGAACGATGACATAAAGCCCTCCTTCACTAGCTCCCACACACCGCCATAGGCATCCTCGTCCACATTTTGGAAGTTGATGGCATACAGGTAGACAACGCCACAGCTTATTCCGGCAAAACTGCAATAGTATAAATTATTTATATAGTTTAGCTCAAGCACGTTCTATATTTAGGCGCTGGCTCCACTTACAGTACGAGGCCCAGAAAGCCTTTTAACGGCAAAATGCCCCAAATGATGCCAAGTAGAATTCCAAACACCTGACGTGCCCAGTAAATAACATCTAAAAACTCATCCTGCAATTATATACAGGTTTTTAAAATGATACAAAAAGAAAAAACACGCGCTACTCTTTTGATAGCTCACCTTGTCTTCCCATTCGGATTTTGTCATTGCTCGCGCGCAAATTTCACGTAGCGAAGAGGATTTCGTGGTGCCATTGGCATTGCGTTCAATAGTATTCGTTCTGGTTGCCATTTTTTATGTGACCTACTTTTTTAACTAATGCTTTCCACTCACTTAAAATTAATTAATTTTTTTTTTCACTATCAGTATGGCTATGTCGATATCATTTACAAGTTGTATTACCGATAAATTTGCCTAATCATTGATAGAACAGCTGTGAAGAATGTTCAAGTTCACTCCAATGAACGAAATGAACTAATGTCGCTCGCACAGTTTATTTAATTAAAAGCAACTCTGGTGTGGTTATGTGAGCGTGTTTATATTATTCTAAGTACAAAAATGTTAAATCTTAGTAAGCTCTGCATTGCAAATTCAGCTTTAATTACTGGTAAGTAGATTGCTCTAAATTATATAAAGAATGTCATTCAAGAACATTTTTGGAAACATAAAACAGCACAGCGGCATGTTACGCTCAGTGCCGTGCGCTGCATCGATCAGGGCTGGCGAGCAAGACAAGGATTACCTGAGAATCCAAATGCATTTGGACCACTCACAAATTTACCAGATTACACATACCTTGATGGCAGGACTACTCCATTTGGCGTAAGTATCAATAAATTGAATATATATTTTAGTCTAACAAAAGGAGTTTTGCAGTCCAATCAGAAAAAACGTATAATAAAGCAACAGCAGATTGCAGCGAAAATTGTGGAACTCAGCAGCGAATTAGAATTTGCGAAGGAGCGCCACGAACGTCTTAAACAGCAGGCCCAGGCAGAAAAGCAAAATATTATACAGAATAAGCTGAAGCCCAAAGGACATTTACTGTTAAAAAAGAAATAATTATTATAAATAATTAATTATATGTAAATAAACTTTAATGTTATATTATTGAAATTAAATAAACATGATTGTTCAATAAAAACGTGTTTTTTTTTATTAAATTTTAATTGAATCTTAAGGAGAAAGACGCAAGCATTGCTCAAATCAATGGTAATTAAATCTAAAAATTTCTAATGACGCACTTTGGTCAACAACCTGTCGTTCCATTAATTTGATTTTTATATGATGACCTTTTATTTATGAAGAGTAAAAATAATAGAGTAGCTTTTTCGCGAAATATAAAATGTAAATTAGGCTGCTAAATTCGTTATTCTTTATTATTATTTATCGAGCACCCCGACTACAGTTTTCTTACTTGTTGTTTTTTTTTTTACTTGCTCATGGGTGAATTTTTGGAAAGGGCCAGTTTGACGACAGTCTAATTTTAATAAAATTTTCAGAAGTACCAGGCGAACATAAATGAGTAGCAAGGCGCAAAATTTTAGTAAAATTTAACTGAGCACTGAGTTGAGCTTGAATTAAAAGTGAGATGATAATATGAACGAGTAGAGAGAGAGAGAGATGTTAACTAACATCAACAAGTAGGTATCACATACGGATGGGCCTGAAAATGCACAGCACTCGTGGTAAAATACCAGGCGAACATAAATGAGTAGCAAGGCGCAAAATTTTAGTAAAATTTAACTGAGCACTGAGTTGACCTTGAATTCAAAGTGAGATGATAATATGAACGAGTAGAGAGAGAGAGAGAGAGAGAGATGTTAACTAACATCAACAAGTAAGTATCACATACGGATGGGCCTGAAATTGCACAGAAATCGTGGTAAAATACCAGGCGAACATAAATGAGTAGCAAGGCGCAAAATTTTAGTAAAATTCAATTGAGCACTTGAATTAAAAGTGAGATGATAATATAAACGAGTAGAGAGAGAGAGAGAGAGAGATGTTAAATAACATCAACAAGTAAGTATCACATACGGATGGGCCTGAAAATGCACAGCACTCGTGGTAAAATACCAGGCGAACATAAATGAGTAGCAAGGCGCAAAATTTTAGTAAAATTTAACTGAGCATTGAGTTGACCTTGAATTAAAATTGAGATGATAATATAAACGAGTAGAGAGAGAGAGAGAGAGAGATGTTAACTAACATCAACAAGTAGGTATCACATACGGATGGGCCTGAAAATGCACAGCACTCGTGGTAAAATACCAGGCGAACATAAATGAGTAGCAAGGCGCAAAATTTTAGTAAAATTTAACTGAGCATTGAGTTGACCTTGAATTAAAAGAAAGAGAGAGAGAGAGAGAGAGAGAGAGAGAGAGAGTGAGATAGTTTTCTTCTCTCTCTCTCTCTCTTTCTTTTAATTCAAGGTCAACTCAATGCTCAGTTAAATTTTACTAAAATTTTGCGCCTTGCTACTCATTTATGTTCGCCTGGTATTTTACCACGAGTGCTGTGCATTTTCAGGCTCATCCGTATGTGATACTTACTTGTTGATGTTAGTTAACATCTCTCTCTCTCTCTCTCTCCACTCGTTTATATTATCATCTCACTTTTAATTCAAGGTAAACTCAGTGCTCAGTTAAATTTTACTAAAATTTTGCGCCTTGCTACTCATTTATGTTCGCCTGGTATTTTACCACGAGTGCTGTGCATTTTCAGGCCCATCCGTATGTGATACTTACTTGTTGATGTTAGTTAACATCTCTCTCTCTCTCTCTCTCTCTACTCGTTTATATTATCATCTCACTTTTAATTCAAGGTCAACTCAGTGCTCAGTTAAATTTAACTAAAATTTTGCGTCTTGCTACTCATTTATGTTCGCCTGGTATTTTACCACGATTGCTGTGCATTTTGGGGCCTATCCGAGTATGAAAACTACTTTGTTTATGTTTGTTAACAAATCTCTCTCTCTCTACTCATTTATATTATCATCTCACTTTTAATTCAAGGTCAACTCAGTGCTCAATTGAATTTTACAAAAATTTTGCGTCTTGCTACTCAATTATGTTCGCCTGGTATTTTACCACGATTGCGGTGCCTTTTGAGGCCTAGCTAAGATATTTTTTATTTACAGAAATTCAGCGAAGTGTAAGCGGCTCTGCTGTCACTGATCTTAACTCGAAATGCACACATATCTTACCTTTGTAATAGTCGATCCTTATATTTTATAGTTTCCCCGGAATGACTACTCCAAGACTTGGTTCAACTGTAAGCTTTTAACCAGGATAATATCAATGGCATGGTATAACCAATGATTATGAGTCAACTGGAAGCTCTTGCATGATTGGCTTGATAGGACTATACCTTTGTTATGATTGAATCAAGGATATTTGGAAGTCACTAGAATCCAGCTTGCCTACATAATTTTTTTGCGTCTAAAGCAAGTCAAATTGTGAAAATTTTTGACTATCAGACATGGTTTGGTTTGGTATTCAAATTTCATATGAAAATTATAAATAACGTTCAGCTAAATTCAGCTGAATTTTTAATGCATAATGTCTGAGTTGGTTTTAATAAGTTTTCATTTTTTTTTTTTTTTTCATTTCTTTTTTAGCTATACAGTATATTGTAAATATATATTTTTTTTTGAACTTGTTAACAATGTTGTACAAGTTACTGTATATAAACAAAAACTAAGATCGAATATAATTAGATTTTTTTTTACTTATTTTAATATATTATTATCTGCGCGTTGAGCATCCCTCAAAGATTCGGAGAGCTACCTGATCGTAAGAATCACGCTTTATATATTTACTTTATATACTAACAGCTGTGCAAATTGTTTGCATTGCCGATTGTAATTATCAATTAGACGTGAAATATTTTGAACGCCTAGCAAATGTTTGGTGTTTAAAATATGAAATCGGGTGTATTCACAGTGTGTTTCACAGGGCATTTGCGATAGACCCTTTACTAGCATTTTAAATAGCTCGGGTGCAATAAAGAGCCAGACATTAAATTTTCCACATTTTATTTGCAAATTAATTATAGCACTAATGTGCTATAATTAAATATTGATAAATTTATTTATTTATTTACGCTCGGAGACGCTGCCAGACTAAAAGGCCAGTGCATTAAGGAAATTTCCCCACCAATTTAGAACAGATAAACAGCAATAAGTAAGGCAGATGTATAAGAATCTTCAGGTGTCGTATTTATTAAAATTAATTAGCTACAAGGTACGAAAATTGGCACAACAAGCTAAAGAATGGGAGAAGCAACCAAAATAATAATATTCGTACCTTCACTTGGTGTAGGTGCTATATTTTGAAATGCAGAGCTGGGCTATTTGTTACCAAAAACGTGAGTTTAAAACGTGCGCTAATAATGTCGTTGACCAGGTCGCAAATCATTAAAAATATTTCTCTAACTTAAGACACATTTTTTTTGCCAGAAATCCGATAGACCGTGTAACTGATAATTTTTAAATGCTTTCACTACTGTTCTTCCTCGGCGTATATTTAATATTTGTGGCACTCTTGTTTACGGCATCTTCTACGGCAATTCACTACGAAGTTACAGATTTTATTTTGATTTTTGTTGTTCCACAATTTCGCACTCGATATTGACAAGTGCGTCGTTTACCTATGATGAGAAGAAATATACATATATAAGAATACACATTCGTTGTTGATTGATTGTTGAATATTGTTGTTGTTTATGAGTAGCACTTATAGTATTTAATTTTATGCCAGAGACGTTTTTGTTTAATTAACATGCTTATATTTATATTGTATAAAATCAATTTACAATTCACTAAAATAATTTAAGTATATGAAACAAGAATAAATATCGAAATTGCAAAGAAAATAATAGTGTTAGAATTAATAATAATAATAATAATAAAATAATAATAGAAATTAAAACTTTTTAACTATTGGCACTTAAAGATGAACAGCGCCTTTTCTACAAATCTAACCATATTTGGTAACACAAATTATGGCTAGATTATAATATTGCGTTTTTTGCATGTGAAAATATTTATGTAAATGGTTGATTATATTTTCAGTATGATGGACACGCAATTAAATATTAATACATTTTAAAAACCTTATGATAATATTATTTAAATAAAATAAAATATACCTGCAATAATTAAATATACATGAAAGACATAAATATAAAATAAATAAATACTTCCGCTGTGAAATTTATTATAAAAAATAATATCACAGCTAAGAATAAATAATATATTAATCTTATATATTTAAATCTAAAATTTATTTTGAATTGAAATATGAATATTAATATATATATTAATTCATTTATGTAATTAAATGAAATATATATTAATATTCAAATATATGATAACATCAACTTATAGTTGTCATTCTTAATTAATAGAAATTATTTGTTTTATTTTATTAATAAAATACTTTGCATTAATAGTAGTTCTCTAAGCATCAAATGGATTCTAGTCTTATTCATTCAAAATAATAATAAACATAGTTTTCGCTTTAAGATATTATACTCTTAACTAAATAACAATATAAATGATTCATTGATTTAATTCTGATTATGACTACGCACTAATATATAGCCATATTAACTTAGGAATAATTTTTTATGATGCAGTAATTAATACGGTCTGGTATTAACAGATCTATTTGAATGGGAAATATACAAATTCGAATTAAGATAAACAAAACCACAAGCTAGACTTAATTAAAGACTAAACAAATTATTCGCAGATGCCAAATCTTTCCGCATTGTTAAAAGTTTTCCAAAATGAAATTAGAATCGCGCACGCGGCAAATCAAGTAAATCAATTAGAGCCTGGAGCACATTGTGAATCATGAGAAGATGTCGCGACGCATACGATACTTGTGAAGCCGAACCGGCTGCTTAAATCAAAGAGATTTTAGAGCAAGTGACACAAAATTGCGTCATGGCTGGCAAGTGAAAATATAATTAAGAGCAATAACAATAATAACAACATATATTTTCGCATTTAGGTGCGAAGCGACGCACGCATTTTTTGTATATAAATGTGGGATTCTTTGGAGTTGAGCATACAGAACCCAAGCAGCAAACGTTCCAAGCATATCAAGCAACTCAAGGATAGCAGTGAAAGGACAATGGAATTAAACGTAAGCATAGTCATACCAAATTCCATGAATATATTCTATATACATCCTCCATCCACAGCAATTTTATACCTGGCTAGGCCTGCTGAGCAGCCTCATGATCTGTAAATTAACGCAGTGCCAAGCCAAGCCCATTTATTACGATCTGGATAGCTATGAGAGTGGGTTTGATCGCAGTTACGAGCACAGAAGTTATGATAATTCCTATGCATTCACCTATGGCAAGCCTCTCACATCGGATCATCTGGATAAGCTAAACACCGGCTACTACTATGTGGACAATGGCTACATAGCGCCTGTGTCCAGATCGAGTGCCTCCAGTCATCGCAGTCTCAGTCCATATAGTAGCGGTGCGCTCTCGGATAGCTACAAATTCTCACCCATCTTGCGCTACAGGAAGTCGCGCACGAAGCGCAAGAAGCTCTTCGTTCCCAACTTCTTTGGCTAAGCTGCAAATATGTCATGGCCATGAGAGACCACAGACTGATGCTGTTTTTATTACAAATATTGTTATTTAATTTTAGTACAAAATTATCAACATGTACCTTATCATATTTAGACTAAGAATAAATATATATCATAAACAAATTTGACGTTTCCATTTCAATGCAAATATTTAACAGTTAGAACACAAATTTCAAACTTCCTCATATATTCCACCAAACTGTAAACTCTTAAACAAATATTAGGATTAGAACATGTGTACAAATATGTAAACTAGCATAATTGTAGTATTATTTAATCTAATTGTTAGAAGTGATTGGCATCTGAGTGCTAAACAGAGAGTATATATTTTTTAGGTAACAACAAATATTTTTATATCATAAATTGATTAAATTGAAAAAAAAAAACATAAATTTGTTTTTACTTCCTTGTTTTATCCATCAAATTTGCTCGAATAAACACATTTATTTTAAATGCATTAATTGGTCTTTCATTAAAGGAGCTGGGATTAATTGGGTAAGCAACTTGTTGTCGACTTTTGCGTGGTAAACGAAATTTTGAAAGTAAAGCCTGTTAATTTGAGGAGCAAATATGTTAAGTGTTTACATATATCTGTTATATAGAATTAATAAATACTATACAAAAATACCAGACCATATTCAGACAGCTGTTAGCTGAGCTGTCGTCATTTGCAGAAAGAACAGAAAGAGAAATTCGAGCCTGAAAAAGTTGTATTCGGCTTTCCAAAAGCAAGATGAGTTTTATGCAACCAAGTCCCGTGAAATATGCCTGTTCGTGCGGCATTTTGAATCCCATCAATAAACTATTTTTCTGCCGCCACTGCCCGAAGCTGAGATGTGGCTTCTGCGTCTGCCATGAGATTGAGTCACACTTCTGCTCGAACTGTCTGGAGAATATTCCATCATCGGAGGCCAGACACAAAAAGAATTGTTGCGCCAATTGCTTCGATTGCCCTTGCTGTCAGCACACTCTCTCTCCGAGGGCCACAACAGTACCAGTTGTGCGGAAAACGGAGGAGCCGAAGGATTCTGAGAATGCAGCGGAGGCCACACCCAGTCCAAAGCCCTCGGCGATGCCAACTACAAAGAAAATTTATTATTTGTCGTGCCTATCCTGCCGTTGGACCACCCGTGACGTGGGCATACCCGATCAGGGCGTAGCAACGGGCACCTGGCCGGACAAGGAGTGCCTGTACCAAGTGCGTTTCAACGCCTTGATGGAGTATTATCAGTCGGTAGTGCTGCAGGAGAAGCAGGAGAAACAGGAGTTTTTGCGTCGCAAGACACCCAAGCAGCACAAGTTCCCCAGCCTGACTGATCGCACGGGCCTTACAGTCTCTCTGATACGTCGCCAAATCGGTTGGAGCGACAAGAGTATACCGAAGACAAAGCCGATTAACATAGCGGTTGCCGAAGCCAGTGCGGATGTTGAGAGTCTTCCAGAAGACATCTTTACGCAGCCCATAAATCTGCGTAACATCACAACAGTCGCGCAGAGGCACAGTCAGCCCGCTGAGCAACCCGAAGCTGTGAGCAAGCTCTATCCACAGCGTCGCTCGTTGTGGATCAAGCGTTCGCTACGCTGTCGTCAGTGCGAGCACAATTTGATCAAGCCAGAGTATCATCCCACATCCATCAAGTATCGCATACAGCTCTTTGCGAGCCACCACGTCCCGGAGGTGGTTATGGTCCGTTGCGAGCAACTGTTGCAGCCCGGTCAGCCTAATGCGATTTTGCTAAAGTTCACAAATCCCACTATGTATGACATGACCATAAGTGTATTGGATGTGGTACCACAGCAGGAGGCTCAAGTCAGCCCAGATGCATTCCAGCAGGCCTGCCGAATCAAGGAGGAGGCCATCACATCCTCGCCGCTACTCAAGGCGACCGGCATCACTTTGGCCCGTCAAAATTCGATCAGAGAAGTGAAGCGTGAAGTGCGTGATTTGGCAAATGCAACGATTGTGCCACTCGGAGGTCCGTTTGTGCTGAACCAACGCGACGATTCTAAGGAATTCGATGAGGATGTCCAGATGCCTACCGAAGGACCCAAGTTTATTGTGTGGCGCAAGGGAAACAAGGTGTTAATACGTCTCGAATTTACGCCTGCAGCTGAGTTACAGCCGGGCAACGATGTCACTCTCGGCTTCTACATACAATACACGTATGTCAACACCGTGTCCAATACGCCCGATAAGAAGGAGCCGACCACACATGCTCTCTACTCAAGAATCTTCATCGAAGCTGGCAAAATAGCTAATTAGCCTAAAATCGTATTATTATCAAGCTATCACATTTGAAATGTATTTATGCAACTAGCTTAAAACAAGAACTGTGTTAATCAAGGCACCTGCTGCATCCACTGGTATGTAAAATAAAATGGCTCATGCTCCAAATCAAACTACTTTTGGTGCTCCTGTCCACTTTTCGCTCTCCTGCCAAACGAATTGTATCATCGTCTCGTCTGTGGCTAATTTCGACACTGCCTTTGGCTTGCAATCGCTAAAGTATTGCCCAGTGACGTCATCCAGCTCGGGGTCTATGGCTGCATATATTGTAGTTTGTGCTCCATTCTTTGGTGTTTTCAGAAATGGCCAAAAAAGTGGCTTTATGACGTGATAACTGAGGATACAGATTGAGAACTATGAGTGAGTATTATGGATTCAAGTTCAGCTTAAGTTTTTACATACCTAATTACGCTATTTTGTGCCACATTATAGTGGGTCAATATGTCCGTATCCACTATGCCCGGATGCAAGGAGTTGACGGTCACACCTGTGCCTGCCAAACGTTTGGCCAGCTCTCGAGTAAACATCACGATGGCCAATTTACTCTGGTGGTACGCAGAGTCCTTGCTATAGGACTTTTCGCTATTCAAATCGTCTACGTTTATCTTGCCCATGGTGTGCGCTATGCTGGACACATTTACAATGGCTTGGCGACAATTTCTGTAAAAAAAAGAAAATAATTTTAATTCCAATTCCAATTTAAGTTCGTGTTTGAGCCCTACCTTTAGCAAATCGAGCAATAGAAGCGTCAGCAGAAAGTGGCCCAGGTGATTGACGCCCAGCTGCAGCTCGAAGCCATCCTTTGTGAGACGACGAGTGCCAGAAAATGTGCCCGCATTGTTTATAAGAATATGCAGTTGGTTTTGTTCGGCCTTGAAGCTAGTATTACATTATTAATTAAAGGTTTATCTATCAAAGGTTCAACTGCCACGCACTCACTCTGTCACAAATTTACGCACCGAACCCAGCGAGCTCAGGTCGAGGTGCAGAAAGTGTATGTTCTGGTTGTTGGTTTCCCTAATGATTTCCTTGCGCGCCTCTTCAGCTCGGTTTTTGTCCCGGCAGGCCATATAAACCGTAGCACCTCTGCGTGCCAGCTCCAAGGCAGTCTCCTTGCCAATGCCAGCATTTGCGCCGGTTAGAACTACGATTTTGCCAGTCTCATCAATTTCCGTTGTGAACTGGCCACCCTGCATATATTCTCTAATATAATATATAATGGTAATATAGATCTGTAGCCCACTTACCTGATAAAGTAAACCGCTATGCCAATGGCTGAGGGCCATATGACGAATGGACTCAACATACAATCAATGAACACGCACATCCGATCGCGTTCTGAGGTCTTCACTCGACCAAGTGCAACGACTGACTGACTCGAAACGGCTTTACCTTCGATGTATGTATGCGAGCACGAGCACAGTCGATTGCTCTCGTCAACAGTTACTGATAGGCAATAAACCGCGAGAGAATGCCCGAATGCTAAATATCCCACACATCCACACCCACACACATATATATATATATATATGTATTTATCTATTTATTTCTAGACATACATAAATATTAATCCAATTTGTTTGAGTGAGTCCACTTCACGCTCTCCTCCCAGAGAAGTTTGGCGGTTGCATCATCCATAGCAGCGGGCGCTACTTGCTTCTCTTTGCAATCGCTAAAGTAGACGCCCGTGACGTTCTCCAAGTCTGGATCGAGGGCAGCATAGAGTGTGGTCTGTGCTCCGCTCTTTGGCGTCTTCAGTAGGGGCCACAACAAAGTTCTTAGCACAATGCGGCCAAATGCACCATTTAGTATCTTCATGTGCCTGCCCAGCTCAGTGTTCACAACGCCCGGATGTAGCGCATTCACGGTCACTCCAGTGCCCTCCAGGCGCTTAGCCAATTCGCGCGTAAACAGAACATTGGCCAATTTACTCTGGCTGTAGGCATCGCCCTCGTTGTAGGACTTCTCGCTATTTAAATCATCTATATTTATAGTGCCACGCGTGTGGGCCATGCTGGAAACGTTGACAATGCGGCTGGGTGCACCTTTCTGCAATTTAAAAATGAATAATATTAGGAATTGCAATCTAAAATTAAACTAGTTTACCTTTAGCAAGTCGAGCAACAAGTTGGTTAGCAAAAAGTGGCCCATGTGATTGACGCCCAGTTGCATCTCGAACCCATTCTGGGTCAACATGTGTGGGCATCGCATAACACCCGCATTGTTAATGAGTATGTGCAGCTTATCTTGTTCCTTTTTGAAGCTAATTAAAATAAAAAAATATTAATCATTGAATTTATAAATAACTCGGCAAATGCTTACTCAGCCACAAATTTGCGAATGGAGCTCAGCGATGCCAAATCGAGCTCACGGAAGAAAATATTTTTGTTTTCGGTGGCTTCAACAATTTCTAAACGTGCCTTCTCTGTTTTATCCTTATCTCTGCAAGCCATGTAGACGGTGGCACCACGTCTGGCCAGCTCCAAGACAGTCTCTTTGCCAATGCCCGTATTCGAGCCAGTTACAATCACAACCTTGCCGGTCGCATTAGTCTGCTTGGTGAACTGGCCGCCCTGCATGTATTTTCTGAAAAACAAAAACAAAGAAGAATATATTATTAATAAAGCAAATATTATCAATTAGCACAGATTGTACCGCAGTAAATAAATGCCAAGGCCAAAGAGTGCCGGCCAGGCTACGCAGGGGCACCCAAGAGAATCAGTTAGACAACACCACATGCTGCTCAAAAAATTATTAGCAACTCGTCACAAAGGCGGTCGGATCGCAACTGCTGTAAATTTTACTGCGCACAATTATGTCAGAGAGTCTGACTCAGATAAAAACGACGATTCACGATGATAGCCACAACTTCGGCAGCTGAAACTACTAGAAGCGCGAGTGAGCAGCAGTAGACATTGATGTTGAAATCGATTGATATTCACATTTATTCTGTACACTTAAAACATAACAATGAAATTGTGCAACATTCTTTATATATAGGTAACTGTATTTTAGTCAGTCTTAATGTTTAGGATTTCTGCACATGTCCATTTATCGCTTACGGCCCAGAGCCATTTGGCGACTTGAGTATCGGTAGCTGCGGGCGCTGGCTCTTGAATCCTGCAGTCGGAAAAATATACGCCGCTTATTTCTTCCAAGTCCGGATCGAGTGCAGCATACAAAGTAGTTTGCGCACCATTGCGTACCGTCTTCACAAATGGCCAAAACAAGGGTCGCACAAATAAGCTGCAATGCAAGCCGGTTAAGGAACACAGATCCAATTTTTATAATTTATATTCATCTGCATATGTACCCGGCAAAGAAGTTACTGAAGAAGCCCATGTGCCTAAAGATTTCGGTGTCCACTATGCCTGGATGCAGAGCGTTCACCGTCACTCCAGTTCCTTTTAATCGGCGGGCTAATTCCAGTGTGAACAAAACGTTAGCTAACTTGCTCTGATTGTATGCCTTGGCCTCATCATAGGACTTTTCACTATTCACATCCGTCATGTTGATTTCACCACGTGTGTGCGCCAGACTAGAGACATTTATAATGCGACTGGGAGCCGATTTCTATGATATAATAAGTTAATGAATCTCCTTGCGAAACAGCAATGCTCAAGTGATATACCTTGAGGACGTCTAGCATTAAATTGGTCAGCAGAAAGTGGCCCAAGTGATTGACGCCCAGCTGCATCTCAAAGCCGTCGGCGGTCAGCATGCGTGGACAGCGCATAATGCCAGCATTATTTATGAGTATGTGTAGACTGTCCTGCTCCCGCTTGAAACTGCAAGGAATCGACAAGTGTTTAGCGCTTGCTCGAATGCAACCGGCGTACGGCGAACGGGTGTACCTACGTTGCCACAAAGTTACGTATGGAATCCATGGAAGCCAAGTCGCATTGCCGGCAATACACGAATTTGTTTTTCGTCTCTAGGACAATCTCCTCTCGTGCTTCCTCGCATTTTTTCATATCCCGACAGGCCATATAGACGGTAGCTCCCCTTCGTGCCAGCTCACGTACCGTTTCCTTGCCTATGCCCGTGTTGGCCCCGGTCACAATAACAACTTTGTTCGTTTCATCCGTTTCTTTTGTGAAATTACAGCCTTGCATAAGATCTCTTAAGGTGGCAAATGGTTTTGTTTGTTTTCATCAAAATGTGACTTAAGTGAACCGTAACTTACTTCACAAAACAGGCACCACCCACTGTCGTTCCAGCTACGCTCAGCCAGAATATGGGGCGACTCTTCAGAAATGCAAATAGAGACATTTAATACGCGATTATAATAAATAAACAAGAATGTGCACAGCTTAACGCGCCAGTGCCCATGAATATGTGATCACGTTGGCTCTTGGTATATGCGCGAAAAATACCCTGTGGCCAATGAAGCGCTCAAAGAAAAACGGCTTATTTACCATATTCATAACGAAATGTAGCACTACGTTAAAAATACGCTTTAATTTAATTCTTCATATAATAACTATATATATATAACTACTATTTATTTAATAATAAGGCCTGTTAAGAGTCTTGTTTTTCATAGCTTCTGTTTAACATGCAAGCCTTCAGAGTGTAGTTATAGGGTATTATGCCCAGGGTTGCAAGTTGCACGACTCAATAATGTCAAATTTTAATAATTACACTTACTTAATTAATAGCACGATCAGGAAAATTCCCAGGAACAAAGTCAAAAGCGAGAATAGCATAGTTTCAGGATTCATCTTTCGATATTTGTTAAGCCAACTTTTAAAGCGCAAATTAAAAACAAGCTCTTCTTCTTTGTTTGAATTAAAATAAAAGCACAGGGTGTTTCAAGCGAACAGCTTGTTCAGCCAGAGACGTGGGTTTGTTGTGTTTATTCAATTCAGAAATTTGACGTAAATAAAATTAGACGTTTTACTGGCGGCACTGCTTACGATTTTAGAATATTTTTTGCCATTTGAGAGTTGAGCGACAGTGCATCCAGTGCCAACACGGACGCATTGAACAATAAACAACAATTCGAACCTATAATGCGTCGAAATGTGTAAGTCAACGCCAACTCGACTCAATTGCTTCTGCTTGCGAGAATCAACGCACACTTTGTGTTTCGTATTTCAGTCGCCAGCAGTACAACTGGGAGAATGCGCAGTCGGAGGGAATGGAAGACATATTTGCCAGGCCTGCCCACGACGACGCATTTATGGAGATGGTGCAGTTAGCGAACGGAGCTGGCAATGGCCACACAAAGATGTCGCGCTCGGAGAATACGCTGGAGGTAAAAGTGCAAGAGGGCGATACATTGCAAGCATTGGCGCTGCGTTTCTATTGCTCTGTGGCGGACATCAAGCGCTTAAACAAGATCGATCGCGAAAATGAGATACACGCACGTCGAATTATTCGGATTCCAGTTACAGTGCACAACGTATTATTGGGGGCGAGCGACGGTGACGCACTGCCTGCCGTACATCGCAGCGGGAACAATAGTCCCAGGCACAATATAGACTTAGAGCCGGCCATTGAGCGCAATCCGCTTGAGGATGCACGCATGATGCTGGATGAACGACTTTTGGTTGCTGCTGTGAATGCCTCGGGTGCTGTAGCTGGTGCAGAAGCCTCAAATCGCAAAGGTGACAATACATCTAATGATGAGGGTGAGTTGATTATTTTCTTTGAGCAATAAGGTGGCTGGTATTTATTTATCAACAATTCAAAAATGTCTATATAAATGCTTCTAACAGTTCCTAGAGCTGGCCAACCAAGCAAAGTAGTTTTATAATCGAGTCACCCTGTGTATATGTTAAGACTTTTTCTGTTAAGTAAGCAGTGAAGTTGGGCGCAGCCAGCAATTTGTTTAGTCATTCGAATTACGGTCACACTCGGTATTAAAAATCATTCAGAAAACATAAGCGTTGGCGAAAAAAGAGATAAATTAGTTAATTATTTCGCTATTGAACTACTAATACAAAATGCCGGACTATCTGGGAGATGATCAGCGAAAAGTTAAGCACGATGAGAATAAGGAGGATAAGGAAATTAAATCGCTAGACGAAGGCGATATCGAACTACTTAAAACCTATGGCCAAAGCCAGTATCACAAGTCTATTAAGAGCATTGAAGAGGACATACAAAAAGCCGTGAAACAAGTCAACGAGCTAACTGGCATTAAGGAGAGCGATACAGGCTTAGCGCCGCCTGCCCTGTGGGACTTGGCTGCCGACAAGCAAATACTGCAAAATGAGCAACCGTTGCAGGTTGCGCGTTGCACAAAGATTATCAACGCTGACTCCGATGATCCCAAGTACATTATTAATGTGAAGCAGTTTGCCAAGTTCGTGGTGGATCTAGCGGATTCCGTTGCGCCCACGGATATTGAGGAGGGCATGCGTGTGGGCGTTGATCGCAACAAGTATCAGATACACATACCGCTGCCACCCAAAATTGATCCCACGGTAACGATGATGCAGGTCGAGGACAAACCAGATGTCACCTACAGTGACGTCGGTGGCTGCAAGGAACAGATAGAGAAATTGCGCGAAGTTGTGGAAACACCATTGCTGCATCCGGAGAAGTTTGTCAACCTGGGTATTGAACCACCGAAGGGTGTGCTCCTCTTTGGGCCACCGGGTACGGGCAAGACACTATGTGCTCGTGCTGTGGCCAATCGTACAGATGCCTGCTTTATTCGTGTCATCGGCTCGGAGCTGGTGCAGAAGTATGTGGGCGAGGGCGCACGTATGGTGCGCGAACTGTTCGAAATGGCCCGCTCCAAGAAGGCGTGCTTGATATTCTTCGACGAAATTGATGCCATTGGCGGTGCACGTTTCGATGACGGCGCTGGCGGCGACAATGAGGTGCAACGTACTATGTTGGAGCTAATCAATCAGTTGGATGGCTTTGATCCGCGTGGCAACATTAAGGTGCTGATGGCCACCAATCGGCCAGACACACTTGATCCTGCGCTTATGCGTCCCGGTCGTTTGGATCGTAAGGTGGAGTTCGGACTGCCCGATCAGGATGGCCGTTCACACATCTTTAAGATACACGCCCGCTCGATGTCTGTGGAACGCGACATTCGCTTCGATCTGCTGGCACGTCTGTGCCCCAACTCGACGGGCGCAGAGATTCGGTCCGTGTGCACAGAGGCGGGCATGTTTGCCATACGCGCCCGCCGCAAGGTGGCCACCGAAAAAGATTTCCTCGAAGCTGTCAATAAGGTTATCAAGAGCTACGCCAAGTTCAGCGCCACTCCACGCTATATGACCTACAATTAAGTTTACGTTTTATACATCCTCAATAATATCTTTCATTTGCTGCGCTGTGAGCCTTTAAGTCTGCATCTGTAATTGCTCCAGCTGGGCAATAAGTAAATAAAAGATCCAAAATATATAGTATACACCATTGTTTGGGGGCATTGCTCGCTTTTCATTTCTTGTTTAACTCTGTAATTTTGCATTTAACTTTTGGTTTCTACGCAGCGCACATGGAAAGGCCTTCAGACGACAGCACAGCGCTGCTGGATGACATGCTGATGGACAGGCACGCGCCCATCGTTCGTCCCATTCCTGGTCCGTCGTTGCGTGCGATCGACTGGTCTGGCTCAGATTGTGACATGTCGTGGATATGCCTGCTGATATTTATACTCGCACTCTGTGTTGTCATCCCGTTGGTCTATGTCATATACCTGGCGGAGCATCCACATCACAATCACACCTCATAGCCAAAATGAGCGAACTCTCTCTCTCTCTCGTTCATTCCATTCCAAATGTGCTACGAGCTTTATTCTCTCCCCTCTTACACGTCTCTGCTCCGAAACGAATGCATTTTAAATGCAGCTGCCGCCACGAGCCATAGAATTTATTTTTATAAAAATATTTAATTCATAGAAATAAAGTACCAATTGTGACTTGTAAAATAACTGCACGATAATAGACTTAAATTTGTGGACAGATGTCAACTGGTGAAGGTCTTAAGTGTGGTAAGGCAATAATTAAGTTATCTCTTTATTGGTACATAACACTATGTATAACAGTTTATTAGTAGATGACACTCTATGTATAACAGTTAAATATTAGATTGATCGATATCGATATCGGGGACTTTTGCATAGCTTAAAGCGAAATACATATCGTAGAGCTAAATAAAATATTTTAAATATTAAATAGTATCCATGGATATAATAAGTAATTATGTTTAGCTATAATAAATACAAATTAAAAGCAAACAATACGCGCACACTCTGGGCGTACAATTCATAGTTTTAAGTACTGTCTTCAATACTTGATGTGATGCTCTCCTCGGTGGCCATGGCACATGATTATCGATATTTGGTGTTCGTTTTGGTATGCGGGATTCTGATGATGTGCGCCATTATTGTGCATATTCCTTGTTTGCTTGTGGAATATCAGCGAATGGCGATCGTACAGCGTAAATTCAATTCAAATAAATTCAATATTCACTTAAACTTTAAGTTCTCAAAGAAAGCAATATTGCTTCGAAGGAATCCGCGACGGACGGGCACTGGGCTGGCTGGCGAGGCAATGGGTATGGCAAATGGTTGCCCATCCGAATGCAGAGAGGGATCGCTGTCAGTGTTGGCAAACGGTAAGTTTATTATTCAAATCAAAAATCTGCAGCCTACTTACGTTTCGAGGGAGGACAAATCGGAGGCTATAGTTGATTCATCGGCCACCTCGGCCATGGAGACGGCGTGCTGCAGCATTTGCCGGCGCGACTGTGGCGTGCCTGGCTTCTCAGGTGTCTCAGGTGTTGCTGCCACTAGCTTGGCATGATGTTGCAGAGTCTAAAGAATATATATGTATAATGGAAATGGAAATAGATAATGGGCATTACCTTGGCACGCCAACGTCTCTCGGGCTGCGTGCGTTTACTGGTGAGCAGAAAGGCTTGTGCTAGAGCCTTGACCGAGGGCAAGGCATGCACCACATCATCCTCAACAGCGGGCTTATCCGAGGGCGAGGCCTTTTCCTCTGGCTGCAAATATACGAAAATGATAAGTATAGCCCGCTTGGCAGCTCTTCTGGCTGACTCACCATCTCATCATCGTCTATGGACAGCACCTGACTCGGCTCAATTAGCCGTCGCTTGGGCTGCAGAAAACGAAAAGCTGGTGGCGTTGAGCCCCGTGTCGGTGTCACTGTGGGCGACGAGCAGACATTGGGCGTGCTGTCTGCGGGTCCGAATTGCAGCACAACGGGCCGTTCACGTTTACGTGAGGCATCTATGGAGTTGCTATTGCCATCGGCATCAGCATCGGCATTGGCGGCGGCGGAGGAGGAGGAGGTGTTGGTAGTGGCTGCTCCGCCCAACGCAGACTCCATAGAGGACGTCGTTGTGGATGTGCTCGTCCTAATGACTGTCGTCTCCTGCTTATTGAAATCATAAATACGCACAGTGTCCGAATCATCGCTAGTCGTTAGCACCGACTGATTGGATTGACTATCCAGGCTGCCCGCCTCCAGCACCTGGGCGGGCAGAGCTGTATAAATACTTTTATTGCCTGCGAGTTGCTGCTGCAGTTGCTCCTGTGGCTGCTCGACTGCAGCTGGGCTTGTTTCGAGAGCCTTTTTTTTTTGAGAAAACATTGATATTTTTTTTTTGTTTGGATTTTGGGTTTTTCGTGTTCATTTGAAGTGTTGTGTTGTTTAGGTACATTTGGTACATGCGGTACGACAGGTACAATATTGTATACACGTGGGGTTAGTTTTTGGAAAAGAGAATTTGTTTAGGTACAATCAGATATTTGAAGCGCAGCTGAAGATTAGCTTGGCAGATTGATAAATATATGTGATGTAAACATGTGATGCATATAGGTGAGTGTGGGTGTGGGTGTGTGTGTATTGGTGTTGGTGTGTGTGTGTGTGTGATTGATGTACAAGCAGCAGCAACAGCATGCATACAAAATTGAAATACAGCTACAGAAACATTAACAATTTCTATTTATTATATTTATATAGCAGTAAGTGAAACAAATGCCGTTAGTAAAATGCCAAAAACAAGAATTATTTAAATTAAATTCAGCTTCATTTCGAACAATTTGCTTTGTACTCACCCCGTGAACATTATTTGTAATCAGCTTTTACTAAAAACATTTGTTTCATTTAATATATTTTTTATTATTTGTGTTTGTTTAACTTTTGGCTTTATTTTGTATTTCTATTGTTGATGTTGGATTTTTTTTTTTTAAGTATATATAAAAAGAAGTTAGCAATAAAATGAATTAACTAAGTGTGCATACAAGAGTTATTTTTAAGAATTAACAGCAACAAAATCATAATTTAAAAAAATTAAAAAAAAAAAAAACATACAAAGAAAAAGTGTTGCATATTTTTAGGGCGCATTAGCATTAGGCAATTAGCAATTACAATTATTGTTGTTTAATTTATATATATGCATATATATATATATATTATATTGTAGATTAGATAGAACTCAGTTCTCGAAGGTGATGTGAATGCAAATTTGTTTTGTGCTGCAGTTGCTAAGTTTTTCATTTGATTTTTTTTGGGTAATTTTGGACTGTACAATTGAACGGGGAGCAGATGGCACTGTCTGCCTTAGAGCCTAAACAGGTGCTGGAGATTCTCTACACTATGTGAACTTGTGCCTATGCGCGTGTGTGCGTGTGTGTGTGCGGGTTGCCTTTACTGACTAGTGTTTAAAACTTGGCTGACTAACATATTATTTTGGCAGAGACTAACAGCTAGCTATCTACTCTTTGCCTACACGTTTGTATATATATATATATATATATATGGATACCCCGACACATAGACCCATGACATTCACCCGAAATTTTGCTAGAAGAGCAGACTATTATTGCTGAACCCATTTAAACAACTATCTACGCCCGAGTCTTGATCGTCCGGGCTGGCGGCTGGCTTTGTCTGCGGTTCGCTCTCGAACAAGGGATTCATGACGAAATCCTTGGATGTCGCACTAACAGCACGAAAACTATTGCGCTTGAGGTCTTTGTGCAGCAGCTGCTTCTCGAACTGCGTGAGCACAGCCGCCGAGGGACCACCCGCCGAATGCCTCTTGGACACGGACGAACCGAAGGATCTGCCGCTGCCATTGCTATGCAAGCTGAGCGTCGACTGCGTATGCCTTTTGGCCAGATGCTGCCTGTGCCAGGAGCGTTGCGAACGTACGTCAAAGTCATCATCCGGTTCGTTGCCAAAGCCGGAGTCGCGATAGTGTGAGGCCGATGTCGAGGGGCGTTCGTAACCGTTGGGTAGGGTCATAAATGGGGAGTTGGGGCAAGTAGGTTTGTTAATGAACTTTAGCGAGCTGCTGCGACGCACTGGCTTCGACAGCGTCCAATGTGAGAGGTCAGCGAGGTTTGAGCTTTGAGCGCTACTTGAAATGCCATGGTTGCCATGCGTGGGAATTACCTCATTGATGACAATGTCCTCGTCCGTGGGCTCCGTGCTTCTGTTGCTGCTGCTGCTGCACGCCAAGGAGGCGGTGCGCGTGGGCGTGGTCGCCAACGGAGCATTGTTAATATAATAATCGCGACTGTATCTGTGGGTTCAGAGTTCAGCAAGTTTCTATAAGTGCTTCAATTTATAGACGCGTGCACTTACCGCTTGTAATCCTCCTTGGCTGGCTCCTGCTCCGTGTTGGCGGACATGAGTGCCAGGGCCTTATGCTCCGCACTGGGACTTATGTTGGGCACATCCATCAGGCGTTCCTGTGTGCCGCTGATGCGTTGCTTCAGTGCCTCCGGCGCATACGGATTGTTGGGCATCTCAACGGCATTGTACCATTTCTTGACCTCACGTTCCGCAATGGAGCCTGCAAATGGATGCAAAATAAGCTTCATTGACTCAAATTAAAAGAAAAAAAATTATAAAACACTTTAGCCAGTCTAATAATTAAAAGTTTAAACAGACAGAGACAAGAAGAGAGAGAGAGAGATAGAGAAAGACATAGAGAGAGAGCGCGTAAAAACGTAAGCATAATTAAGCAATGTAAATTAGGAGACAACAACAAACACCGAGTGATGGCTGTGTGCGTGTTACCTGGGGCAAAGCGCCGCAACATTACAACATCATCATCATCATCATCATTATTATTATTATTAACATCATCATCATCATCATCGATGACAACTTCATTGTTGTTATGATCATCGGCATTTAGTTGAATTGTTTTGCTTTGACTTGACCATCTTAGTGAACCATTTGTTAGTTTACCATTTGGACGTGTTTTGGTATTTGTGTTAGTATTTTTGTTAGTATATGTTGTGGTTGAACTAGAGACTGCCTCATCCAATAATTGATCGGGACAACTATCATTGGGCTGAGCCAACAGCTCAGCGTCGCCATTAAAAGTCTCATGCGCGGTGGACGGCGAGCTCTCACTGCTGTGCTCTGACCCAGAGCCGGAGCTCAATTGATCTGAGAATAGAATGTGGTTAATAAAGTTAAAGCCAATCTCAGCTAGGCTAATAACAATGAAGTAATTCTCATCGTTATTATCATCTACCGATGTTTGGCTGGCATCTGAATCTACATCAAAATGTTCTCCCAAATCAGGAATCATTTCTAGATTATTGTTAGCGCTATTTATGTCTAAATGATATTCTGCTTCTTCGATTCGATCATTACTGAAATCATCTACAGCTACTTGTAGGCCACTCTCTGAATCAGAGTTGCTTTCGATCTTATTATTTACTTTTAAATGACTTTCTGGCTCTTGGAGTTGATCAATATTCGGATCTACGCTAATGGGCTGATTGGCTACTGAATTGAGTTCTTCGAACAGACTCGCGTGCGGCTCGTATTCTATTTCATCTGGCATCTCATCGAAACTATCAAAGGAACTCAGATATTTGTGCATAATGAGGGCGCGTCGACGTCTTCTTTCGATTGTGGCTAACAGTCGTTTGTCTTGAATGTAAATCTTGCAAATGGTTCCGAAGAGGTTTACAGGACGCACAGGACTCGCGGCTGAGTCTTCATCGCTCGGTGTTGTCTCTGGTCTTTGCAGACTCTTTTCAGAGATTCTCACTAGAGCACACTTTTCGCTCTTACAAGATTCACTTGTCAAAAGTTCTGGTGCTGTTTCATCAGTCTGTATTATCAATTTATCTGTTTCAATGATTGCAGATGGCTCTGCCTTTTCCTCCTTATCTGTTGTAATGCCAACAATAGCAACCTCCTCAAGTGCTGTTGCTGAGCTTTGCTGTGAGGCAGACTGCGAATCGGCACCAACAACCTCCTCAAGTGCTGGTGCCGCTGTTTCCTCCCCTGCAGACATTGTTTTAGCACTGAAAATCTCTTCTTCTAAAGCTTCCTGCGCTCGACTTTTCTCAGCCTCAGATGATAATGTCAATCCAGCGCTAGCAACCTCCTCAAGTGCTGGTGCTGGTTTAGACTCTGTAGCTTCCACGGGATTACACGGAGGCTCAATTATAGAAACCTCTTCCTCAACTAGTGCTTTCGTTTTCTCCTCCTCTGCGGCAGCGTCAGGAGCTTCCTTAGGAACCATATTTACTTCTTTTGAAGCATCACCAAATTCCTCTATATGTACATTTTTGTCGGCTGAAATAATTTCCTCTTGAGCTGGCGTTGCTTCTGCTGGAATTATTTCCTCTAGAGCAGCAGCTACTTCTGTGGGAATTATTTCTTCTGGAGCTGGTGTTAGTTCTGCGGGAATTATTTCCACCTGAGCTGGGATAATTTCTGAGGGAATTAATTCTTCTGGAACGGCAGCTACTTCTGATGGAATAATTTCCTCATGAGCTACGGTTACTTCTGCGGGAATTATTTCCACCTGAGCTGGGATAATTTCTGCGGGAATTAATTCTTCTGGAACGGCAGCTACTTCTGATGGAATGATTTCCTCATGAGCTGCGGTTACTTCTGCGGGAATTATTTCTTCTGGAGCGGCAGCTACTTCTGATGGAATAATTTCCTCATGAGCTGCGGTTACTTCTGCGGGAATTATTTCCACCTGAGCTGGGATAATTTCTGCGGGAATTAATTCTTCTGGAACGGCAGCTACTTCTGATGGAATAATTTCCTCATGAGCTGCGGTTACTTCTGCGGGAATTATTTCCACCTGAGCTGGGATAATTTCTCCGGGAATTATTTCTTCTGGAGCGGCAGCTACTTCTGATGGAATAATTGCCTCTGGAGCTGGTGTTGGTTCTGCGGGAATTATAACCTCTTGAGCTGGGATAATTTCTGCGGGAATTATTTCCTCTGGAGCGGCAGCTGCTGCTGCTGAAATAATTTCCTCTTGAGCTGGGATATTTTCGGCGGGAATAATTTCCTCTTGAGCTGGAGTTGCTTCTGCTGAAATTATTTCCTCTTGAGCTGGGATAATTTCTGCGGGAATTATTTGCTCTGGAGCGGCAGCTACTTCTGCTGAAATAATTTCCTCTTGAGCTGGAGTTGCTTCTGCTGAAATTATTTCCTCTTGAGCTGGGATAATTTCTGCGGGAATTATTTCCTCTGGAGCGGCATCTACTTCTGCTGAAATAATTTCTTCTGGAGCTGGAGTTGCTTCTGCTGAAATTATATCCTCTTGAGCTGGAGTTGATTCTGCGGGAATTAATTCCACCTGAGCTGGGATAATTTCTGCGGGAATTATTTCCTCTGGAGCGGCAGCTACTTCTGCTGAAATAATTTCTTCTGGAGCTGGAGTTGCTTCTACTGAAATTATTTCCTCTTGAGCAGGGATAACTTCTGCGGGAATTATTTCCTCTGGAGCGGCAGTTACTTCTGCTGAAATAATTTCCTCTTGAGCTGGAGTTGACTCTGCGGGAATTATTTCCTCTGGAGCGGCAGCTACTTCTGATGGAATAATTTCCTCTTGAGCTGGAGTTGATTCTGCGGGAGTTATTTCCACCTGAGCTGGGATAATTTCTGCGGGAATTATTTCTTCTGGAGCGGCAGCTACTTCTGATGGAATAATTTCCTCTGGAGCTGGTCTTGGTTCTGCGGGAATTATAACCTCTTGAGCTGGGATAATTTCTGCGGGAATTATTTCCTCTGGAGCGGCAGCTACTTCTGCGGGAATTATTTCCTCTGGAGTGGCAGCTTCTTCTGCTGGAATAATTTCCTCTGGAGCAGGAATTACTTCTGCTGAAATTATTTCCTCTGGTGCGGCAGCTACTTCTGCGGGAATTATTTCCTCTGGAACGGCAGCTCCTTCTGCGGAAATTATTTCCTCTGAAGCTGGAAAAATTTCCTCTGGAGCTGCAGTTGGTTCTCCTGAAGTTATTTCCTCTTGAACTGGAGTTGATTCTGCGGGAATAATTTCCTCTGGAACTGCAGCTATTTCTGCTAGAATAATTTCCTCTTGAGCTGGGGTTACTTCTGCTGAAATTATTTCCTCTGGAGCTGGGATAAGTTCTGCGGCAATTATTTCCTCTGCAGCTGCAGTTACTTCTACTGGAGTAATCTCCTGTGGAGCCGCAGCTACTTCTGCTGAAATAATTTCCTCTTGAGCTGGAGTTGATTCTGCGGGAATTATTTCCACCTGAGCTGGGATAATTTCTGCGGGAATTATTTCCTCTGGAGCGGCAGCTACTTCTGCTGAAATAATTTCCTCTTGAGCTGGAGTTGATTCTGCGGGAATTATTTCCACCTGAGCTGGGATAATTTCTACGGGAATTATTTCCTCTGGAGCGGCAGCTACTTCTGCTGAAATAATTTCCTCTTGAGCTGGAGTTGATTCTGCGGGAATTATTTCCACCTGAGCTGGGATAATTTCTGTGGGAATTATTTCCTCTGGAGCGGCAGCTACTTCTGCTGAAATAATTTCCTCTTGAGCTGGGGTTACTTCTGCTGAAATAATTTCTTCTGGAGCTGGAGTTGCTTCTGCTGAAATAATTTCCTCTGGAGCTGGTGTTGATTCTGCGGGAATTATATCCTCTTGAGCTGGGATAACTTCTGCGGGAATTATTTCCTCTGGAGCGGCAGCTACTTCTGCTGAAATAATTTCCTCTGGAGCTGGTGTTGATTCTGCGGGAATTATTTCCACCTGAGCTGGGATAATTTCTGCGGGAATTATTTCCACCTGAGCTGGGATAATTTCTGCGGGAATTATTTCCTCTGGAGCAGCAGCTACTTCTGATGGAATAATTGCCTCTTGAGCTTGGGTTATTTCTGCTGAAATAATTTCCTCTGGAGCTGGTATTGATTCTGCTGAAATTATATCATCTTCCGCTGGGATAACTTCCGCGGGAATTATTTCCTCTTGAGTTGATTCTGCGGGAATTATTTCCGCCTGAGTTGGGATAGCTTCCGCGGGAATTATTTGCTCTTGAGCTTGGGTTATTTCTGCTGAAATAATTTCCTCTGGAGTTGGGGTTACCTCTGCTGAAATAATTTCCTCTTGAGCTGGAGTTGATTCTGCGGGAATTATATCCTCTTGAGCTGGGATAACTTCTGCGGGAATTATTTCCTCTGGAGCGGCAGCTACTTCTGCTGAAATAATTTCCTCTTGAGCTGGAGTTGATTCTGCGGGAATTATTTCCACCTGAGCTGGGATAACTTCTGCGGGAATTATTTCCTCTGGAGCGGCAGCTACTTCTGCTGAAATAATTTCCTCTTGAGCTGGAGTTGATTCTGCGGGAATAATTTCCTCATGAGCTGGGGTTACTTCTGCTGAAATAATTTCTTCTGGAGCTGAAGTTGCTTCTGCTGAAATTATATCCTCTTGAGCTGGGATAATTTCTGCGGGAATTAATTCTTCTGGAGCGGCAGCTACTTCTGATGGAATAATTGCTTCTTGAGCTTGGGTTATTTCTGCTGAAATAATTTCCTCTGGAGCTAGTGTTGATTCTGCGGGAATTATATCCTCTTGAGCTGGGATAACTTCTGCGGGAATTATTTCCTCTGGAGCGGCAGCTACTTCTGCTGAAATAATTTCCTCTGGAGCTGGTGTTGATTCTGCGGGAATTATTTCCACCTGAGCTGGGATAATTTCTGCGGGAATTATTTCCACCTGAGCTGGGATAATTTCTGCGGGAATTATTTCCTCTGGAGCAGCAGCTACTTCTGATGGAATAATTGCCTCTTGAGCTTGGGTTATTTCTGCTGAAATAATTTCCTCTGGAGTAGAGGTTACCTCTGCTGAAATAATTTCCTCTGGAGCTGTTGTTGGTTCTGCTGAAATTATTTCCTCTTGAGCAGGGATAACTTCTGCGGGAATTATTTCCTCTGAGGCGGCAGCTACTTCTGCTGAAATAATTTCCTCTGGAGCTGGTGTTGATTCTGCGGGAATTATTTCCACCTGAGCTGGGATATTTTCTGCGGGAATTATTGCCTCTGGAGCGGCAGCTACTTCTGTTGAAGTAATTTCCCCTGGAGCTGGAGTTGGTTCTGATGAAATTATTTCCTCTGGAGCTGGTGTTGGTTCTGCGGGAATCATATCCTCTTGAGCTGGGATAATTTCTGCGGGAATTATTTCCTCTGGAGCAGCAGCTACTTCTGATGGAATAATTGCCTCTTGAGCTTGGGTTATTTCTGCTGAAATAATTTCCTCTGGAGTTGGGGTTACCTCTGCTGAAATAATTTCCTCTGGAGCAGGGATAACTTCTGCGGGAATTATTTCCTGTGGAGCGGCAGCTACTTCTGCTGAAATAATTTCCTCTGGAGCTGGTGTTGATTCTGCGGGAATTATTTCCACCTGAGCTGGGATAATTTCTGCGGGAATTATTTCCTCTGGAGCAGCAGCTACTTCTGATGGAATAATTGCCTCTTGAGCTTGGGTTATTTCTGCTGAAATAATTTCCTCTGGAGCTGGTATTGATTCTGCTGAAATTATATCATCTTCAGCTGGGATAACTTCCGCGGGAATTATTTCCTCTTGAGTTGATTCTTCGGGAATTATTTCCGCCTGAGTTGGGATAGCTTCCGCGGGAATTATTTGCTCTAGAGCTTGGGTTATTTCTGCTGAAATAATTTCCTCTGGAGTTGGGGTTACCTCTGCTGAAATAATTTCCTCTTGAGCTGGAGTTGATTCTGCGGGAATTATTTCCTCTGGAGCGGCAGCTACTTCTGCTGAAATAATTTCCTCTGAAGCTGGAGTTGGTTCTGCTGAAATAATTTCCTCTGGAGCTGGAGTTGGTTCTACTGAAATTATTTCCTCTTGAGCAAGGATAACTTCTGCGGGAATTATTTCCTCTGGAGCGGCAGTTACTTCTGCTGAAATAATTTCCTCTTGAACTGGAGTTGACTCTGCGGGAATTATTTCCTCTGGAGCGGCAGCTACTTCTGCTGAAATAATTTCCTCTGTAGCTGGAGTTGGTTCTACTGAAATTATTTCCTCTTGAGCAAGGATAACTTCTGCGGGAATTATTTCTTCTGGACCGGCAGCTACTTCTGATGGAATAATTTCCTCTGGAGCTGGTGTTGGTTCTGCGGGAATTATAACCTCTTGAGCTGGGATAATTTCTGCGGGAATTATTTCTTCTGGAGCGGCAGCTACTTCTGATGGAATAATTTCCTCTGGAGCTGGGGTTATTTCTGCTGAAATAATTTCCTCTGTAGTTGGAGTTGATTCTGCGGGAATTATTTCCGCTTGAGCTGGGATAACTTCCTCGGGCATTATTTGCTCTGGAGCGGCAGCTACTTCTGCTGATATAATTTCCTCATGAGCTGGAGTTGATTCTGCGGGAATTATTTCCTCTGGAGTGGCAGCTTCTTCTGCTGGAATAATTTCCTCTGGAGCAGGAATTACTTCTGCTGAAATTATTTCCTCTGGTGCGGCAGCTACTTCTGCGGGAATTATTTCCTCTGGAACGGCAGCTCCTTCTGCGGAAATTATTTCCTCTGAAGCTGGAAAAATTTCCTCTGGAGCTGAAGTTGGTTCTGCTGAAGTTATTTCCTCTTGAACTGGAGTTGATTCTGCGGGAATAATTTCCTCTGGAACTGCAGCTATTTCTGCTAGAATAATTTCCTCTTGAGCTGGGGTTACTTCTGCTGAAATTATTTCCTCTGGAGCTGGGATAAGTTCTGCGGCAATTATTTCCTCTGCAGCTGCAGTTACTTCTGCTGGAGTAATCTCCTGTGGAGCCTCAATTACTTCTGCTGATATAATTTCATTTCTAGGAGATATTGTTGTTTCTGCTGGAGCTATTTCTTGTCCTGATGGCATTGGAGCCTCCAAAGCCTTGGCGGTTACTCTCTCAATCGAGGTTATGGAACTTCTTCGTGAAGCAGCTTGTTGTTCAAATACTCCAATTAAGGCGCTAACTTTTTGTGCAGGAATCGATTTGCAAAGCTGTTGATGCTCTGTTATACTCTCCGCACTGGTAATCTCGCTCATTGCTTGTGCCGATATTGAGGTTTGGTCAGATTTACACTTCGTTTTCTCTGTGCTGTCAACTGTTGAACTCTTTACATGAGATATTTCGGTTTCTTGGGGACTTTGATATATTTCCTCGACCTGAGTTATTTCTTCTTGAGGAATTAATTGGGCAGTGGCAGCAGCTTGAGAGTTTTCGGCTTCAGATGTAGATTGTGCTTCCGTGACATCCTCCTCGTCAATAATGTCCAGCGAGTGCTGAACTAGCTCCATTGTGCGGGCGGTAATTTCGGCGAGAGCCAAATCACTGAGCTCCTTGAGTGTATGAATTTCTGTGGCAGTCATAACCGGCGGTTGATCAGATGCTGGAACAGCGAGCATGGGTCCCAGTGCCATGGCTGCCAGTATTTCAATAACCGAAGGCGTATTTTCATCTGGCTGGCTGTCCTCTAGATATTCAATATCACCGAAGCCTGTTACGCCCTCGCTGAGATCGCTGAGGTCATCTGCTGCAACACAAACGACTTCTGAATGCCGCTGCTCGACAAACTATGCACAAATACTCTGAGGTACATTACTTGGATGGGAGCAATATCTAAGGGCTTGAGACTCCTAAGCTAAGGCATGATATACAGTCTATATATATATATATATGCGTATGTATGTTAAGTGTATAGGTTAGCATAAGGGATTAGCAATTGTGGAGAATTAACAAGAGTTGTGCACTGACCTGCGATGAGTTTCTGGGCAGGATCTTCTATTTCATCTTCATCATCATCTTGAAAGCTCATTGGAGGCGGTGGCGCCAAAAGCTTGGATGCCTTCGCGGGCTGTTGAACGAGCGGATTTGCGGTCTCGGTAAAAGCTGGTTCATTTTCCTCTGGCAAAGTATTCGAGGTCAAACTTGTGCGATCCACTAGCTCATCGAGCACTAGTTTTGTATTCTGTCCACCGATTAGATGCTTGCTCAAGAGCCGATCGTTCAGCTCATTGTCGCAGCGCAAAATGTCCAATGATGTTTCCTCAGCATCCGAGCCCATTTCGGACAGATCGCTAACCTCGTCGGCCGTACGATCACCAATCTGAGCACGAATATTCTCTTTCGGAGCGGGCACCAGCATCCCAATGCTGCTCGGTGTGGCCGAACTTTGCAGGGTGCTGCGCTTCTTCTTGAACAGCCAATTATCCTCCCAGGTGCCATCGCCGACCATGCTCGATGACAGTGAGACAATGTCTAAAATGGGTTGCGAAAAGAGAGTCAAGAGTTAATACTAAGAAATATATATTCTAAGATCAGGCTTACCATCTTCTGATTCGGTAACGGACGCAGAGAAATCAGGCAATGGCACCATGTGAGCAGCTATATAGTCGCTCAAAACCGATTCGCGCTCCAAATCCAACTGCAATCCGGCAATTTTCTCGGATTTGCCAGTCTAAAAAGAGAGTTAAGGAAATTAAGATACATATTTCGATACATATGTATTTAAATTAACTCACATTGAGTCCCAATTCATGATCCGTTAGGCTGCAATCACTGCGCGGCTCTATGGAACTATCAGACGTAGTGCTCAACGCTTCCGCATTGTAATTCTCATCAATGTTGCGAGCACTCAAATCCGGCGTACTCTCCGATATAAGCCTGGTATTGCCCTCCTTGTCCGCAATCTAGAAAGCAAAAGAAAAGACTCTCATATTAGTAAACCAGCAAAAACTTGACGAAGAGCCGTGACGTGAATACTAAATCGATTTAAGCATTACGCAGCAGAAAAAAAAATGGTTGCCAAGATTTTAGCAAATAAAACATTAAACTGTAAAAAGAATTCTAATCAAAGCCTTATGTTGAAACAGTTTAAAATATGAGTGGCTGATAAGATATGGTATATATATATATATATAGATATATATGAATCAGTTCAACAGCATAAGCTTATATAAGGGCATAATTTAGATTAATATTTACATTTTGTGCTGGCTCTGCCATGGCCAATTCGTCAATAAGAAAACCAAGTTAAGGCAGTTTTTTGGCAATGGAAAATCAAGTTTTTTCCTTGGCAGGAAAAGTCAATGATCCAATTAATAGCTGAGGTGGCTTTAACCGTTTAACCGTTTAACAGTTCTATTCAGGCGTCCGCACGCTAGCAACAACGGGCAGCAACTAATTAGTGGGGCATGCAACTGTGGCAGCTTTTGCCTTCCAATCGGCTAGCGAGAAGCCATCAAAGTGTGCCCCATAACGAAAGTGAAAACCGAAAACGAGGTTCGAGTTGGCGGAAATAGCGAAAGCATCAAATCGACATGGGTATTATAAATGGATGAGGTCAAATAAAGACAGTTGCTGCCACAAGTGCAACAGTTGTTGCAGCAGGTCAGGCATAGCAGGAGCATAATGAGTTTGACTAAACGGGTCTGGTCTAATATATCTGACTTTTCATCTTATATATTCTTCTTCTTTTTCTTATATATATATATATAGTCAGAAAGACCAAATTAGCCATTTGTGATATATACAAACTTTTTATGCTTATCGAGACATGACAAAGTATTTCAAGGATATTTTGATAAGTTTCCGACCTAACGCAAATATATAAATTGATTTATATTTTATTAGTTTTTTTATCTTTAAGGTTTTTTAGTTTTGGAAACCAACGTTTTTTTTTATTGCACTAAAAATAAGTTTATTTATAATTTATTTTTTTATTTGTAATTCACACAATCTTCATATTCATATCTCTTAAGACAATAAGTCTGGAGATAACCAATTTGGCATTACAAAATTGAAAAAAGAATACGAACTGATTATAGCTCCGATATTTTTAGGGCATAGCGAGGATCGCATGGTGAGCTATCTATATTACGTAGATCTATATATCTTACCTTATTCAGCACCGCTGTGGCCAACAGATCCTGATAGATTTTCGGCTCGAAATAGTGCTCGGTGCGATGGCGTCTCTTATTGTTGTTATTGTTATGAAAGCCCGAGACCTGCCCATTGGAGCGCGTATCCAAGCTGATCTCAGAGACGGCGCCACTCGGTGTCGTGTGCGAGTTGCTACCGCTGCGCAGAGTTTCCGCAATGATGCTCTCGATGAGAGTGCGGAGACGCGTCTGTGATATGTCAGCCAGTTGTTCATTGTTATTATTTTTGCTATTGCTATCATTATTGTTGTTGTTGTTGTTGTGGCCATTGACAATGGCGGGCAAATCTGTAAGATGCAGTCGAAATGGTTAACGAAAACTGTCTCAGTGAGTCCCAAGAATATGCGCGAAATGTCGTTAGCACAAAAGAATCAAAGTTAAAAATATCAATAAACACGAATGAAAAAGTGAGTGTAGAAAGTGAGTGAGTTGTTGTTGTTGTTGTTGTAATTCCAGGTAGTAGAAGGCATACCTAATTTCACCTCAATGACGTAAACAACGTAAAATACAATAACAGCTATCACAGCATACATGCCAGTTATAAGGCCCAACGTAAAGTCCATGCTAGACAGTTATATATATGTATATATATATATATATATTTATTTATCAATATATATCAGCCGAGTATTTTCACATTTATGAATAGACGACAGACTCTCACATTGGTTTATTATTGTTATTTATTTTTTGTATTTAAACTCGTTTTGTTTTTATTTGTTTTCTGTGCTGCTTAAATATTTATGTTTCGTTTGTAATTGAGCCAAATACAACAGATAAACAAACACATGCACACGCACACGCACACAGTTGGCTTGGAACAGCAAAATTACGCATACGCCGCATTGGCAAAAAAAAAATTAAAAAAAAAAACAAAAATTTGTATATAAAGCTTAGCTAAACGCTTCAACAGACAGCATAAAGATAATAAATATAGAGTTATATATATATATATACATATTTATAGTTATATATATATATACCTAACAGATATTTGCCTTTGCTTCTCCATCTTCTTTCACATTTTGTGCTAATGTTTCTTTTTGCGCTAAAAACATAATTAATAATCACGCAGTTATCTATTTTGCGTTAACAAAAGCCACTAAATTTCTTTATCGCTACGTTTCGACGCCTCGCTGACATGCCCATTGTGTGTGTGCTCCGTGTGTGTGCGTGTTTATCGCTTGAATGCCGTTAGTCATTGAGTTGTGCGCACAAAATGTCAAAGATTGAAATGTATCTGACTCGGTTTGCATATGCGACTGTCATTAATGAAGCACAGCCGAAGCTGAACCTTAACCGGCACAGATCATGCCTACAATATATATATATATATATATATATATATATATATATATATATAATATATGATATATATATAGTGTATAAGTGCGCTGTACAAGGTGCACAAGTCAAGTTCAGTTCAGAGTTCGGCTTTAACATGTTTATGCCTTGTTTATTTTTTGCACTTGGCTAACAGCCATTAGCTCTTATATATGATTATATATATATATATATATATATATATATATATATATATATATATATATATAAATTATATATTTTATTTCGTGGCATAAATTATTGGCGCATAATCTTTTTTTTTTTGTTTTAAGCTATCATTAATATTGATTAACATTTCAAAAAAAAAATAATATTTTTTCCTGCTTTTTTGCTTAGGCCACGTTTTAAATTTAGCTTTGATTTTTGCTCATATTTATATATATATATAAATATATATTATTAATATACTGAGGGTCAAGGTTGGCTGTGCAGCCAGCTTTCTTGCATGTCTCTGCGTGCGTGCGTGTATTTCTTATCTGTTATCTGCAAAGTCCACAATTCGGGCTTTATTTATTATTTTATATATAAATATTTCATTTTATTATGCGTCTTTTGTTTTTAGTTTCTTGCAGATTGTTATCATTAACACTTTAGTTTTATAAATGCTGTTACTTTTACTTTGTTTTCTTTCTTTCTTTCTTTCTCTCTGTCTTCTTTCTTTTAGTTAATTTTTCACCCGGCTTTTGGCTGTTCGGCGCGCGGCCAAAAAAACGTTGCGATCAGCGCGCTTTGCGACTGGCAACTGCTGCGAGCGGTCGACAGTCGCTGCCAACAGCGCCGTACACTCACACGCACACATACACAATCAGACACACACACAGACACACACACACACTCATCGATAGCTTTGTAATGGCATACAAACAGTTCGCTTTTGTTTATTTGAGGCATTTCGGTATTCGCGCGCTTTGTACTTCGCCAGTTCTTTCCGTGTAAGAATTGAGAACGTTTTTCGTGCAGCTTAAACTATGCCAAGTTCTTAAAAAAGAGATGATTATACATATACTATTGTACTGCAGATATAATAGTTATTATTACTGCTGATCTGCCAGAATTTGTAGTTTTGCGGCATGTAAAGAATATGTGAATGCCAGAGAAATTGACGGATTGACTGACTGAGTGAGTTTCTGAGCATCGAAAAATATTCAAATTAATATAGAAATTGTTTAATAATATTTATAAATATATATATATTTATATAATTGAGTGATTTAGCTAACATCTATGTATTAACTGAGTGATTGAATAGTCATTTAATGAAAATGCTCTGTAACTATTTTATTATAATTAAATATTGATATTGTTAACTTAAATTTAGTGACTGAATTGATTGAATAACTAACCATGATTGATCAGCCTGAATAACTAGCTTGATTGACAAACTTGCTTGACTTGCTTAATTGACGGCATGTGTAACAGATGAGCGCTGAATAACTAGCGAAATTAATCAAGTTTAATTAATTTACTCGTATTTAATGCAGTTTCTGATGACTTCTGATTGATTGATCAACAAAATAGTAAATGCAATTTCACTCTGACTAACTGACTGACTAATTAATTAGGCCTATGCCATGATCATTGAAGTTAGATTAACCGAGCCAGTAACTGATTTCAATTGAACTTGTAATTCCAATGAAATTAAATCTGAATTCATAAACCAATTTACGCATTTGTACAAATCTCTGTAATGATTCTGAAAAACTCGTTTGTTTCCTGCAGTGGAAAACAGGTCTATATTAGTTTTCGGTTTGTGCAATTCAAGCTCTCAAGTGATTGACATGTTTATTTCATGCAATCAATGTGTGTTAGCGTGCCTCTAACTTATTACACTCTACGAACGTATTTGATTTAGTAATTTGAAGGATGGGACAGTCGAAAAAAAGTTAACAAAAACTAAACACTAAGCAAATATGTTGAATGCTTGACTCGACCAGCCGTGTAAATTGTCAATTTGCAGCCGTTGTTGTTGCTGCTGTAAACCAGTTGGTGAGCAATGGTGGCGGCGGCGGCGGCGCACGTTGCGTATGATTAATGTGTGAGTATCTTGGCTTGTCATCTGGTTAAGGCCAACTGTGGCTACAATTCTTAAATGCTTATAAAGTGTTGTGTACTTGTCGGTATTTCAAATAGAGAGAGAGAGAGAGAGAGAGAGAGAGGGAGAGAGAGAGAGAGCTATCAGGTTCTGCTTATCAGCAGCATATGCTTTTGCCTTATCGCAACATGAGTGTGCGTCTGTCTGTGTGTCTTATCAATGAGTGTTGACCGCGATTTTCGTTGCTTTTTTTTCTTCGTTCTGTTTGTAATTAAGTTTAGTTTGTATTTATTATTTACTGATAGCCATAATCCAAGTCGGTGTATTCATTGATTTCTATGACATTCTTACAGTGTTAAGTATACGCACGGTGTGTGTACACACACAGACTTTAGCAGAATTCTTCTAAATATTACGTATACGAGTCGTGAAGCTAGACACACACAGACACATAAATACATAAAGATAATAACGTGCGCTAAATATAGAGATACAAATTGTTTTACTATTATTATTATAGTCATGATTCATGCTGGATACGAGCGGGTTAAACAGGCACTACGGCAGATTAGAGCTTGGTTATAGAGGTAGTAGCAGTATTGGTTGTTTCTTTTTGGAGTTGTGGCCGGGCACAGCCACAAGCAAGGACTTACCTCCTTTGTAGGCACGTGCACACAAAGCGTTCTCCACATTGATAAGCAGATTGCTCAGTTTCGCATGGAATTTATCAAATAGCTGCAGGTCTGCATGCAGTTCATTTGTTTGTATGTGTGTTTTGTGGGTGTTTGGGTGTTTGAGTGTGTGTATAGTATAATTAAATTTAACATTAAGTATGCAATGAAGTTGATGAAAAGCTTTAGCTGCTCGTGAAGCAGCGTAAAGTATGCAATGCCGCTTGCTGTGCGTTTGCAAAAAGTATTTTTTTGGCATTTGAGTCTAAATATTGAAACATTGCGCTGGGAAGACAGGTTGTTTCAAGGCTGTTCATTCTTCTAGTTAAGCTAATTTTTTTAGTTTTTTTTTTAATATATTCTAATAACTATACAAAGTCTTTATTTTCATTATCTGAAATTTTAATATAAATTATATCTGAATTTATGCAAAGTCTATTAAGAATTATTTAAAAAAAAAAAAAAAAGATATAATTGTGTATTTCATAGAATAATTTAAAGAACATTTAAATCATTATCTCTAGATCTATTAATTTTTTACTTGCATTTCTATATCTCTACTAAAAATTTATTTTTATATCAACAAAATGCGCTAAAAAAAATAAAATAATATTTAGAAACAAACTTGAATCTCTATCAAATATTTGGCTGCATAGTTTTAGGTGCTTAGATCTAAAGAATAAGTCTGTAAACTCGATTGCCTCAGCTTTAACAGCGCAAGTGCACTGAAATTGTATTTGCAGACGAGATACAAAAACCTAGTTCAATGCCCCGAATCAGACTTCACTCTAAATGCGCGCCTGCAAAAGCTGTCTCAACATTTCCTGCACAAACAGAGACAGTATATAAACGATCTATATAGTACGATCTATATATACGTTAATTGTGTATGCAAACAGCAAGCTGCTCGGTTTTAATTCGCAATAATTGGGGGAACTTTGCACTCGCCACAGATTGCACATTTGCCGTAATCAAATCTAAGTGAATCTGCGAAAAGCATTTCATAAGCCACTCAGCTGGGTCTACTTACAGTTCTCGCTCTTGGACAATTGGCTGACTTTGATCTGATCGAGATTGCCGCCGAGCATTTCCGATACGATCTGCTCGACATATTCCCTTATCCTGCTGCGCTCATCCAAGCTCATATTCGTGTTCGTGCCAATCTGGCTGGCGCTCTCGAAATCTGCAATGGAATTTAGCTTGAAGTTCTAGATAATTAAAGCTTGTCTTATGGCTATGCTTACGCATTGAACTGTCGGCGAGCTCGGCGCTTATGGGTATATAGATTTCGCTGCGTGCCCGCAACGGATAGACGAACTTTTGCTGATTGAAGGACATCTGCTCGGCCACCCAGGACGAAGTTTGCTCCAGCGACTGCTTCGAGCTGTGGCACAGTTCGCACACCCATTGCGCTGTCTTTGGCAGCCAATTGGCGCACTTGATGCCGCGACACACCTGTTTACCACACGTGCAACATGTGACATAGCTGTGGAAGAGACTTTCAGAGAGGCAGGTCGAGGTTGAGCGAATTTCTTACTCACTTTTTGGCACTGCTTAAATCCAATTCTGCACAGCAGACATTGCAGTTGGACTGCTCCTCGCTGGCATTCGACTTCTTCGGCTTCTTAGTGACTATTTTGCTAAAAAATATAAAAAATAAATTAGATTAAAACATAAACATATATATTTAGTTAATGAAAATGTTATATATTTATTTAAAAATGATCTAAAAATTTTTGTATTAACTGAAATGCTTATAAACATTTAAATCCAATTAAGCCTTTTTTAGACATTAAATTATAAATAGAATACCATTTTTTTTCTATTTTATTTTTTATTCACAATACCATTTTATATTATTAAAAGAATATTAACAGATGAAAGGTTAATTTTATATTTTAAAATACTTTTATTAATTTTTTAACACAATTATATGTTATAAAAAATTTAGTTTTATTAAAAAATAAACTAAATATATTGCGTTTATTAAAAATAAAACAATAAATACAAATACAAAAAAAAAAAAACTTGGTTAAATCTCACACAAAACTAAAATGAACAAAAAATAAAAATAATGTTATTATAAATTTTTTTAAATTGAATCTAAAACTAAAATTTATTTTTTTAATGGTTTTCTCTTAACAGGAAAAGAAACAAGCAACAAATTAAATAGAATAAAATCACAAAGAACTGCTATATACATATCTATATTATAAATTGTATGTCTACATTTTTTGCCAATCGATTAAAAAACAGTTAGATTTAGGCCTTAGACGTGGATAAGTTAATTTATTCTTGGCACAATGCCCAGTTTTAGCTATTTAGTAACTGATTATAAATGGCAAACGAATTCCAAGCACTCTCTTAGCTGCTGTTGTTCGGTTCATAAATTTATGCACATAACTAACTGCTTTGCCTAGTTTGACTCTCTGGATATCGTAGTAGAGCTTCCAGTCTTGACACAATTTCAAGTTTGTCTTTTTTTTTGTCTTTCTTACTTTCCTTTTTGCTGCGCATCGCTTATGACGCAGAATTCTAGTTAATATACAAATTATTTCACAAAAGGTTAAACAACTCTGTGAAGGTTGCGTTTCGCTAATTTTTTTAAAATTTATATTTTTTTGTTTTGTTCGCATCTGTTTAATTATTTAATAAAAAAAAAAAAAACAAAAAAACAATATTTAACATTTTTTAAGATTTCTAAAACAAGTTCCGTAACCGAATCAAAACTGTAATTAAGCTCTCTCTTTCTACATCTCCTTCTGCGAGTCTTGCATAAGGAAAAATGCGGAAGAAAAACCATCGATAAACCCGTTTGACCAGTGAAAAGTAATTTTGCAATTTATCTACAATCTAGTTGTATATATCATATTTTTATTTGGGATTATAATTTAGGATAGCTTACAGTAGTTTTATAACAGTATAACAGTGTGGATATAATCACACACGTGAAAGCTTAAATTACACTTATTGCTGACTGAATACGGTCTAAGTATATAGTACTGAATATTTTATAGATTGCTTATGTAATATGTAGATATTATGATTATTATGTCAGTCATTTACAATTTATGCAAATTTCTATACAAAAAACAAATGCACGTAATTGAAACCGAATGCTCGAAAATGATTGCATATATCTATATCTATATATATATATAGATAATGTTAACAACGTGCACAAAATACTAACACAAAATTTTGTTTTTCTTCACTTAGTTTTTTTTTTTTTTTTTGAGTGTGTTTCCAATGAATTGGCAGAAAATGTTGCAATTGCTTACATACAGACGCAAATGAAATCGAAACAGAAAAAAAAATTAATATCTAATTGGAGAAATTTCAGTCGTAAATACATTAGGTATAAGAGACAATTGTCTATAGAAATTGCTGCTGCTGCTGCTGCTGTTGTTGTTGTTGTTGTTGCAGCAACTGCTGCTGACGCTGATGATAGCGTAGACGCCTGCGAGCCCAATGCTCATAATTATTTTCGAGATTCTCATAGTAGATATCCTCTTCTTCGAACTGTCCGCCCTCGTCCCAGTCATCGTGATTGGGCGGTCGGCCAAAGACATGCGCACTGGTGGTTAGCTTCAGCAGCACCACCTCCATGGTGCAGGCCATGAAGAGGAAGGCGAAAACGGCGAGACTGATCGGTGTACAGAGCAATTTCTCCACTTGGCAGATAACACCGGACGTAAACAACATGCTGTCTGGCTGGCTGACCAAGTCTGCTTTACAACGTAACTCTTATACTACTCTCCACTCTCCACGTCCGCTAGTTGTGTTGCTTTGATTTCCTTTTGCTTGTATTTAATTTGCTTTTGAACTCGACAATTGTTTTTTGAGCTTGCTTAATTTGGCACTGTGCTGGCTTTTGCTTTGTTGCATGGCCGTAAATTGATTTGTATTTATTTTTTACTATTTTTTATTTCGAGTTCGAATTAAGTGTGAGTTTGTTTTATCTATTTCTGATTCGTAGCGCGCCGACAACTTTCTCGCACCAGCTTTGGTTTTATTATGCGCAGTTCGCATTGAGCTCGCCAGTGTAGCTAACAGCTGAGCGCGCGACGACAGCGACGTCGACGCACACAGCTTATGCCGGTTTTTGCATAGAAAGCAAGAGAGTGAGACAGAGAGCGCGCGACAAATGGAGAGAAGCGCACAGCTAGATGGCGCGAGAGCGCTATACTGCTGAGTATTGAGAGAGTGAGAGTGAAGCAAACACAAACAAACATAAATGCTAAAACATATGCGGATAGACAGGTATAGAGCAGCGCGTTGATGACGTAAGAGCTTTAAAGCATTGTTGTTGTCTTCTTTGGGATTTTGAGTAGTTAAAGCGTTTTGTCAGAAACTCCTGGGCATAACAAAAAAATGCCAATTCTTACAGCTGGCAAATGGAAAGCATTACAGTTCGGACAGTGTGGGACAGCTGATGCTGCACTCTACTTCGAATCAGAGCTTGGATTCACTTTTAATGTTGATTAATTGTTCGTCTAGCGTTTGCTTTTCTTAATGTCTGTCTTCATTATTCATTGAACAATTTAAAACTGTTGTAGAATATTGTCTAAAATTCCGGAAACGAGTTTAGATTTCAATAGAATTTTGTTATGCATAAATTAATATTTTTGTGTTTTTATTTTTGATTACTATAAATTGTAGCTCTTGGAATTTATTAGTCTGTCTAATGATGGCTGACTAATAAATGGCGCCCAAAATGAAACGGGTTTTAGATCTTCATAAAAACATAAAGCAGATTTAAATACTATAAATAACCAATATGAGCAACTACTTTTTTTTAAACAAGAATTTGTTGTTTAGAACATTTTATGCTGTTTTTTTTTTTTTTTACTTGACTTTCAAGCTCAATGCCAGTGTCAATAACTCAGTTGCTAATTTGACGTAGCGCAAAAAAAAATAATAACAATTTACACTACTCATTGTAATGTTTTTTGTTGTGCTAAAATTAATTGCAAATATGTTGCTTAGCTATTTGCGCACATATAAATATTTTCATTCACTACAAGATTTAATAAAATTTTGCGAACGCTGAAAAGTATGCAACGAATTATTCGCATTCATTTTGCTGATATGCAACATTTTTATCACGTTTTGCTGGTCTTCTCATTCGCTTTCTTTCATATTCTCATATTCTTTAATTTTGTACATTTTTTAAGCTTGGCTACTTGACTACTTTTTAGCCACTTTCCTAAACATTAAAATTCTGTCACATTTGTAACACATTTTTCTCTCTTTTTGTTACTTTTCACTTGCTATGCGACGTGAATCTTAATTGAACCCGTTTTGATTCTCAGTCGCGAGACATATTAAAAGAATTTAACAGCAGCAAAAGCGGCTTAGGCAAATTTCTAACAAGTGAAAAGAATTTAAATAACTTGAAATATTATTTTTGATTACATTCAAGCGAACAGGTGTTGAGTGCAGAAAGAGTATTGAAGATAAGGCGAGCTTGTAGTATAATGAGCTCAATATGTTTACGAACTATTGAGTATTTTAGATACATATGTGTATAGTATATAATTGGCTTGGCTATAGATTAGTTTCAAGCCCTAAGCTGAATGAATTTTTCTGTAATTTTCTTGTTATCTACAAATAACAAATATTAATTGGAGTGAAGAAGTTTCCAAAGCTCTGTTCAAATATAATTGATTAAAAATATTTAATTTTAGATAGATATTTTTTTATATTTAACAAAATATAAAATATTATAATAATATTAATAATATAATTAATTATAATTAAGCTTCAATTTCAAGCTCATTTAAAGCCTTAAGCATTTTCACTTATATAATTTTCCAGTTTCGAATCGAATAATTTTGTTTATCTTCAACTCTTTTCTGTCAGTGTAGCGCACTTATGCATTAAATTACTTTTAGCCAAGTGACGTTGACAGACGGTAATTAAAATTATAATTCCATATAAACTGACTGACTGACTGACTGACTAACTGACTTTCCATTTATGCATAAAGCGTCTCTCGTTTGCAGTTTTCCAACCAAGAAAGCGAGCAAAGTGTATAAAAGCCCGCCGATGATTATTTAAACAATTGCAACGCCACGAAGGCTTTACCAATGGCACAATAAATAGTAATAAATAAACAAATGCTTCATTAGCTACAATAGAGAAAAGAAATATTATTCTTTGCTAATTGTTATTGTACTGTAGAGAGAGAGAGAGAGATAGACAGAGGGAGGGAGCTCTCTGAATTGGTTCTTGACGATTTCCGCTATGTCAAATTTGTGCCACATTGTTATGAAATGTTTGCTAACGGTAAACAATAATCGATAGGCAATCGAAATTGGCAACAGCTGCCAAAAGCAATTGTTGACCAATTAAAGACATTGGCGCATTAAGTTATTACACAAGCGGCATAATTTGCGGCTCGACTAAGGAAATCAAAATTGAGCTCGGCTACCAACTGCCAAATGCCAAATAAGAGAAGACAACAGTGATGCAAAAAAAAAAAGATTAATTAAATGATACCCTGTACTTGGCTGCGAGACAGTATTGTTTCTCTGTCTGTATTCGTACCTTTACCAATACCCTTTAGGTCTATCTCACTCTCTCTATTTATTTCTATCATACGCCTCTATTTCACTTTTTCAATCACTCTCTGTCTCTTAAATAGATGCGCACTTTTATGCCCAAGTCTTCTACTACTTCGAGCTCTAGCTAAGCCTGCATACTCCTCTTCGGCTCGCTTACAGGGTATACAAAACGAAACTCTGGTGGACATCAATTATGCCAAATCAGTTTTTATGTGAAATTTTTTTAAATGCTCCCATGATAGTTTTACACATGTCTTTTTTGCCAAGTCTTTTGGTCAACACGCAATCGTCATCAACACGTAACTGAAAACGAAACTAAAGCTAACCAAAAACAAAACAACTTAAAACAAAAAAATTGTACATGTTTTTCAGCTAACTAAATAAATGCGATTCGCTGCACGTGCACAGCGATTGAACTCAGAGCCGGTGCAACCCGTCGGTGGTCCACCGACTCAACTGAACTCGACTCACCTGAGCAAATGCTTGGCGCCACATTGCAGCAGATAGGCGCCACCGATCAGGCCAACGACGCTGGTCAGGCCCAGGAATAAATTATTGTTGCCCCGATACATAGGCATGGCCAGCTCCATTAAGCAGTTGTAGGGCCGCAACAGACGCTCGCAACACTGTGAAAATCTCTCATTTGTCATTTGTCATTTGCAACAACGCGAGGCACAAGCACACACCACACACAGTACACCGCAGCTCGACTCAATGCGAAAAGCAAACTCTATCCGACAGTAGTTCTACGGCCCGGGATTATCAGTCTAAAATGCGGAAAATAGAAAAAATACCCAACTATCGCTGTCTTTGACATTGTGCTTGAACATATCTTATCATTCAGATAATATATATACAACATGTTGTACACATTAATACAAATGTGTATATGGACTGTCTGAATGCGCATGTTATTTGGCTCATAGTTGAATGAATGATCTCAGTGGAATACCCTACGTTAGGCATATCAGTTTAAAGCGTAAAATCTTGATTGATTGAAGATTTGATTAGAAAAGGAAACTTATGTTTTAATGGCATGTGCTTAAGCAATTAAGCTTACTATAGAATATGAAAAACTCTGACCAAATGACACTGGCCTTAATTTTGACTTTATGCCCAAATGACAGTTGTTTAATTATGTTTATTGCCACATAAAATCAATTTTGTTTACTTTAAAGTATTTTTGCTTTAAAATATTAAATTTATAAAAATGTATAAAGATTGTAAAATACGAAAAAATATATATATATATGAACTTGCTCAGTAAAGCCTTTAAATATTACTAACTTATGCACGAGTACTTTGCAGCTTCTGACTCAGATGACCTTAGGCAAAAACCATCTTATTTCTAGTGCTGGCAAAAAACAGATTTTTAAAGCCAAATCAAATTCAACTTGAAATTTGTACTTATTTTGTACTAAACTCTAATACAAATAGCAGCTGCTAAAAGCAAAAACACATTTATTTTCTTTCTTTAAAGAACTTAACTTAATTGAAAAATATAATTTTGAGCAGTTATGATATAGACATAAATCAGCTCTCAATAAATATATACATACTTTAAGATTTAGCGCTTTTTGTATATGAAAATAAATATATAAAAATATTTTCAGCTAAATGAAAGCGCAGTTAAAAATAATAAAAAATAATAATTATTAAAAATATATTTTAAATGTATAGAAGTTTTTTTTTTAATTTTTAAATATATGATAAGTATATAAAAATTAAATTAAAAATTTAAAACATATAAAATTCTATTTAATTAAAATAATTTATATAATATATTTTTTATATCAATTTTATGTACACTAAATACTTATATTTATATATTTATATAAAACAATAATTTTTTTCTTTTAGAATGCTAATTTTTCTCCTTACGAAATGTTCTTTAAAAATTAATTCTTTATATTTATTTATAATAAAATAATAAGTAATATTATTATGCTGCTAAATTCCTTAATTTGAAATGAACTATTTATTTAAAGCCAGTGTCATTTGGGCATTTAAGCCGAGTGCATTGTTAATTTAATCCAATGTCATTTGCGCACTTAAGTTTAATCATGTCAAATGGCATGATTGAAAAGTCTCTTAGTTGCGCTGCACATATGCCAACTTCGACTAGACTTTTTACCTGTTTCAGCTGCTTAGCTGTTTAGCTGTTCACCTGCGCTTATCGCTTGGTATGTGCTCTTGCTAGAGTTATTTTTAAGCACTATCAATCACGATTTTGTATTTTATTTGCAGGCAGATTAAACATAACTGATTAATTCAAAGACATTTCGTTTTTTTTTTTTTGCTGAGAGAATTTCTATTTTTTCCTTTCTGTCTAGCGAGCTGCATCTGGCACTTTATCTAACACTGGTCATCAGCAATTGTTTCGAGCTCTGTGTATATGAGTGCTTGTGCTTGAAGTAAAAAACATGTGATTATGACAAATGTGAATTCCGAATTGCAAATTGTTTCCATACACTTGAACAGACAACAAAGTCATTTTTAATAGTCGTTTTTTTTTTTACCACTTTTTTACACTTCACGATTTCAAGTTTAAATAAATAATTGGGCGGGCCAAGAACTTTATTTTGCAATTAAGCAATTTTTAAAACGTTTATCAATCAAGCGTTTCGCTTTTTGTTCTTGGCATTATTTATTTTAGATTTGTGTGTGTGTGTGTATAGAAGAGTTTGCTCTGCTCTCTTCTAGGTATTTATTAGAGAAAAATTTACCCAATTTTCCCGCCAGCTGACTTGGGATGTCTCTCACACTTCGCGACGATCTTAACTGAGTTAACTTAAGTTTGCGACTGCGTCGTTGCCTTACTTTTTCCTCATTTTTTTTTTTTGCAGTTCAAATATGTATGTGTGTGGAGCGAGGTATTATATAGTGTTGTTTGTTTTTTGTTTAAAAAAGGCAGACATTCGTTTTTTTTTGCGGCTTTTGATTTGATAACACCGCGCGATAAATATATAATCATAAAAAAAATAATAATAGAGAGAAAAACAAACAAAAAAGGAGAAAAATAATAAGAAAGAGGCAACGCAATGAAAAATTTCACAGATAAGTGTCAAGATTTTTAAGGTTATATCACAAGCGCCTTATAATTGGGCCGAGTCGTTCAAGAGCAGCGAATTTATATATATATATATATACATATAAATATGAGAAATTTAGGCCGGATTTATAATTTAGTTTTTTGTCAATTTTGCTTGAATTTTTTTTTAGAGGTTTTATTTTTGTGTGCGTTGTGGCGAGTATCCAAAGTGGAACTGGACTTTAGTCAGTTTAGTCACAGGTAAAATAATAAAGACCGATAACAGAGAATAAAAGCAGAGAGAAGGACAGACAGAGAGAATGAGTGAGAGAGGGAGATAGACAGCGGCAAATAGGGTTAAAGAGCTCTGAGCTCTGTAAGACAGCTGAATAACTTTTGTCATTCGACCAATTAGCTCTTTGTCATTTATGCAAATCGTGGCCAGAAAAGCAAACGGCTGAAATCAAAGAAAATCGATGGCACAACGAGGAAAAACACTTTGCCAATGGCAAAATGAAAATGAATTACGACTAAAGCCCGTTTCACGTGCTCGTCTATCCAGTCGTTTGTCTATCTGTTTCTGCGGCTAGCCCAATTAATTGGCATTCATCAAATTAATTATGAATTCAGCGATAAGATAAATTCAAATTACGTTTACCCAGAGCCGATAAGATTCAGTGTGAATGAAAGGCGTCAATGTTGGGTGTTAATATTCCAAAGGGAGCTAAAATCAAGCGTAAGAAAGACAGAGGCAGAAAATGTAAATTGCCTTTAATATCGTTAAATAGCGAACATGATTTAATTTCAATAAAATGCAAACTCAACAAAATTATGCAATTTATTTCTGTATGTTTAATAAATATAAGCAAAAATTTATAAAAATTCATAGCAAATACATACAAGAGTTTTCAACTGATATACCCCATAAATATGCAGCTAATTTTGCAAAGAGCGACACACAAGAGCAAAAAGCTAATGCTCTAAGTTATTCTTTGAGCCAAAAGAACATCATCATAATGATGTTGATATTACACGAACTGTTAGGCATAAGGCATATATATATATATTTGTATTATATATATTTATGTACAGCTTAACGATGTTGTTCATTTCTCAGTGCGCCTGACTTGGCAATAAAACACATTTTGAAGATGAGTAATGAAAAGAGTTTTATCTCTTTTTTTTTTAGTTTTGGTTTTTGCTCGTAAGTCGAGTGGGAACATTTGTCTCTCAATATCAACTTCCCGCCCAGTGTCGCTCATTCAGTTGCGACTGGCGTCATTTTATTGCCCTGACTGCACCTGCGAATAATTTACTTTTGTCATTGAGGTCAACAAATTTAGCAAATTGCAAATCTGAAGTCTGTCGCACTTTTGTCAGCTGCGCAACGCACCCAAAATGCTAATCAAGTCAACAATTACCAAACGGCAGCTGCAGCCGAAAGCATCCATACGACATGTGGCCGCGTGTCTGCCTAGCCCATCATCAACTACATCCGTTCGACAGCCTCTTCACTTTGCTTATGTTTTTCGCTCTTTCTTTTCTTGCCGCGGGCTTACTTAAAATTATTAATTAGTTTCGTTCGCATGTGTCAAATATTTGACAAAATAATTGCAAAATTTAAAATAATACAATATTTCGAAAAATTAAAAAAAAAACTTATATAAGCGCTTAAGCATAATGAAAACGACTCGAACCCGGAACTTATATAAGCAGTAAATATTTATGGCTTATTCTAGAGAACTCATCATTAAGAAAAAATATAAATAAATAATTAAAAGAGAAAAAAAATATTGTAGAAACTTAAAATATGCATAAGAAATAATTTCTTTAAGTAGTTAAATGTCAGAAAATTTAAATAATAGTAAATAATTATTATTAATATAAAAAAATATGTTATCAAATAAATGTCAATGGTATTTTATTCAAAATATTAACAGATAGATTGAGAGAGAGCATCACAGCCAGAGTGAAACTGAGCTCGACATTCATGATGAGCTTATGCTAAAAGTCTCGACTGAAAACTCCACTCAAGTGCAGCTTACGTCAAACTCATATGGATTCATCATGCGACTCACCTTAATCTATCGCGTAGCTCTTGGTATGTGGGCTGATCTCGCTGCAGCAGTTGCAGAATGCGCTGGCATTGCTGCAGGCGCTGACGCCGCTTCAATGCCTGATGATCCACGTCGAGGACGGCGATGCCGCTGTCTACGCTGTTGTTCAGCTGCTGACTGTCCACAGGTGTTGTGGGAGTTGAGGGCGTTGTAGGTGTTGTAGGTGTTGTAGGTGTTGTTACTGCTGCTGCTGCTGTGCTGCTGTCGGCAATTGTGTCGGCAGCCATTGTTGTAGCTGTTTATGTTGTTGTTGTTGCAGCCGCTTAATGAGTTGCTGTTGTTTCTTAACTTGTTGTTGCAGTTCACTTTGTTTTGGTATTTGACGCTTTCGCTTCACTTGAACCCGCTTGACACACAAACGTTCACTTTTAATCACAACATTTTTGCGCTAAGCCATTTCCGCACGCACACACACACACACACACATTGCGATACAAATGCACACACTCACACTCACACCCACAATCACTCACACACATATACACACAATTGCAATACGGCCGTTGCCTGGGAACCGGCCGTAGGCACCTCCGTTGCGCTGTCAAGTTCAGCACTCAATGCACTTTTACTCGCGCCACTTCTCAACACTGGTTTTTTTTTCGGTACACTTTTTGTCTGCTGTTTTCTGTCTTTTTTTCTCGTAAATTTTTCAGCTATTTTCATTCAGTTGTCGCTCCGCGCACTTTTTGTTAATTACGCTCGCATTTTGGCCATTGTCTCGGCCTTTTACCAGCGCACATTTGGCTTATCAGTCGCAGCGCTAAACAAATTTTCAGTTATATTTGCGTCGTGGGGCGTGTGTTCCACAAATAGCTCGTGAGTTCGCTCTATATAAGAAGTATTTGGGGCTGCAAGTAAAAAGAGAATTTATATAAATGAGAACGGTGATGAAATACTCTAATTTGGGTGATGAGAGAGCTTGAGAATTTTGTGGAGTTATATAAATATATCTGATATAAAATATAAATATATTAAATAAATACAAAAATATTAATATGCATTCAAGTATTAAGTACAAATTGGACCCTTAACCCAATGGCATAAAACTGTTTCAATACCTTTAGAGTTTCCAAGTCTCGCACATAGATAAAATCAAGCTAATATACCCTGTTCATAATAATACCATAGAGTATAGAAAATATTTCACAGACATCAAATAAACAATTCTTTCTAAGATTATTACCCAAGTTAATATGCCCCTGGCACAGACCAAGAAGTGTATATATATTTATATATATATATACATACAAATGCCTCAAAGCTCTGCCCAGTAGCCTTACAACTTATCTAAGATCTAGCGTATAGAACTGTACTATCTGCCAGCCTATATACCCATTTTCAGCTGCTTAACAGAGTATGTTCTGTATATCAAATCTTTATTTTGGGTTTACTTAATGGTCACAATAAACAAGTCGCAAGATAAGGCTTTTGAAGACCTCGCTCTCGCCTATCTGCAGCTGCAGCAACGGAAACTAAAGAGCAGAGCAGACAACTCTATATACCTATTAAAATCTATACATACGTATATACTCTACAATTTCCGAATGATATGCGAGTTGAGTCTTTTGGCTGCACGCCTAAATATGTAAATTGCCAAGACCTAGAAAGGCACGTAGCCGCATTTGGTAATTTCATTTAATGCACTGCCATCGATTTGCATAGTGGGGACCCAAAAAAAGGGGACGCGGGCGCTCCAACGATGATAACAACAGCAAACAACAACAAGAGCTTGGCAAGCGGGCCCTAAGCTTCGATAGAAAGCTGCTCAACTAATCTCCTCAAGCGCCGCCTGCTCCTCAAGACAAACAAACACAGAGCGACTCACTGTCTCAGACTTGCAGACAGGTAGTGTGCTGGCGGAAGAGAGAGAGGGAGCGGCGAGTGCTAGAGTGAGACAATAAGTGTCCATAACCATATTGAAAGACAACCCCTGGGGCCAAGCAACCTAGGCAAGAGAAGATTTGCGAATCAAAAATTAAAAAAAAAAGACAAAAAGACGCAAAGAGAAATTCTAAGACAAGCGCAGCGAGGGCTGTTTGATCAGTACTCCTGGACAATTGCAGGAGGTGAAAGGAAAAAAAATTAATAATATTAATAATATTATATATATATATATATATATATATATATATATATATATATATATATATATATATATATATATATATATATATTCTTATAATAAAAATTATAATAGTAATCAGTTTTATATTAATAATTTTGAATTACATTTATTATTATATATTATTAAATTTTTTAAATTTCAATATAAAGTATCACATAATTATCCAACTCTCATGCAATATTACTATTAATAACATTTTAATCATTTTTTTTAAACACCAACAAATTATAATTTAACATACAAATTCAAGTTCGAAACTGAAGCAAAAGTCGAAAATAAAAATGTGTACAAAAAGCCGCTATGAAAATATTTATATAATTAAAACAATTTCTACATGAAGCAGGGAAATTCGGGGCATAATGTTTAAGGCATATTTTCACCAATTAAACTTGAGGCAATTTTGTGCTTTTTAGCCGAGGGGCAACAATTTCTGAAGCTCGCCTCGCTGCGACTGTAGAATAGTTGAGGCAGTTAAATGGATGACATGAAATGCCAGAGACTCCAGCTCGAGACTTCAGTCTCCGATGATGATGACAATGATGATAATGATAATGAAGATGATAATGATGTTGGCCAGTTGCAGATACACTTTGTAGCTGTAGCTGTATCTGTGACTGACGAAGCATTAAACGAGCGCGAGATGCGAACAAAACAAGACGAAGATTTTTGTATCGCATTTCCAGACAACGGGACACACGACAGAGAGACGAATAGACAGAGACAAGAAGACAGACAAACGCACTTGTTGATTGTATTTTTTTTTTTTTTTTTTGTAACTCAATTGTTGTTGTTGCTGCTGTGTCCAACATTTCTAATGCTTAAGTTCACTTGTCTATTTTTTGGCTTGCACACTGGCCGCTGGGCACAAGCAACAACAACTAAAATTCCATGTATGTATACCTGTCGTTCAGGTGAAAACAACAGCTTCGCTTGTGAATGGGCTTTTTGGGCGGATTTTCGTTATAGAAATGCAACAAAGAGAAGCAGGGAAATAAACATGATATGCAATTCTGTGTGCATGATTAAAAATGCATTTACCCGCATTTGGAATACCCTAACAGGGCGCCAGAGGAAGAGAAAGAGAAAGGGGGTATTATGTCAGAGCATGGATATTCAAATTTGTAGAGATAGATCAGAAACTGCTGAGTTATAAATGAGTTTTATACATATATATTGGACGAGTTAGAATGCTCTACATATATTCGGAAAGACTTAGATAGCAATATTTAAATTTTTCTTTTCTTTTTATATATTATATATTATAAGTTTGTAATGGATGTGATAAATGTTGAGTGCAAATCAATGTGGAAGTAAATTATTTTTTTTTTTTTTGGATTAAGCAACAAATTTTAGGGTAAGCTAAGGGTATTCAATCATCAATTTATTCAATTATAGTTAAGTATTTTTTATATGAAAAAAATTGATAAAAGAACTGAACTAAGATGTGATTGGTAAGGATATTCAGTTGTCGACTGCATTAAAAGCATTCATATAAAAAATGTTGATGCATATTTAATCCAAACTGCTTTTAACTTGAGTAAAAGGAAGTTTGGTTAGGGCATTTGAGCGTCGAACAGCAAAAAGCTAATTAAAGAAATGCAAATTATATGCAAATATGCAGCTTATAGCTCCAAGACTAAATGACTATAAATGTTTGTCTAGGTAATCCATGGAGTATAGGGTATAGTTAAGTCGACCTTAGTGGCTTAAATGCGGGGTTACTTTTTGATCTTTCCAATGAGGATTAGTTGTATAAAGCAAGGCTAGCCATTGTACTACAAATTGATTATAACAAATCAGAGATCTGGTGCACATTGCCCAATGGCAACTGTTGCTGCTGCTGCTGCTGCTGCTGCTGCTGCTGCTGCTGCTGCTGCTGCTGTTGGTTACGTGTTGACTATAGCTAGACTTGGGAGATTTGTGCAACATTCACACAATTGTTTCGCATTGCATGTCACCTTAAGCGGTTACAGTAACTAATTTGATGACTAATTAAACAATGACAACGATTCCAAATGCAATTGGGTCAACAACTCAGCATAAAGGGGCCACACGGATATCAAGATCTTCCATGTATTAGTTATATGGGAGCAGCTACTGCAGTAAACATTTGCATATGCCGACAACAATTAGTTAATCAAGCCGGCAAACGGCTAACAGCAGTACAGTGAAAACACGCCACAGTGAACGGCTGGCAGAGCGAAATTCCAAGATAATGAAAAACAGAAATTTAGATAAGATTTACATTCATTAAAACTCTTTAAGAGTTCTTGAAACTAAGAGAGCAAGCACACACTCACTAAGTGGGACTTCGAAGCGTGAACTAAGACTTAAGTGATGTATAGATAAATCTAATGTACCTACAAATAATTTATCTGATGAGGTCAACACCGCCTGGGACTTGAATTTAGCAGAGTTTTTAATTTTTTAATATATTAAATAATAAAGACAAAATAAATATATTTATTATTAAATAAATTTGTAATAATTATTTAATATTGTATATTAAAATAAATATTTTCCTTTATTTATTAAAAACATTAATTTATTTTATTATTTATTTATTAAATATGTTTATTTATTTATTAAACATAAAAATTAATATATTTAGTTATTAAAATAAATATATTTATTTATGCATTGATAACTACCAAAACTATTTTATTTGTTCGCTCGATGGATATTTTTATGCAAAACATGATTTATTGCATAAAAGACGTTTGGTCCAAGGAGCATGTTAATTATAGAGACTTAGATTGACTTCTCATTCGTTAATGGAGCTTTCACTGTATGCGCAATTAGTTAACAAGCCGGCTAAGTACATAGTTTGTATGTATGTAAATTTGTGTGTAACCGTATTTGTTAGTCAACACAGCGGGCCATCGGTTAATTAATATTTGGACAAATATTTTGCCTTGGCAGATGATTGATGCTGTGGCTAGAGATTGACGTGTGTGTATATAATGTGTGAAAGGGAAATCTTTGATATTAATTACACGCAGATGTATCAATAAAACTTTTACTAGCAGCTTCACACATACTTTTCTCTGCTTCGCCCTCGCCCTCGCCCTCACCTTCTTACTCTCTCCGACTCATTGCACAGCTGAGCTGTTGCTTCTCTGAAAAAAATATGGCTGCTGAAACAACAACAACAATTGCAGCTGGAAGCCGCTTAGGCGCCCAAAAGCGAACTAACGGAAGTTGGTAACGTCTTTTGCCGCGTCTCAGTCGCCACTTGGCTCTTAAATATTGTTAACTGATGCTGGCCAATTGGTTTTGCTTTCTGCTTTGCTGCTGTTACTTAAGTAATTTTATTTTTGCCGTACGTAAAAGTTGTTTTCTTCACAAGCAAACGAAAAAATCAATCGATCAGCGGAAGCAATTTCAACTCTCTTTTCCGCTTTAATGTTATTTTTTTTATTTTCCCACACCCAAAACACAGGGTTGCATTTAATTGCAATGCTAAATGCTAAATGCTCATGACATTGACACTTGCCCAGCACTAGCAGGCCGTCGCCTTCTTCCTCGCGCTCTGTGTGACTGTCCCTGTCCCTTTTGCACTTGCTTGGGCCCCGTTGACACTTTTCGTCATTTTATTTTATGCGCTCATTTCTTTTTTTGTTTTTTTTTTTTTTGCTTCTGCTTTGCGCATGAGTCGCTTGTTTTAGTTTAACACTGACATATCGCACGCTCCAGTGACCCACTAGGAGAATGCACTAAACAAACACTAACACACACACACACAGTTATTTATTTATAGACAGCTGCACACAGGCTTTAAGGTCTAGGGCTCGCTCCCTCGCTGTCCCTGAGCCCTTTTTATTTTTATCACCAGCTTCGACTGTTGCTGCTGTTGTTGTTGTTGTTGCGCTTGAACGATTTTATTTTTAGCTAAGGTTCACTTATCATTGCTTATTGCATGACACGTTTTGAGCTATTGTTTTACACCAGCAACAACAAATTGAGTTAAGTGTAATATAATATTATTATTAATAATAATAATAAGAATAACAATAACAAAACGCACATTGATTTGTTGTTCGTATGCCGCTTTATTCTGCACTGCTCTGCAAGTCGTTGCGTGAGCGCCGCGCAAACGTTAAAACACGAATGAGAGCCGTTAACGTCGACGCTGTCAAGTCGAGCTTTGTATCATTGTCGCTGCTGCTGCGCAGTTGCTGCTTGCTGAGCGCTCGCTCTCTCTCTCTCTCTCTCTCTCTCTCTCGGTCTGTCTTTCGCTTTGATGCTACTGTGCTTAACAGCTGGCTGGCTGACAAAAAAAAAAAAAAAAAAAAAAAAAACAACCAAATTAGCGGCAAATTTTCAGTACTGGTTTTTTGATTAGGAGCAAAAAAGCAGTTTAAGGCCAAGGGGTTGCCGCTTAGGGTAGCTTTAACAACTTGCTGCAGCGCAATTCAAGGGCAACACTGATCATTCAGCTTTGCAAACTTCTTGTACGCACCACTTATACTCCCTTCCTCGCTCATTCTCTTTTGCACTCTTCTAAATTGCAAGCTGTCCAGCTCTTTTGGTCACACGACCAAACATTATTTTGTATGCCATAAGGAAGCGACATAAAAGGGAAGTGCAAAAAAGAAAGAAAAACAAATATCAGAGAACCATAAACACAAAGACATTCGTATTCGTATTCGGTTACACAAGTTCAGTTAGTCGAAGAAGCTTCGCTTCGAAATAGGCGTTGTTTATGGATCGGTCAAATGAGTCGGGAAATGCCCTACACCAAATGCCGAGTCCAAGCTGCAAGCCATGCAAATTCCAAGTGCAGCGACATGCACGGAATAGGAAGCGTTTAACTACCTATGAAAGACATTTGATACGTCTGTCAGCCGGACCAACAATAGCGACAGCAACAGCAAAAGCAGCAACAACTGCCATGGTGATATTCACAGTCCGTCACACACACACACACAAACATGTACATATACATATGAGCTCTGCCTGCGTTTATTTTTTTCCACTTTTTTAGTTTTCTTCTATTTCGTGTGTTTTTATGTACTTTTAACGTCTGTCTCACCTCTCTCTCTTTCACTCTCTCCCCAGCTGCTCTCTCTGGTGAACTCCTTCCGCGCTCTGTGCTGCTGGTCAACAGCTTCGACGGCGCATTGCACCTGACACACTCGCTGGCCGAGACGCCGGCTGCGACGCCGACTCAGACCTAGTGTGCGGGATCTCAGCATTTGGTAATAATTTCGAGCATATTTTCCGCTCACTTTTTTGTTTATCTTATTCGTATTGATATGCCGTTGCTCAAAGCCTTACTAATGGCTGACAAAGTAAAGCATTATCATCCCCCCGGGCCAAGTCACCGTGGAATGCGAAAGCACTCGATTGACAGTTAAGCTAGAGACGTATAAGAGATGAAAAAGCAAGCATAAACAGTTGGCATTCTTATCAAATGAATCTCATGAATTCTTTTTGCAGCTGCTGACACGCAACAAAAAACAAAAAAAAATACAACAAACAATGCAAAAAACTTGTGCTAGATCTTTACATCGATCGACAGAATTTGCTTAGCCAATAACAAAATTTTGATAGGTGAAAGTCATTTAACAACCACTTTCGATGCTTCTTCTTCTTCTTTATGTTTATTTTTGGGTGGTATCACTTAATTGCCATAGCGAATTTTCCCAGTTTCTCAGTCTGAAGCGTGAGAATTTGGTCAAAAAGGTGTGGCTAATCATTTTAACAATAACATAATCGGAAATTTTTGATTATTATGAGGGTCAATATAGGTATAAGTACTGATATAAGTATAAAAAATATAAGTTTCGGTATAAGTATATATATATATATATTTATAAATAAATAAACTATATGAATCAGTATTAAATTATTATTGACAGCAAAAATAAATTTCAATTTTACAAAAAAAAAACACCTGTTTTTATTCTTTATATTCTATTAACAAGCTTGGAATTGATAAACAAAAGATTATCCCGTGAGTACATTTGAATTTTTTTTGCGTATTTTCGCAGATTATCTGGGATATAATTTATGGCATCATATTGGGGCAACAATAAATTGGCTCAAAGCAAAGGCAGCAACAAGTGCGAGCTAGCCAGTGCCAAGTGCCCCAACATGAAACACCCTGTGCTCAGTGTGCGCTCAGTGCATACTCTTAGGCGGCGCATAAAACGGTGCTTTTTTATTGACAGCGCGAAAACGGGCTTTGATTTTGATAAGGTAAAATAATAGATAACAAAATGTATTCGAGCATTCTCATTGACTAATTATATGTGCTTTAACAGTTAGTCGCTCTTCAGTTCTTGTTTGTAACTGCGAATTGGCGAGAGCGGCAGAAAGAGAGAGAGAGGGAGCGAGAGCATCCACAGCATCCAACGACCAGCTGTTGTGTGGAACCCAAGCAGGTCCTATAAAATGGCCAAAGGCAACGCAATTCGCAGTAGTCCTGTTCAGCGTGTGCCACAAACTGTTTGCAACAGCAGCAGCTAAAGATAATATAGACAAATTTAAGGACAATTAAAGAGTTTCTGCAGTTCCTGTGCAAAAAGCAAACAAAGAAAAGAAAAGGCGGCGCGTAATTGTGAATTACATTTGAATTGTGAGTGTGAGTGCGAGCGCTGCTGCAGAGCAGTGCATTCCAATTTGCTATTTATACAAAAGAAGAACATTCATTCACATTCAAACAAAAGTGGCGCGATAGCCCGTAAAACTTACGCACGCACGCATACACACGCACACACACACACACAAATACATGTGCTGGCATTTTAGCGCGCTTTTGTGTACTCCTGCCACAGCTTCAACTAACGGGGTAAGTTAAGTGTGTTCCTCTGCCGCCGCTGCTTGACTCTTCGGCTCCCTCTCTCTTGAGTGCTTTGCATTTTATTTGCTAGCAATTAAGCTCAATTGCATTAATTGCACACGCGCTCTTATACAAACGCAAGCAGCTGGTCAAATAGTAGACAAACTTGAATCCTGAAGAAAATGAAAAAAAAATATAAACACGTGCATTTTTTTTTTTTTTTGTTGTTGACTCAAGTCAAACAAGAAACTAAAATCCATAAATTGATTTTTTTCTGCATGCATCATTTCATATGGTTCGCTTAGTTTGGCGTTTATATTTAGAACAAGATTAAGAAGCAGCACAAGCAATTGCAGTTTACCAGGTGCCGTGCTAAGCAGCGCCCAAAAGCCCACTCAAAAGGCTACGCTAGACAATTGGCAAAAGCACACATACAGAGACCAAACCGGTTACTGGCTACGTGTACGTGTATATATGCTTGTGTGTCTGTTCTCCCTTTTCCACACTCAGGCAAACTTACGGCTGATTGTTGATGAGTCGTTGTTGCTAGTATGTAAAGCTTCACACAAAGTCTGTTGTCCCTGTATGCGTACGTATGTGTGTGTGTGCTAGCGCTCGCAGCCTTACTGTGTGTGTGTGTGTGTGTTTGTGTTTTGTCTATGGCGTGAATTTTGTGACGCAATGCTGGAGGTTTTTGAACTGAAGTACTTTCAAGCGCGCTGCCACTCTTTATTTCTTGCACTCTCACTCTCTTTTGGGTGTTTTTTTTTTTTATTTTTTGTGCGCTCTCTTCTTGCTAAACACTTTAAAGCGCTTAAAATAAGCTTCAATCAACAGGAAGGAAACAAATGGGAAGCGTACACAAAATTGCATGTGAACAACTAACGGTAAAAGTAAAAGTTTTCCTTTCTTTTAACACGTACACTTGAAGAAACTTTGAAGTTGCAACTACTGAGTTTGAGCTAGTTAAAATTTATATAATTTTATATTGCAGCTATGAAGTGGACACAAGTTTTGAATTGTTAAGCTTGGCTGCAGGAATTTATGTTACATGTGAGCTAAACAAATAACAAAAGAGCTAATATTAAGGCTTAAAAATTGTAAATAATAATACAAAAAATTCAAAAAGTTTTCAAGTTTTTATATTTAATAAAATAATAATTAAATGAAAATATAATGTAAATAATAATTGAAAAAATAAGAAATAATATATAATAGGTTTACATATTGTATATATAGTAATAGGTCAACATATGGTATTTAAATCTAAAATATATATTATTTGAAAATAAATTAAATGAAAAATAAATATATTTAAATAAAATATAATATTAATATAATAGTTATGAATAGCTATACATATCGAAAAACAAAATATTTTTCTATATATTTACTTACATATTGACCACGTTTGCCGTTATCGATTTCTCGAAGTGCATTAATACACCACTTGCTTTAATAAGATACAGTTGCATTGCTAACATATTGATTGAACTTTGTAACTAGGGCACTTCCTGCTGTAAACCAGCAGAAAACCCCTTCCGAATGCGCCCTCCCTCCACATCCCCCCGCTAAAATCCCTGACATCAAGCAGCTTGCTTAACTTTTAGCCAGAGATAAATAAACTACCTTACAATGTTATCAATTAGGATACGCTCGAGCGTGCAGCGTGTAGCGTGCAATCAATTCAGCGATTACAGTCAAAGCTCTGCAGCTAAATGCTAACGTCAACAGCAACAACAACAATAAATAAGAAGCCGCCAAAAAAAAAAATAATAATAATAGAGAAGAAAAGAAAGAAAAACTAACGAGCTGCACATAAATAACAATAGCAGAGGCGACGCTGCAGCCAAAAGCCACAGAGCAGAATGCGAAAAATGTGTTCGATAACAGCAAGAAAAACAGCAAATCGAAAGAGGGATGGGGGAGGAGGAGGGGGGAGGGCAACTGGTGGGGTGCTGGAGGAAATGCAGCTCAAGTGAACTGCCAGTGAAGTTAATTACAAAATGTCCAATTAGGAAACTGACAACGCCAGCAAAATGGCGGCCATCAAATGCAAAAGCAGCGCAATTAAAAATCCATCTGACCAGGCCAACACTAATAGCAAAGCCACCAAAAGCCAAAAACTAAAAAGCCAAAAAGATAGCACAAAAAAAAAGAAGAAGATATGAAAAAACTGCTAACTAATCGAGATGCTCGCATATGAAATGAATCCAGCATGCTCAAGCAACAGCAGTGGCAGAGGCGGCAACAGCAGCGGTTGCAGAAATTGCATAATTAGACTTTCTGAGAGTGGCCTGAGCAGTGACTAGAACCAAATGTCAACTCTGCAATGGTCAACTAAAAGATATCCTGTAATAGGTCTTAACTGCTCTGTCCTGTAGAGAGAAATACTCAAGAGTGATCACATTTTTATGTTACTTCTTCCGTAAAATGTTTTAAGGAACTTCAATTATTTCATATCAAAAATATCAAACTCAACTTTAAGATTCCTATAAAAGGCTAGCCAAACTGCATATAAATAATATTTCCTATATTGGAAAATATCTGCAGATATAAATAAAACTGTTGAATAAAGACTCTAAAGAAACTTTGCATATTTAGGCTTAAGCTCAACAGTTAAATATCCTGTTAAAAGACTGCTGCTAAGGCATATAATGAATTTAACTGAATGGAAATAGTTAAGGGCCTTAAAGCAAGCTCGCCTAACTTTCCACTATTGATCAAACACAAAAAAAAAATAGGAAAAATAAAAATATTTAATGTGTGCAATTTTTGAATAAGAACTTTGAATATATGTTCTAAAAGGAGCATTGATTACTTAGAAATAAATCAAATTAAATCTGCGATTATACAACGAAAAAAAAATAAAGGAAATGGAAGCCTAAAAGTATATACTGAAAATTAAGCTCTTGGGGGGGTTGCGGTAAATAGAAATTGAATCTGAACTGATGTCAAGATTGAGACAGTATATAATATATATATAATATATATATATAAAATATATATATAAAATATATATATAAAATATATATATAAAATATATATATAAAATATATATATAAAATATAAATATAAAATATTTACAAATATATACATATGGAGATATAGAAGATTTCTGAGCTTTATAGTTAATTTATTTTACGAAGTATTGAATAGTCCAAAACTGCCGACTAGAGCAAAATTGACTTGTTTATAGATAAGTAAAAACTAAAATAATGAAATCTCGCTTTAAACAATTGAAGGAGGAGAGAGATTAATCTCAAAGAGAAGGAGAATCATAATTTCAACAATCAATTTCAGTCTTAATTTAGTCTCCCTGGCCGATCTTTCAACTTTAGAGTGAAATCAACTTGTCTGGTATTTCGCAAGATAACAAACTTGACTGAAAATCATATACGGCAAATAAAACTTAGACCAATCCAATTCAATGCAAATTATATATGTCGCGTGGGTTTTTTTTCTAGCTTAAATTAGATTGGGTAAATACAAGGAGAGAGAAAGAGAGAGTAGATACACATACGTGCTGTATGCTAAAACTAATGCCAGGTAGATAGCATGACTGGAATAGCTAATTTGCTTACTGAATTACTCAGATTGAGTCATCAGAGAGCTTTACAAATATATTTTACCTCCCGACTAGACATACATCATATATTTACTCATACTACCAGGTATAATCCCCAATACAATTGCCGCCTGCTGTGCTCCGACATCCACGATAATTGCCACACATTTGAGAGTCTTTTGTAAAGTTTCTCTCTGCTTCTTGTTTTGAACAAACGAAATTTAATGTATTTGGTAATTAATCTAGCTTAACTGCCCACAGTGTGAAGCCTGGCGAGGCGCAGATAAAGTGCCTGCCGCCTGCACCATTTAAGGCGCGCAATTCTCTCCGCTCATTTGATGTTTTCTTTCTTTTTAATTAATAAATAAATGTTGCGGAAATTATGTCACATTCAAGTGGCGCCGCCCAGCGCAGCCCCCATAATTATGCGTTTAGCTGGGGCTTGACAAATGCGTGTTGCGGTAATCGCAGCTGAAATTACGCCAGAGCAGCCAGAGCAGCAGCACTCCACATCCTACGGCAATCCCGCTGCGAGAGTCCTTAATGTGACGCCTCTGAAGAGTGAAATGTTGATGAACTGAAGTATATCCTGTATTGCAGAGGTGGACAAACTTGGGCTATGACTATAAATTTCAATTAAATAAGTTAGAGTATTTGCTAGTCGGACATATTCGACGTTATGATTTTAAATATATCTGATCAGAAATTGCTGTATGACACTCTGCCTAAGCCTGTCTGTTTACAGGGTATATTAAAAAAAAATGTATATGCAAATATATATATATATATATATATATATATATATATATATATATATATATATATATATATATATATATATATATATAATTATATATTTATATATAGATATATATGGGAATGGGAATCGTTTGAAACTGGACTGAGGCAACATCCGTGAGGCATTTTGATGAAATATCCTGGCTTAATTTTTAATCTGGCCAACAGCAAATTGTGCAACAGTTGAGAGCGACGTCTAGTTCTGCCTCTGCCTCTGCCTCTGCTTCTTCTTCTCTTGTTGTTCCCGTTGGCAAGGTCCTAACTAATTGGTCGCTCGCTTTTGCTTATTCTCAGCCAATTGGTCGAGAGCCGCTGCACAGCGACAACAAATTGCATTTGGAATTCATGTGAGATTGAAATCGAGAACAAAGCACACACAGCTCGACCAGCGGCCAAGTGGCATGCAACACGAGTGGCAAAGTGCGAAAATTGAAAGTGCATGAGAAATGTGGCAATCAGGACGTGGAACGTGAGCTCAGCTCTGGAGGCGGGCGAAAGTCCTTGTGTTTTAGTAAACATTCATATGATTAACAGTTCATATACGTATATACAGAGAGGGAGGGAAAGAAAGAAAGAGAGACAGAGTGAGAAAGAGAGAGAAGGAGAGAGAAGGCCATGCAGTTGACTAATTGAATATGTGGCCATATCCATTAGACAGCTCTCAGCCAACATACAAGATGTATATAACACATATGTATGTATATATAGATCTGTATATATCATAAATGTCTCTATCTTATCAGTATTTGAGTTACTTTGTATTAAGAACAATGCACATGGATTGATGAGTTCATATAGACGTAGCTCTCAATGAGCTGTGGACACACATTTCGCTTAGATAAGATAACATCGTAGTTAATACGCGCATAAGAAAATGTCTTAATAAGTAATGTGATAGCAGGTAATAAACACCTGTGCAACATATTAGTGAAATTATTAAGAGATATGACTATATGTATATAATATATGTATATAATATATGTATATAATATATGTATATAACATATGTATATAATATATGTATAATATATATGTCACAGCGCCTTCACCAAAAACAGTTAACACCTTTTAAGGCAATCTCAAGTGGTTGTCCGCAGTTCACAGCCAAATTTTACAGCTACGTGTCTTCACACCATACACTAGTCTACTAGCAACTATAAATAATCAAATATGAAAAAAATTAAGAAAAAAAATAAATAAATTTATATAAAATAAACTACGAAGCAACAGTCGCAGCTACAAAGCTTAAACTTTGCTTCTTCTATTTCTATAACCATATTTTTTGGTCCAATTTAGCGCGTTTCATATGAAAATATTTATGCATGTAAAACAAATTTCATTTAGATCTTGGCGCATTAAAAACAATATTTACTTGTTATAAATTAAAATAATATATTACATTTATAATAAATTAAATTTCTAATGATCCAAAGCACAATTCCTCATCAGATCAATGTCAACATTAAGCTGACTTTTCTCCGTAACTCGCTAATTATACAAAAATAAAAAAAAAATTCCCCACTTGCACATTCACAATAGATAATAATTCCGATAGCCATAATCATCTGCAAGTGATTTGCATTCCCAATAGTTCGTATGGGGTTTTTAGTCAGACAGGTTAGGTGGGTCCATATATATATCTCGGTATAGGCCAAGTTAGTAAAGGCGACGTTGAAACCAATTAATTGAAGCACATATGTACGTGTAAATAATGTCAAGAAAACGTGACTAATTTTAATAAAAGAGACAGACAGAGAGATACAATGAGACGGCGAGAGTGAGAGGGAAACTTTACGCTTGCCTGGCTACTAAACGTCGGGTAATACAGACTAATATCGACAATGAACCAATAATGACTTGTTAAATTTATACACATATATAAAATAATAACAATCTGTAGAGACTTTATCAACCGATTTCATTATCTTCCTTCTTTTTTTTTTGGGTTGCGAGAAATTTGGCATGCGTCTCAGCCCATATACAAAGTACACGTTGATTATTAGTTCTGCTCTGAGTAGATAACCAGAGCAGGGGCGTGCCAAAAGGGGGCGGTCGTGGAGGGTTTATACCCACGCACGCACACACACGATGATTATGATTTGCATGATGAATAATAAAGTGTAACAATTCGACTTAATCGAATAATGACCCCCCACTTGGGGGCGAAAAGATTTGGGCTTTGTCTGTGCTTATTTTACGGAAATTCCATCAAATTATTCAATAAAAACAAACAAAAAAGCACAACAAGAAAAATGAAATAAAGACCTTAGGGAAGAGACTTGACAATCGAAAGGTAAAGAGAGAGACAGAGACAGAAAGACATGCTGATTGACGGCGTGAGGGCAAGCAGCGAGAGAGAGAGTTACATGTGTTTTAAGTACGACGAAGTTGTTGCTAAAGAAACTGAGCGATTAAGTGGAATATGCGATTAAAGAACATGCGAATAAGAAAAAGACGCGACGTTTTACAGCTGCAATTCGATGGTGGTATGAATCGACAATTTTAAGGCGCACTGAGCACCGACTAACTGTACACGGCTACATTTAGTTATTTGTGAGTGAATTGTGCAATGGACTGACGCTGAGCGGGCAGTTATGGGAATATCTTTGGCACAGTTACATCTGCACATGTGCATGTACATACACTCATATAACGGTAAACATATTTAATGCATAATGTGTATGCTGCAGCAGTGCATGCGAAAAGTGTGTAAACAAGGCCGAAAACTAAGATAAATATTCCGTATCAAATATATAAATTTGCCAAAAGATAAATTACATTTATCGCATGTAATTAATAATGCTGAAAGTTTGACAGGCTTAATGCTCGTTATTTAGTCAATGCAATTAATAGCCAATTTTGTTTACAATAAATGGTTTCATTTATATATAATAAATTGTTATAATATTACTGCTTTTATTTTTGTAGATATACATTTTTATTAAATAAGATAATTTGCAAATTTGTTTTTACTTTTAAATTAAATCTATGTTTTAATGTATTTGTAATTAATGTAAACATTTTTTTAATTCAATTGATTTTATTTTTCTATATTTTATTTTTTTTTATTGTTTTTTCTTTTATATGTTTTATTATTATTTATAATTTTTTTTTTTAATTAATAAACATATTCATTTTTTTAAATTACATTTTTATTTTTTTCCAAGTTAAATTATATTATTTTTATTTAATAAGTCAAATAACATTTATTTTGCTTTGTATTTATGTAATAAATGCTGTAAGCACGCGAAATTGCACACAAAAAACGAACAAAAGAATTAAATACAAACCATTTACCATAATTGAATTGTTGAAAAATAAATAAAATAATAAATATATTTAGGTCTTTACAAAATTTAATTTGTAATTAGCTGTTTGCCTTGTCAAGCTCACTGTGAAATCAATTGTACGAGAGTGTGAGTGTGAGTGTGCGAGTGTATGTGCAGTTAGTATGTCTGCTCAAAGAATCAGCTGTTACAGTAACAACAATAAAAACAACAATTTGCAAAATCAACTTTATGAGCAGCGCTGAGTGACTTTTATTTTGTTTTTTTGTGTCGGATTTAGTTTCAGTTTCGATTCGCCCGTTGGCGCTCTCAAAACGTTGTTCGTCTCAGCCGGATTGGGACTGATATTAATATATATATATATATATATATTAAGTATATATATTTATCGGTGAACGCGTGTTATTAACCTACCTTAAGTTTTACATAGTATTGAGTTATCAAAAAAAAAAATATGATACGATATATATTTATATATATTTAATAACATCTATAAACGCGCGATTTTTTCACAAATATCAACTTTATTCTGTGTTGTGTTTTTAAGTTTTATTTTTAAAATAAATGAAAAGCAAAAACTCCCCCACATAGAGAGACGTTCCTGCTGCTAGTGCTATTATTCAATATATATATATAAAACTATATATATTTCTTTCTTGTCGTTGTAAGTTTAACATGTTTTTTATTCTTAGTTTGCTCTTATCACGCTTTTCCCTCATCCACATGCTTTTTTCTTCTTGTTCTTCTGCTGTTGTCGTTTTTGCTCTGCTTTAGCTGCGTCTGTATCTGGCTCTGTTTATTTTTGTGTCTTTTATCAAATTTTTCTCTTTATTTTTGATTTTATTTCTCACGCTAAAATGCCGCCAATCGTTTGACTTGCTCAATCAGCATTTGGCTTGGTTTCCCTATATGTTATATGGTTTCCATATAGCTTTGTTTTGTTTTTGATAAATCGAGGTTCTACATATGTCCGACAAGCGCATTAGCATTAGGAAATCACGAGCGAATTGCAATCAGTGTCCCCACCAAAGCCCCACATGACATGCATAACAAAAATATTGTAAACGCAAAAACCTTATTAGGGACAATTTGCGCGGCCCACAAACCTATAACTAATGATATGTAGGGCGAAAATATGTCACCTACAGATACCCTGTAGTTTATTGAATACAGAAATGGGAAATATGAAATGCATGCAACTAGTAGATACCATTTACCACATACCACAAATACATATATACCTCATATTCATTATAGATTTTGATTGATTATTAATTATTATACGAGATAGATAAAAAATGATTACATTTTTTATCATAATTTTTATCTCATCAATATCATAAATCAATTCAACCAACATTTACAGCACGATTATGTGCAGATATCTTTTAAGATAATTAAAATATAAAAGTAATAAAAAGATAATTCTAAATTTATAACAAAATTAAATAAATGCAGTAAAATATTAAGTGAATACTTGTTTAATATAAGAAAACATAGTTAAACTAGTAAAAGAAAACCCAACAAAAAACGTTGAATAAGCAAGTAAAGGAGAAAGTTAAAAAAAAACGTTAAGCAAAGAGAATATATAAAACAGATGTATGTAAAAAGTGCAGTGTGTAAAGAGTTTCCTTAAAACGAAACGTGGGCATTTGGAAACAGGTAAAAACCAATTTAAGTAAAATAAAACACTAGATAGAGCAAGAAACTCACGCTAGAAAAAACATTTAAATAAGACTGGATTGCTATAGCAAGAGTCAGTTAACCAGGAGTGACTCGGGTAATGCAAAGAAAAATTCCTGAAAAATAGCTAGAGTAAAATTGCATTAAAAAAGTGGACAAGAGAGCTAATAAAAATTTGGCAGTCAAAGACAAATGGAAGTAACGAAAGAAAACGCGGAGGTCAAGTCAAATAAAAAAGAAATTCTGAAATGATAAAAGTTGTTCAAGTGAAGTGAACTGAAACAAAAATCAACAACAAAAAATTGGACTTGAATAAATATAATAAAAATATGTATTAACGATATTAAATATTAATTAAACTGAATAATAATGAAATTTAATATATTATGTAAATATTTAAAATAATATAAATTAAAAATAATTACATATGTATGATTTATACATATATAAATTATTTCTTTACACTTTTTTATACTCCTAAATAATTTTAATAATTTTTCCATGCTGAAATAATGCCAAGATGAACACTTTAGTATTAGACATCTAGCTCGCCAATAGTAGTAATATCAGTTTCGAGCTAAGCTCAAAATTATTCAAATTAGACTAATTTAATACGAGGCAAATTAGTACAGGGTATTCGAATGCAATTGTTTTAGTCACGTTTGTAGTTGTTGCTATCATTGTTACTGTTACAACTACTGTTGCTGTTGCTGTTGCTGTAATGGTTGTTCCGTCACAAATTGATTTAAGTGCCATCGTTAACGAAGTTAAATCAATTAGAGACTGCAACGAGGTTTTTTCCCACTTTTGGCACGCGCAATTTAATTATGAGTGGGGAAAACTTTGGCCAAACGCAACAAAAATTTATGCAGCCTCAGTGGCAAATGCTGATTGAGTGTGTATGTGTGTATGCGTGTGTGTGCGTAAAAATGCAGTAAACCACAATGAAAGAACTGGAATCAGCTTTGGTAAATGCCACTCGCGCGGAGCAGCTCATGCAGAAATTTGCAAAGCTCATAAATTCTGGCAGTTGATTGGCATTTTTAACGGCAACAAGTGGAAATGTAGCCCAAAAACAATTGACTGACTGCATGATACTCGCTCATGATCAAAAATGGGTAAAAGTGAAATAAATATGGATATTTGCAAGCGAATTCTAGCTCAATTTGAGGTAGAGAGATGTAGGTAGAATTATTTCTGTTTAATTTTATACTCTATGCCCCAAAGGGTGCTTTAGACTTTCACTTTCATTTATATTTTAGCAAAAAAAAAAAAAAATATATATTTCACATGAATGTTTTTACATTAATTAATTAAAAAATATATATAAAAATATTTAATGTGTTTCAGTTATCTAAATTTATTCAAAGTTCATAACTAGTTTTATTAAAAAGCTAATACACCCTTTTGCATCGCATGAACGAGCATTAAGTAACCCCTAGTCCCAATTTCAAATTTTATTCCATCAAATCCATCTCGCAGACCCAAATCCCAAGCGTTGATTTGTTTCAATGGGTTCATTTATCTTCCGTGCGCGGATTCAATGTCAGACTACAACAACAACAACAACAACAATCACAATGAGTGTAACAATGAATGCTGTTTGAATAAATGCAATTTAAAAACTAATAATAACAGCGAATGCAAATGAAAGTCGCGCCTTAATGGCTTAATGAATGCCTCGCAAATGCGATATCAATTTTAATCAGTTTAGAAATTCAAATTTCGTATGCAAAAGCAATTTGGCTAATGGACAGAAGAACAAATTGCGATCTCATATCAAATTATCTAAACAAAACAAGGCGCGTAGTACTACGAGATACCCTGTTTTCGAATAGAAAATTAATTTTTGATCCTATAAATATAGTCCAATATAACAGCTGTTAGTTGCAGTGTGTAAAGAGTTTCTGAACAGACTGTATATATCTCAGTGCAATAGGTAAATGTGTGCGCAAATATGTTTTCGTTTCTCTATTCCTTCTTAATAACGGAACATATGTTGTGGGTATGCAAAAGTGAGTTGTTATCTATTTTTAGAATGTCTCTGCATAATTCCTTTTTAATCGACATTCTTATTGCCGTTATCATACATTTAAGTGCAGTTGTTTGGGTTTCTTAGTAAATAAGTGCGTGCGCAAGAAGCAATTAGTGTGAATTTATATATATATATATATATTTATATAATAATATATATATATATATAATATTGCAAGCAATTAGTGAGTGTGAGTGTGAATGAATGAATGAATGAATGAATGATTTACAATTAGTAAAGCTGTTTTTGAGCACATAATTCATTAATATAAATTAAAAATTTGACAAATTTAATTATAATATTTATATAATTTAAATATATAAAAAATAAATATATTTATACATTTTATATATTTTATACATTCTCTATATTCAATTTATTTTATATAAGCAAATTTAAAAAATATATTAAATAATGTTATTAGTACGACTGCTCAAGTTTACCCTGTAAGCACAACACAAGCCATATTTAAGCTAACAATAATATTATTAAAACTGGCTGATAAAAACCAACTGGCAGTCAGCTGGCTGGAAGGCATAAAAAGCCACCGTCGAAGAGGTACATATAGCACAGAGCGCATGAGGTGGAGACGCTCGTAATGTGTGCTCGTATTATGTTGGCTTTGCGGAGACCACAAGAAATGTTTATGCCAGTTGTTAAGCTCGTTGCACACGTGTAGCTCACGTCTGAGAGTGTGTGTTCTGCGGGTGTGCGTGTGTTTTTTTTTTCTTTTTTTTTTTGGGTATACGTGCTAAAAAGTTTTCACAAATTGCAACCGCAAAGCCGCAACAGCTGCGGTGCATTAAAATTCTATCAAATATTTTGTGCAAACAAACAGAATTCATTTTTAAATTAACTTAATCTTCTTTGTCTATTTCGCAGTGATTTTCAAGAAATATATCAACTATATAAACTGCCCAACTAAGAGTACAGTACATATTCAACGACACCACCGAAAAATTATCAGCGAGCCAGAGTCAGAGCGAAAGCCACATACAAGAACAACAAAAAGAGCCGCCCAAACGCTTAATTTATATAAACTTATAAACATATATATATATCGTAAATGGATCTAAAGCATAGCGCCAGCGGCACAGCTGAGAACGCCGATTCATACATCGCCAGCAGCAAATCTACAGACATGATCACGCCCAAGGAGAAGGAGAGCAAAGCCAACAGCAAAGCCAACAGCAAAGCCAACAGCAAAGCGGCAGCAGCTCCAGCCGAAGGTGAGCTTAGATTATCACTTATTTCCATTACACCATCTCTTTAACATTATTGCCTTAAAATGATCTTTTTAACATTGTCTCTTAAACACTAACAATTAAACAACAAATTAAAAGATAAAACAATTCTGAGATCATTAACATAATGATCAGTATTACAAACATGTTAACAATAATTATTAACTAATTACAAAAAACTTAAATATAATACTTAAATATTAACTTAAACATTAAACTTAAGTACACAACACAACACTGCACTACACTGCGACTGACCCACAGCGACCCAGGGCGGCGACTGAACTGGCACCGACAACAGGCGCGCCTTTTATACCTGCAGAAAGGTCACTCAAAGAATAGCTCAATTGCTGAGTCTTCTTTTTTGGAGTTCGATTCTACGCTCATTCTGCTGAGAAGTCAATACATTGGCTTTGCATATTGAGTTATGCGATCATTAGCATGTACACGCAATTAGGCTGGACAGTAAAAATACAAATTTATAATATTACATACATTTCATATATATATTAATATTATATTTAAATATATATACAATTTAGGATAATTATATATGTAATATATATATATATATATATTTAAATTTTATATATATTTAAATAACTTCTAATTATAATATTTTCCTCTCATTACCCTCAATTCAATTCTGAGCTCTTCTACCTCCTCCTCCTCTTCTCCTCATCCTCTGTTCCTCCTCCTCGGTAGAATATTGAACTAAAATAACGGAATCAAAAGAGTTGCAACCAGCGATCTGAGTGCAGTGGATAGTGAATATATATGTAACCAACACACACTGCTCATTTTACAATCCACAATACTCTTGCAGTTAAAAAACTCAATAGGATCATGAGATGACTTATTACTTAACCTCCACAAAAATAAGTTCCACTAGAGCTTTAAAGTGAAGAATTTGCATAGAAAAGAAAAAGAGATGAGCCGATGACACTGACTAAGTAGTACATGCACATATATACATATTCTTGGTCTCTTATACTGTATATTTCACGATCAAGCTTGAATACCCATTTAATGTCAAACAAATCGTTCAGAGAGCACATGCAAGCGATTTTATCTGTTTGATTAGTATGCAATGCAATGTGATTCTAGTCACGACTGTCACACAAATCTTCTGTGACATTAACTACACTCAATATGTGTGCATGTGTGTTTGACTGTGTGCCTGCGTTTAGTAACTAAGCATTTGCATGCAAAACACTTTAAGCACACACAGAGGCACACACAAAGCGGCCATTTTGATTTAACTGCACCTCAAGGTATGCAGTCGTTTTGTTTGCATTCACTGATTTGCGTGCAGCGCTTATACTATATGCATAAGTGAGAGAGAGAGAGAGAGAGTGAGAGATTGAATGAGAGAGAATCCAATAGTAGGTGTGTGTGTGAGTTGTCAACTAAAAATAACAAACATCAAAAGCTTTTCTTTCAGTTCGCATTTTCAATGCCAAACAACTAAAAATGTTAAAGCACGTGCCTAAAAGTTAACAATTAGAGAGTGATCAACTAACAGTTACTCTATTTATACAATTCAATTTTACTATAATTTGTTTAGTTATTATTTTACTTTGTTTTATATATTTTTTTATAATTATTTAAATTTTAATATATATTTTTTTTCACTTAATTTAAAATTTAATAATTATATTTATATGTATTTTTACAGAATTTAATTTGTATATATTTTTTTTTATTTCCAATTGTATATTTAAATTTTATTGAATTATAATTTTTGTAAGTTGTACATTTTTTTATGTATTGCAATTGTACTCAATTTATTTTTCATAAATATTTTATTTTTGTATTTTACTTATAAATGATTATTATATTATATATTATATATATTTTGTAATAATAATTTTCCAAAAACTGATTATCAAGTAAAGGAGAATAATACCTGCCAAATGTGTAAGAGCCTATATTAAACATATATATTTCATAGCTCTAAGAAGCTCAGCTAAAACTAATCCTGTAAACCCTAAAGCACGACTGCGTGCCATGTGCCATTTGCTTTAGCCTTGTGACAGATAACAAAGTTCTACGAAGGCACAGCTCAAGTGGCTGTCACACATGCAAATACATACACTTATGCACATATATAGGTATATATATGCACTATATAATATTATTTACTTTGTCTACTTTTGCAGGCTACAAAGTCTATGCCAGACGCTGGGCGGTGCTCATACTCTTTGTATTCTATTCAGCCTCGAATGCCATGCAGTGGATACAATATACTATTATCAACAACATAATAACGCGGTAAGTGGCTTACAGAGATAGAGATAGAGTGAGACAGAGCGTGAGTGGTACAACTGCAGGTGGAGGCGATGCCACTGGCTGAGCCACAAATATGATTTTGAGCACAATTTTTGGTAACTTTGTTTTAGAGCTTTGCATATTTAATTAAAAGTTGCTAAAGTTGATGCGAGCCTAGAGTGGTGTCATGCGGTGCAGATTATTAAATATATATATATATATATATATATATGTATTTCCATTGCAGCTACTATGGCATTAGTGATAAATGGGTGGATTGGACGTCCATGATCTATATGATATTATATATACCGCTCATATTTCCAGGCAGTTGGTTTCTGGACAAAGTGGTGAGTGGTGCAAGTGGTGCACACTTGCTAAGCTTAACTGGCTAACTTTTATCAATTCTAATTAGGGTCTGCGCATAACGGCGCTCGTTGGCATTGTGGGCACCTGCATAGGCGCTTGGATCAAAGTCTTCTCGGTGGATCCATCGCTCTTCTATGTCAGCTTCATAGGACAGGCAATCGTGGCGCTTGCACAGGTAAAACTTTGAACCAACAGATATATACAGATTGATATATAATATATAACTATATAATTATTATAAAATTTATAAATCGCATTTAAGGTTTGCATTTTGTCGCTGCCTGCGCGTTTGGCTGCCGTTTGGTTTGGGCCCGATCAAGTTTCATCGGCCACTAGTGTTGGCGTCTTCGGCAATCAGGTGAGCCAAAAAGCCTAGCTTAAAGCGCCTCGCTGCCTTAAAGCTACAAATATTATGGTTGCTCTCGTGCAAAACGGGGGTCATTTGCATGAACAAGAAAAGGGCTGAGCTGCAGTCGTATTTTCGGTCAGATTGATGCCGCAATGCTTAGCTGACATGCGAGAATGACATTCGTGCCCTCAACTTGGCTATCTCTTCCTCCTTTTTTCGGGTCCATGCACATTTCCGGCCAACGGAAGTGAACCTGCCCCATCCGCACGGCCACCCCTTTTTGGATAGTTTCTGCTACACGACGCGTGCAATCATCAAATTGCCAAAAGCGTCTAGAAAAAATGCTTAAGTGTGCGTTGTGTGCAAGCTGACTGACTAGAAAATACCCTCTAATTAATGCTGACACATTCCCTAACTGACTAGAAAATACGCTGTGCTGAACTCTGTACGTGCTGTGTCAACTATTCCTTTGGCAATACAAAATCTGCACTCAACAGTACTTGATTGACTAAAAAATACCCTCTATTTAAATACGTTGTTGTTGCTGTTAACACTCCACAGTGTATAAGATTCTTGTGCTAAAAACAGAGTGAGAGACAGAGAGAGAGGAAGAGAGAACGATATAGGGACAGATAGGGAGCTATAGAAAGAGAGAGAGCGGGAGGGTGAGATCAATAGCGAGAGCGTTAGAAAGGGATAAAGAGAGGCAGAGAGAGCGATAGAAAGATATATATCTCTCTCTCTCTCCCTCTCTCTCTATAAACAATCTATGTAAGGTATGCAGGCCACTCTACATCTCATTGCATTTATTATATATATGTAGGGTATATTAGATAACAAGAGACAGCTGAAATGGGAGCTAAGCAAACGAATGCACATCCCGCTGCACTGCAAATGGAAATCGGGACGAGAAAAAGAAAAAAGAAGACGAACATGGAGAGAAAGCTCTTTGAGCACATTTTCAATTTATTCGACTGTGAAAACAAACGAATTGACCTGCCTTAAGTGGCAAAGGTGGAAAGTGTGTGGCACGAGTGTGGCAAGTTTGTTGCATGTGTGGCGTGCAATGTCACATTGAGGTTGAATTATATTAGTTCCGTTGGCAGTTGCAACATCTCACTACGCAGCTGACCGCAAGCTGTGGCTGACTTAAGGTATTTGTCACACTGCCACGCCCACTTTAAGTTCATAATGCAATTAGCATGTGGCCAAAAATACCCCAAATGCCAAAATACCAAAAGCCAACCACAAAAAGCAACAACAAGAGAGAGAGAGATAGAGTAAGGAGGGAGGCAAAGTGCTTGCCACATATTGCATAATTGCATCAATAGCTAATGCCACAAAGTTGCAACTAATTAATGCAACACTCTGCGGCAACATCGAGAACTTTGCTGACTAAAGCAAAACTTTCGTCCTGATAATGTGCGAAGGCATAAAACTCAAGTATTCACTTCACTTCTTGCAAAACTTTGCGTTGAGAGACAAATTTTTGCACAGATTTTCATAAGAGGCAATAAAAGAAGAAAGAGCTTAAAGTGAGATAAGCTACATTTTCATTAAATACTAGAAAAATATTCAGCATATGTATGAGCATAAATATGCGAGATAAAAATACTTTAATAAATCACATTTGGAATTTCTTTTTATTTATTATTTTATTTTATATTTATTAAAATTTATATTCTATATTTGTGATTAATTTTATTTAAATATTTAACATATTTTTATATATATATTTATTTTTATTTTTTAAATATTTTACATATATAAATTAATTTTTATTTATAAAATTTATATTTAAATATTTACTTATATTATTTATTTAAATATTCATATTTTGTTATTTATTTGTATGTTTTATAATTATTTATTTTTTTTTTTATTAAATTTATTTATGCAGTTTTTTTTATGTAATTTATTTTTGTTATGCCTTGAAAAATTTCTTAACCTATATCATAATAGAAACAAAAACTAGCGAGTTTTGTTTATGAAAATAAATTCGGAATAAAATACAATAAAACACTTAAAGTATTTATTTTTATATTTATATATATATATATATATATATATATATATATATATAAATAAAACACGCAACTAGCCACATAAAAACTTTATTTTAAAACTCATTTTTAAATAGCTCATTTAACAACTTTAGACATTTCGAAAGAAACTGGAATGAAAATTTATCAAATTTCTTAGCAACGACTTTGGCAACTGCAAAACTTAGTTTTGTGGCATTTTGGTTTGGCGTTAGCTTAGCGCATTGTTTATCATGTGTGTTTGGGTGTGTGCGAGTTCTAGTCATTAGATAATGTACTCGTGTTTCCACACATATGACCTTTGACATTTTGTTAATTAACAATACGTTGGCAGCTTATGGACACCAAACAAAGCTAAACAATTAGTTTGCCAGCGAACTGATTAGAGGAGACAACACGTATAGTGAGAGGGACTGCCCCTAATGCTAGCTGACAGACGAGCGAATAATGCATGGGACGTGCAACGTGTTGCAGATCAGCCAAATGAGGGCAACTCACCTGCTCGGTTGAACGTGCAAATATGCAGCATAAACATGCAAACTGTCATTCGACTAACTGTGCGTGTGTGTGAGAGTCTGTTTGTGTGTGTGTGTGAGTGTGTGTGCTGTCATATTTGCCATACGCTCGAGTGGCGCTGAAAAGGCTTATAATTTCCGCTTGTTGTTCGCCTGGGCCGCCATGCCAGGAAGTCTCAATGGGATGTGTATGTCACAATATGAGGCGTGCCTCTCTGTGCATGTTTGTCTGTGTGTGTGTGTGTGCGTGTGTCAATGTAAATGTGCCACCTGCAGCACCACCCACTCCCAGCATTGGCTGAGGTCAAGTGCCTGTTCAATGGAGAAAGCCAAATGCAAATGTTGGCTTTAAACTGCCGCTTGGCAACAGTCGAACAAGTCGAACTTGCGGCCCGAAAATAAAAAAAATCGCTGACTGCCACTCAGAAGAAAACAAAAATAGAAGAAAGGACGCAAACAACGTCACACTGAAGCTTAAATACCCTCTCAAGTCAACAGTTTCAGTAAATGAATAATAAACGTATAAGAGTTTATACACCAGAGCACACTTACCTCTCTGCTCGAACTCCGTTTATTCACCACACTCACTTTCTCGTTCGCTACGCGTGGGTTAGTTGCGCGCCAATTCTTGAGTGAAGATAAAAACAAACAAAAAGTGCGACACTTATTTTATCTTTCATTCGCAATACATTCAAAAGCGAAGTACAAGTAGTATACAAATAGAACACATTTTCGGAGATATACAGAGCACGCAGTTATTGCTTTAAAAAAAAAAAAAGTATTTAATTACGAGCGCGAATAATCAGCTATAGGCGAACGCACAAAAATCAACAGATCATCAGGACAGTTTCGGAAAGACTAAACTGCGTCGCAAGACTGCAGCCTGTGCTAAGTCAGCACTCACACTAATACATTAAGAAGAGAACGCAAGTTGTATGACTCCTTTGCGCTCACTCGGCTAAGCCTATAAATACTTCTTGTAGCTGAAGATAACGGGATCGAAAGCATCGTGATCAATGCTATGGCTGCATATACTTTACACCACTCTTCTATTATCTCTCTCTCTCTCTCTCTCTCTCTGGCTGTCGCTTTATGTTTACTCTCACCAATTGCAATGACTCGATCTAGAATATTTCTCTATTTATTTGAGTGTTGCACATTTCATGTAAAAATGAAAAAGCTCTTATACTTATGGTATAAGAAGAGTACCTAAAACGAAAATCAAGCAGCGGGAGACGTTCGCAACGCTTGACATTGAACGCGCGCCGCCCGCCTCTTACACCTCACCCACCTTCAGCTCGCCCAGGGTTGCCAGCGTTTGCCGCCTTATCTGGCAAGGACAACACACAGCAGCGGTAGCAGCAGTCGCAGCAGCCAGCGCCACAGGCGCAGACCCCCATTTTCATAGAATCCGAAGAAGCGGATTTGCTAGAGAAACAAGATGCAAGCATGGGTTTTGGCTTTGGCTCTCGTTTTCACTTTGACTGTGCCAGTTGCCAAAGTGCTGAACAAACATAGTTTCATTTTCTTTCATTTTTACACGCTGTACTCCTTGAGAATAGGGTATGTTGTAGTTGTTCAAGTGTGTGTGCGTAAAGGTCTATGTAAGCACAAGTCGTAAATTTAGAATAATATAAGAGTCAACCAATTCGAATATTCTTGTGTGAATAAAAGCAGTGAATGCGTCGGCTAAAATTATAAGTCATAGTAGTAATTATAATATAAGAGCGAGAGAAGTAGCTAGCTGGGAAGTAATAATGACAAATATAAGTAGAAATGAATGAGGTGAATAAACGGCTGCTGGGAAATTATAAGTACAAGGCTTATTAAAATTTAATGAAATATAAGAGCTAACTAGATAGTAATTTATAGCTAGTTACAGAGTATCTGGCTGACACACACTCTTCAGCAGTCGCAGCTACAAGTTCTTTTCTTATTTTTGGTATTTTGGTATTACAACAAAGTGCTCTGCTTCGCATATGTAAACACGCCAGGAAATGAAAATCCCGCCTCGTTTCGCAGTTAACCTATTTCCTCCACCCGCATACCGTGTTTGTTCTTTTATCGGAAGCCCCCTCGGCTGCTTATACGATATCTCGAGTGGGCATTACTACATATATGTAGTTGAGGCGTCTGCTCTTTCAATTTGCTTGCATTATTGTCGAGCTCGCGGCGAGGCTCAAATATGTATTCTTTTAATATGCGCCCATTGCCACGCCCCCAGGCGAAGGCAATCCCTCTCGCAAGTTATTCAAATTGAATTTATGCAAATTGTTGCACTGGGAAAACGGACAACGAACCGCGAACCGATTATGCAATCGCAAAAGTAGCTAAATTGCGAAATACAGAGCATAAACAAGGTCAAAGCTCTTCGCGCAGCATTTCCACTCCAATTGGCAAATAATGACAGGTTTCTTATAAGAAAACGGAATAGCATTTCAATATAAGAGCTCCAATGGGCTTTTGACTCATTAATGAGCATATTATAAATAGAATATTAATATATTAATAGAATCTTATGTAAGTTAAGTTTGTATAAATTAATATAATCATATATAATATAAATTTATATGATATATAATTATTTAACGTTTAGAATAAACAAGTCGGGCTTTAAAAAAGCTTTCATTTAAGGCAACTCAAAGGCCCTAAAAATAATTTTAAAATTGAATTCAACTCAAATTTAATAAACTCGAGTTTTAAGCCTCCTTCAAGGTCCTTTGTTATTCAATTAAAAAATTGCAATTTATTCAAATTGACTTTTACTTTACGCGCAATGCAATAATTGCAAACAGAAGTGAATTCCCATTCATAAACTCATTTCAAAAAAATAATAAAAAAAACCCATGAAAAAATGTCAATTGATTTCGTCCTCAATTTTAATGGACTTTACAATGCGACGTCAGAAGCTATTTTTCAGCGTGGGCTAAAACCGATTTATGGGGCAAACAATGTGGCGCATCAACAAAAACAAGAAGTTTCTGACAGACTTTAAAATACCCTGTGAATAAAATAAAATGTTCAATTTGCGCAAAATGGGCTAAAGCAAAACAAAAAGAGACATGTGTATACCCTGGAAAAAAATATTTAACCTTTGATCAGCCTGATTCACTTGACACTAGCCTGCACTACAGGGTATACGCAGCATTTCGCACACAGCGGCAAAGCTGACGAAATATGCATGAGACAAGTTTTTGAGCTGGCCGGACTATCAGAACTATTGCCACATTTTGTTTTTCTCCTTTTATTTTTTTTTTTTTTTGTTTTTTGGCAATGTTTTTTGGCCTGAAATTGCGGCGCAAAACTTTGACGGACACTAAAATTCTGCAGCAGCAGCAACTGCAACGAGTGCAGCAACTGCCAGGCAGGACAAATAAATCAATTTTACAGGACTAACGCGAACATAAATAAAACGAGACGCGCCGAAACTGAAGCAAATGGAAACGGATGCTCTTTGTTTTGAAACAATAAAATAGAGAAATAAACGGCTGCAGCCGACTGCACAATGCGCGCTCAAAATTTAAGAAAAACTCAAATTATTTATGAGTTTAGTTTAAAAATATAAGAGAAGAAGGTGAAACTGTAGAAGAGAGAAACTCGAAGACGCAGGAGGTGGGGAGGCGCTGCACAAGTTTAAAATGAGTTTAAATTTTATGAGAAAATGAGTTTAGTTTAAAAATATAAGAGAAAAAGGGGAAGCTGTAGAAAAGAGCAAGTATAAGATGAAAGAGGGAAAATTTAAGTTCAAGATGGGAAATGGATCAACTCAGCCAAAATGGCTCTTATACTTTTATTTTATTTTATTTTATTTTTTATAACTGTATAAATATGCACTTATACCTCCATAAATGCCCAATTCCTTAGCTGGGCGTGGCAATTGGTTTTGTGCTGCCTCCAATGCTGGTGCCAAACTCCGAGGACATTAACCAGGTGGGCGACGATCTGCAATTGATGTTTTACCTTGTGGCCGGGCTGACGAGCGTACTGCTCATCCTCATGGCGTTCTGTAAGTAGAGTCCGTATTGCAGACGACCCCAAAACGTAACTCGAGTCCGGCTTGCAGTCTTTCAGGATAAGCCGCCGACGCCGCCGTCGGCCGCTCAGGAGGCGGCGAATCGTCTGGAAGGCATGGCCGAGCAGCAGGTCAGCTTTGGCCAATCGCTGAAGAATCTGTTGACCAATAGGAATTTCATATTTCTGCTGCTCTCCTATGGCATCAATGTGGGCGTCTTCTACGCCATCTCCACGCTGCTCAATCCGGTACAGTTACAGCGGCACCTGCCCACAAGTGGTCCATAATTGAAATGTGGTTTTTCATGCAGGTGGTGCTCAAGTATTATCCAGGTCATGAGGTCGATACGGGCCGCATTGGCCTCAGCATTGTGCTGGCCGGCATGCTGGGATCCGTGGTGTCCGGCATTGTGCTGGACAAGACGCACAAGTTCAAGTAAGTAAAGTTAAATCAATTAATTAAAAATACGTAAAGTGTGCCAGAGGAGGGAAGAAATGTGGAAATTTCCCTTTGAGTGGATACGTTTATAAGAGAGCGCATATAAGTTAGCAACCTAACTGTGAGAAAGAAAGCGCAGCTGCTCAAAAGGGTGATCGAATTTAATACATATGCATTTTAGTATAATAGAGAGAGAAAGATAGAGAGTATGCACACGAATTTTGCTACTGTGGTAGACTTAGCTTACACAGCAACCAGTGAGTCTCTGTTGCTTACTCAACACAAAAGAAATAAGACATAAAGTGAGTGTTTAGTTTCCCATTGAGTTAATTTTCAATAAAGTTACCACCTTATGAGAGAATAGAAATGAGAAAGCAAAACAAAATCTAGTAAGGGAGCAATTGCGAAACATGGGCAAACTGAAAGAGAAATAAATGTAAGTGAGCGCAATTGAAAGTCAGCAAATGAATTTCGCACTCACTCGAAAGAAAAGAAATGAGACAACAAATGTGTAAAGTACCCAACAGAGTGCATGGTGAAATTTGAGTGGAACAAATTGCAAGTAAGCAAGGAGTTTGAGAGCTGCCATCTTGCTCGATCTCACTGCGTGCATAGCTGAGCTGTCATTGCTTATATTATGCATGAATGGTAGTCGCATCTCAAAGAGAGCACGTAGTTTGAGAGCTGCCATCTTGCTCGATCTCTCTGCGCGCATAGCTGAGCTGTCATTGCTTATATTATGCATGAATGGTAGTCGCATCTCAAAGAGAGCACTTTATTGAGCTGCTGTTTGCTGCTTTGCAGGGAGACAACGCTGGCCGTGTATGCTCTCTCCATGGTTGGCATGTGGATATTCACATTCACGCTCGACACGGGACACATTGCTGTGGTGTATTTGACAGCCTCGCTGCTGGGGTAAGTGATTCGCACTTATACTTTAATTGACTTATATTTGATGATTTATTGCACGTGCTGCACACAGCTTTTTCATGACCGGCTATCTGCCCGTGGGCTTTGAGTTTGGCGCTGAGCTAACGTTTCCCGAACCGGAGGGCACATCGTCCGGCCTGCTGAATGCCTCTGCTCAGACCTTTGGCATTTGCTTTACGCTCTTCTACTCGGAGCTCTTCTACTCGTACGGCGATGTGCCAGCCAACGTGGCCATGGCTGTTATGCTAATTTTGGGCACTCTTATAACGGCGGCCACCAAATCCGATTTGCGGCGACAGAATGCCCAAGTGGCCGTTGCGCCAGCAGCGGCTAATCCGTAAACTAAAATATAAGCACACACACACACACACATGTACACCTTTACACCTACACACCTATACATCTATGCATTCGAGTCGCTCTTTAAGCATTTGTTTTATTTATTTGTTGTTAACTTATATTTCTGTTGTAGCCTTAAGTATATCAAAGTGTTGAATTTTTTATCAAAATATAACACACGCACACACACACACACACATACATGTATTTATATACATATATAGGCATTTATTTTTTTAATTTTGTATATTGGCCGAAAGAAATTGCTTTTTTTAGCATTTTAGAACGTAAGTTAAAAATTTGAAAAGACTTGAAAAAATATTATTCAAAAGAGAAATTGTCAAAAACAGCTTTAAATTTTCACTTTTTTGCGACAAAACAATAACAACAACAAATCGAACACAATTGTTAACAAAAATATATATATATAAAATCGATTAAGCCCCAATATATAGCAGGCATTATTCCCAAATTCTACAATATTATATAGCCAATAATATATATCTCTCTCTATATATATATATATATATATATATATATATATATATATATACCTGTTTTATATAGCCAAATCTTTGTTAACTATTCTGGTTTTATGTCTAGTTGAATTGCATCTGTGTCTAAAATTATGATCTTAGCAAGCTAACCCGTTAGATACAGTCAAAGTTGCCTATATAAAAATATATATATCCAGCCAGAGTCGCAAGATAATGGCAATAGAGCAAATGCACTCAATAAATATATTTACTATATACTATATAGACTTCAGAATACCCTATAATATCAAACAATGTCATGCTAAAGTTTTGGATTTGAAAATGGCTTGGGATTAGACTTAAGAATTGAAAGAAAGAACAAAAGAGAATCAAATAAAAGCTTAGAGAGAATACTGGGAAACATGTTGGAATGAGTATAAGAGTTATAAAGTTATCAATTTAAATTTGTATTTAAACCCTGTATTCCCATTTTTAATGGGATTAGTGTATAATAAAAGCTGAGAGAATACTGGGAAACATGTTGGAATGAGTATAAGAGTTATAAAGTTATCAATTTAAATTTGTATTTAAGCCCTGTATTCCCATTTTTAATGGGATTAGGGTATAATAAAAGCTTAGAGAGAATACTGGGAAATATGTTGAAATGAGTATAAGAGTTATGAAGTTATCAATTTAAATTTGTATTTAAACCCTGTATTCCCATTTTTAATGGGATCAGGGATTAAAAGATATATTTGGATGCGAACTTTAGTTTTGGTTGCTGAACTTTAGATTTATATTTTTTGTGTTTTGTACATTTAATATTAAAACACACATGCAACATTCCAAACAATGCTTGATAGCGATGAGGGACTGTAGCAAAAAGGCTATGGACTAAGGGGGAAAACAGTTGGACGCTTTAAGCACAGAAGTTTTCGTGGAAAATGCACAAAAAACATCACAATAGCCACACCACTAAGCCCATAATACCAGATATAGCACATTGTGTATATATTTCTAGAGCAAATCCAGGAATGCAGAAAAATCTGCAAAAATTCCAGAGCCCTGCACTTTGTGTACATAATTCTAGAGCCAAGCAACTGTAGGCTAAGCCCTGAACTGTTACATGATGTACATATATATGCGCACACACACACAGAGACACATATACAGACAGACAAAGCAATTGTACACTAACAATCATATCTAAAATGTGTTAACGTTAATTTTGAAGTATTTTACACTTTGAAAAGGGAAATTTAAATTATATATATATACACAAGAACTATAAAAAAATAAAAAATAAAATATATATATATATATATATATATATAAATATATATATATACGTCTATAATGCGTATACTTGTTGTGACATAGTTGAATTAACTAAAACCTAAAACAAATTAGCACACTTTTAAAGCAATTTTGTAGATAGCTTTTAGGCCAATTGCCAGTATTATGTATTATATATATATATATATATATATACACCTATTATATATATGCATAAATAAATATATCTAATCGTATTAGTTCACTCAACTAGTGTCAATTGTCAAACACCGGAGACTACCTGACAACCTAAACAAAAAAAGCTGTTACTAATTATAAACAACCTACAAAAACCACCTATTAAAGAGATATATGACACGCACACACACACACACACACCCACACACACATAGTCGAAAAGTTATTACATTCAAAATGAAAATGATATATAAAGATATATATGTATATGTGTATAGTTGGAAAAAGTATTCAATAAAACCAAAAACTTAATCAAAAAATTGCCAACTGAGTTTTTCTTACCAACACACATACATACATGCATACATACATATAATTAAAGTTGTAAATATATATATATATATATAGATATATTTCTAGTATTATTAACATATACATTTGACGCTGATGGAACATGACACATATATCTTAGCCTGGCAAACAGCAAGTAGAGCAAAAATCCAAATTTGACAAAAAATCAACTTAAATTAGCAAAACACAAAAACTTAAATAAAACAGTTAAGAGCAAAAGCAAAAGCCCCGCCCAAACCCACGGCTGCCGCCCGTCGCCCGTTGCCCGTTGCCCGTCATCATCATCATCTCAATGCGCTGTGCCCCAGGCGCGCAGCAATGTCAACGCCTTGTTTAGGTAGGCCGCCCATTCGTCGCGCTCCTCCTTGGTGTCGGCCGAGAGCAGATGCCGCACCGTTGTCGTCCGCCCGTTGGGCACTAGAATCAACGACTCCTGATCGGTATCCAGAGCTGGACGCTCGCACTCGAGCAGCATCGTGTTGAGGCGTGCGCATATGTCACGCGGCGCTGTGCACACTTTCTGTGCGCTGCAGCCATTCAAATCGATGCTGCCCATCGGCGCCTTCTTCTTCTCATCGTCGGGATACTTCCAGTAGCTGAGCTGGGAGCCATTCAGATAGCACCAGCGACGATGCCAGGCACCAAAGCCGGAGATATCCTCGAACATGGTAAGGAAACCCTTATACTCCACGCTCACCGACAGCTCGCAGTTGACCTTCATGTGCACGGTGCCGTCGAGCGGGCTAACGCCCAGCACTTGTGTCAGCGTCCAGCTGGTGCGCTGAATCTCACGCAGCGAGAAAATGGCAAAGCCATATTGCACCAGCTGTGGCGTGCGCACCACATGGGGACCGGCGGGACTCTGAACGGGCGGCATCACTAAACGATTCTCGCCGCCCTTCTTCTTGGGCGTCTTAATGCCGCCCTTCTTATTCACATTGATGTGGTACTTGAGCTCGTGCGGCAGCTGATCCCGCTGCGCCAGCATCCCATAAATCTCCAGGGTAATCTGTTGAGGAAATACCAAAAATATTAAATCTCTGAGTCGAGCAAAAACGAAATTAATCTCTGGCTTACTCGAAAGTCCGCATAGACATTGTTGAGCTGCAGCACATCGGGAAATTTGACTGAGAGCAGACCGGGCATGGTGGGCACCGTTTTGGTGGCCAGCACGTGCTCATTGTACTTGAGCAGGCAGACCAAATGGTGGCCATTGATGCTGCCCGTTGCCATTTTACGCACGTACTCCTGTCGCAGCGGTATCGTGATGTCCTTGACGGTCAGCAGGCCCTTCTCTTTGGGCGCGCCCACAGGCCGTACGCTGTTCTCGACGCGCAGACGCTGCACCTCATCCAAACAAGCCTGACGGCGATGAGCTGCAAGCAATGTTTGATTCAATTTAATACATCTAAATTGATATATGTGCTCAAGAAACACCTACTTGCTAGCAATAGATAACGTTCACCCTCCACGGATTCGGTGGAGCCCGAAAATTCGACTGTGGCTGCGCACAGATTGAGCGCCTGGCTGGCCTGTCCAATCACCTGCTGCTGCTTGCAGACCTCGCCGAGCAGCTTCTTAATCTTGTCCTGCGCCATGGCGGCATCATTGGATTCGCGCGCGTGCTGCTCCTCCTCGTCATCCTCGCTGCTGGCCCCAGCCGGCTCCACGTGCTGTGGTGAATCGTACTCCAGCTTATGCTTCGCATGGCAATCGTTGTTCAAAGCGGAGCGCACAATCTGCTGCTCACGGCAAATCTTGCGCACGGGCGTTGAGTTGGAGCTCTGTGTACACAATTGAGAGATGAAAATTATTAAGACTGAATCATATGTGTGTTCAAGTTGCAGCCTACACTGGCATTCTGCTGACGGCGATAGAAGCTGACGGTGTGCACGAGCGTCACCAAGTTGTCATTGTCCTGATTGACGCTCAGCTCAGATTTTACGGGCTGCGCACCATTCAGCTGGCTGTGTAGTGGCGTCTGCACATCCATTGCCTCCTGCTGTTCCTCAATGGTCGGGCAGAGAGCAGCACCGGCGCCAGATGTCTTGCGATAGGAGAAGCTATTCGAGGCTGTGGTGCCCTTGCTCTATGTCATTGGAAGTCAAATTAGAGAAAAGTTAACAAATTGATTGGAATTGAGGCTACTCACGCCCAGCGATAGCTGACTGGCATTATGCTCATCCTCGGTGTCATCCTCCTGGGTGCTGGCATAGTCGCCCACTAGCGCTTCATCCAAGTAGTCATCGATGCCCGCTGAGATTTGCGATGAGTTCATAGAGCTGTCGCCGTCATGACTATAATAATGATCCTGTTCCGCATAGCGTACCTGTGGAGTAGGGAAAGGTTAAGGGTTAGACACCGCCCGCTGTGCGTTGCTTATGCTACCTGCGACTCACCTTTTTGCCCTGTTGTTGTTGTTGTTGTTGTTGTTCATTGCGCTGCACCGTGTGCAGTATCTCGCGGCCCAGGCTGCCGTTGCACATGCCCGCACTGCTGTCCTCAGTCTGTGACTGATCCTCCTCCTCCGCCTCCGCCTTCTCTTCCACATCCGACTCATCATCCATGCAACTACAAATTAAAAGAGATTAGTTTAAGCAGCTACACAAACATTTATTAAGTGCCTTGTCTAGTTGTGTTAAAGCTAATTGTAAGTAATAGTCAGTCTCTTCGAGTCGTTGTCTACTCAATGCAGAGCAGAAAGAGCAGGCAGGAATAGCATTTGTCAGCGCACCTTTCTAGCTCCTCCTCGGTGTCATTTATTGACGCCGTGGCCGTCGCACAGCAATTGTCGCCGCTCGAATCCAGATCGGATAGCGCCGGATACAAACGATCACCCAAATTGGATTTCCGGGCGCGCTTCGATTCCTCGTCAATCACATCGCCAGCTGCAAAGAGAGAAATGGGGAGAGGGACTCGTTGACTTTAAGGTGTTTCCCTTTGCTTTCTCAGCTGAGCTTACGTGAGCGCCGCTTGCTGCTGGCCATGGCCATGGCCATGGGCGGCGGTGGTGGTGGGGGCATGGGACGCACCACTTTGCTGCTGACAGGTGGCGCAGGCGGTGGCGCCACGGGCGCAGCTACTGTAAGCAGTTCCTTTTGCTTATTAAACCGATTGGCTATGATCTGCATGTCCTCCTGTCGCTGTCTATCGATGTCTTTGATGCGATTCTCGGCGCTGCTCTGAGCAGAGGCCACCAAGGCGGCCACCTTGTCGCGCAGCGTGCTCTCAGGCCTCGGCTGTGTCTTGAGTGCTTGACTCGGTTGGCTGGCCGCTCCAATTGGTTGCGCTGCAAAGGCAAATCCAAGTTAGACCGAAGCCTTCTCTGGTATCAGAGGCACAACTTACCTTTGGGCTCCTCCGCCGCCGTCGCCGCGCGTATCTGGCTAATGCTGGGCGCTGTGCCAATTGGCGCCTTGGGCAGCATGGCCTTAGCATTGCCAGTTTCGAACAGTTTCATGCGCTCCTTGAGCGACAGCTCACAGGGATCCTTCTGATTGCGCTGCGCCGCCTGAGATTGGCCATTGTTTGCTTTGCTCTCGAAGATGGCTGCACGGCCAGAGACGAGGCCGGCTTTGACCTGGGCAGCGGGCGCCGGCACGGATTTGGGTGCAGGCGCGGGCGCACTGGCTGCTGCACTGAAGGTCTTGGCCACTTGACTCACCGCCGTTGACTTCTCTGGCAAAGGCGGCTTGGCTGTGGCAGCTGTTGGTGCAGCTGGCTCGTCCTGTTTGGCATAATCATAGGTATGTTTAATCGTGGAAGAGTCGCGTCGCTGGAAACCTTGTGCCTCCAATGAGCTCAATACCTTGGGATCCCATTTCAATTGCTTTGTCTTGTTGCTGGCGGCGTCCGCGACATCGGCTCGGGTTGGACGACTGGGCAAGTCGGGTTTGGGCGGCGGCACAGCGTCCAGCAGCGGTCGATGCACATCATGACGGGCCGTGTCATCCTCCCATTGATTAATCGTGTCTGCCAATGCGGCCAGCTTGCCCAGCCGCTGCTTGCCACGACGTGGACTACGCGACACACGATCCACATTGTCGTCATCGTCGGCATGGAACTGCGCCTCGGTGCGATGTATGGGCGAGGACAAGTCATCCGTGTTGGAGTAGAGGGCGCCCATGCGCTGCAGTCGACTGCGCGAGGTGTCACGCAGACGGGCCAATGGCTGATTAACAGGCGGCTCCACATCAGCGGCAGCAGCAGCAGCAGCAGCAGCAGCAGACGCTGTGCTCGAGATTAGGGCTGCAGTCTGCTGCTGCTCCTCATCCTCATCGCTGCTCATATCCTGCTCCTGTATTTCGACTTGCACCTATACGTGCAGGCAGCGCGCGTAAAAATACAAACACAAACACAGACACACGCAGACAGACAAAGAGACAGCGAGAGAGGGAGAGAGAGAGAGAGAGAGTTGTAGCAAAATGCCAATACAAAGACAAGGGCAAAAACATCCACCGTATAAAAGCGCAAGGCATGTGAATGCATGTGGGAAAAAAAAAAGAAAGGAAAACGGAATAAAAATACTTACCCCAATTGGCTGGGCGCTGGTTATGTTTATCTCGATGCCCATTTCCAAATTCTCCTTGTTCACAGCCGCATAGTGACGCAGCGGCTTGGTGGGCGATGCCGATAGCGTTGCCTTGTCCAGGATAACAATTTTGCCAGCTGCGCTGTTAGCTGCATTGCTGGTTATTGGCGCTAATGAGCTCGTCGCTGTCGTCGTTGGCGTTGGCGTTGGCGTTGGCGTCGCTGCTGGCTGCGTCGCTTCGCTTGTCAAAGTGCACTCAGCTAATGGAAATTTGCTGGCATTTGTTATGCCGAGCGCGCGACTGCGCTGTTCGGCCTTTTCGAGCATGCGCTGCAATTATGGAATTCACATCAAATGCAGTTAGAAGACAATCATTATTTTTTGTTTGCTTTGTTTCGCTGTACCTGGGTAAAGGGATCCATTGTTGTTGTTGTTGTTGCGGCTGCTGCGGATGCAAAATGCAAATTACTCCGATCACTTATCTGTAATTTATTCTGTTGCACTAACACTTGTATTCAATTAATTATTTATTTATTTATTGCTTGTTAGCCGTGAGCACTTTATTCCTTTTAAAAACTAATTATTTTAGTATCTCTTCATAGATGCGCGTCATTCGAAACTTGTGCGCGTCGCTTCTGTTTTTTCACTCGTTCGCGACGTTGAGATTTTAAATGGGCAAGCGTCGGTATGGCAGTGTTATCGTTAGAGTTGCCACAGTGCCCAACATCACACAACAGTACTTATCGATCGGCGGCTGTTAATGTCAAGCAGCTAAGCATTTTGCTAATTTGAGGCAAACAATGTTGAATTAAATTTTTATATATTTCTGGCATTTAAAACTATCAGTTTTATTTACTTCAAATTAAAGTTATTTAAACACCATCTCTGAGTAAAGTATGCAGGAATGACGCTAAGTTATTTTATTTTAAACTTAACAGCTACTATTATAATGTTTTGTAGCTTAACATAATAGACCAGCTGTTATTCATATGTTATATGAGTGGCAACCACGTGCGATGTTTTTAAGTGGCAACACCAAAACAAAACGCAAGAGAACTAGTGGAGGTTTAAATTTTGATAAATATAATAAACCGAATGCCATATAATAATTATATAAATAAACATATGCTGCTTCTTATGCAAACTCGATTCATTCGTCGGTGAGTTGCGAATTGCTTGTGGTTTGTGTATCTGTTGAGTGTAGTTCAGACACTTGTGCAACGTGAGTTAGTCTCAGCGCTGCCAGCTTTGGCTATAAAAATAGCTAAATATTTCCCATCGCAGAAATGGCCGAAGAGCGCACAGTTAATCACCTGTGGAACTGTGCCAAGGAGCTGAGCTCGGAGACGCACGCCGAGCGCTTGTTGAAATCATACTATATGTAAGCTCAATTTTATAATAATAGTGATTATGTGAATAATAGTGAGTAAATCTCTGTTTCCACAGCAATTGCAGTCGCAAACTAGCGCGTCACAATGTCCAGCTGCCAGAGGATAATATCGGACCGGCTCGCATGTGTGTGCGCTGTGGCAGCCAGTGGAGCGACGGCCGTTACAACTTGCAGCTGCAACCGCAGCGCTTGGCCAGCAATGCCAAGCGACGCCGCTTGATTGCTCAACTGGAGGCGGTCAGGGCCAAAGGACAGCGCGGAGAGCTCAGCACTGGTGCGAGGAAGCGAGCCAAATGGCTAAAGAAGCGCATGGCCAGCAACATGGTTAGCAACATAAATCCTTTATCCCAATGTCAACTAATCATAAATCACTTTTGCAGGCGGTGCAATGCGAGCTGTGCGCGCATAAAACAATGTTGCCGCTGGAAAAGCCAAAGAAACGCGCCAAAGCTAAAACAATGCAGGCAACAACAAAAACAACAATTGTGGAGAGCAAAAAACATCAAAATAAAGACATCAATGCGGGGCTAAAGCTAAAAATGCCAATACAGCAAAAACAAACGAAAGCGTCAACAACGCCAGCGAAGCAATCAGCTACAACAACAACATATGCTCAAAGCAACAAACAAAAGAAGAAGAAAAAGAAGCAGCAGCAGCAAATGAAAGCAACGCCAACGCCCGTGCAAAAACTACAATCGAAGACACAAAAACAAAACGCGCTGCTGCAGTTGGCAGCGCAGCTGAAGACGCACGCGTCACAAAACGCCAGCAAATCGCAGCAAAATCGCTTGCAAGCGTTTCTTAAGTAAAATAATTGTTATAAGTACGAAAATCAGTTTGTTTTGAATGGGCGGGGTTGTTAATTATATTTTAGCCGAAATACGTTTACGTAACTAAAAAATATAAAGCAAAAAACGCTAAGCAGCAAAAACTTTATGCGTTTAAAAACGCAGCAAAAATTACAGAAAACATTTATCAAAGAAAAAAAACTATGCCTAACAACTGCAATACGAGCAGATAATTAACCTGACGATGAACAAAAACACAAACCAAAGGCAGCTGGCAGTGAAACTAAACGCGCTCGCGTCTCAAAACGCCCGCAAAACGCAGCAGAAACGCCTGCAAGTGTTTATCCAAGCAAAAAGCTCGAATAAAGTACAAAAATCTGGTTGATTTGAATGAAAAGACTTGTAATTAAGCATTAGCAGCGTACGTGTATGGAACAAGAGCAGGCATTGTGGCATGAATCAGAGGCAGTGATTGTTGCAACCGGCTTGGAGCTGGCAGTTCGCTTCTGCCATATCTGGGAACCTGTCCGCTCTGGCCCTGCGCACGCACACACGTAGTCACGCACTTGGCTATCAGGTGGAGGCCCAGCCCAAGGTTATCCAATTCTTTTAATTTATTTCAGGCAACATTTAATTAAAAATTGAGTTGTTTAGCTGTGGAGCACGTCCTTCAGGGCAGCAGCTAGCTGTATCTGAATCTCGTTATAGTATGTATCTCTATCTTAAGCTGTCTGCTTATCTCCATCACACGCACACACACACGCATACACACATCCTGAAAGCTGGGCTTTTTAGCAAGGCTCCGATTTCTAACAACATCTGCCACTACTGATTCTTCTTCTTCTTTTTATTTACTTATTTCTTTTTTGGCTGGCAATTTCTTAGAAGATTTCTGGTTTCTGTGTGTAGTTTTTTTTCGGCTTCTTGCGGGTTGGCGAGCCTGTTTGCTTGGCCGAAATTGGTCAAGACGGCAACGTTGATTCTCAAATGGCCAAAAACGCTTGCATTTAAATTTACATTTTCAGTTTTATGCAACAAAACTGACTTTGTTGTTTTCCCCAAAAAAAAAAAAAAATAAAATAAAACAAAATGCGAGTAGTCGACAAGGCCATACTCTGTACAACACTCTGACATTATATAACATCGAATGCTAACGATGCATATAACTAAGACGACCATACATATGTATGTATGTAGACATACTGTATTTCGGCTGTCAATGCTCATCAGCTGTCTCTCTCCCCCTCTTGCATATACGTGAGCTTGCATATGAGACTAAGCTCCTTTAACTTCCCTTTGCACTGATGTCTACTGAGTATAAAAACTCTGCGTTCTACAAAGAAAGTGAGCAACAAGAACAGCTACAACAACAACTGCAGGCAGCAGCTTCGTGAGTGCCTGTTTGGCTGTTCGTGCGTGCGGCTTCGGCGTCGTGTTCGGGCTCGGGTTCGGGCTCGGCTCCCCCACGAACTTGCGGTGGTGAAGCCAACAGACCGGCAGTCGTTCTAGTCACTGGGCTTCGCCGCTGTTGCTTTTCAGTCAGTTGCGTTCGTGAGATTCACGGCCGCGCACACAAAGTCGCGCTTTAAAATTCGCAGAGTGCGCGTAAAGTGCTCAATTGCTTGCGGTCGCGCCATATCGCTCGCTCGCTCGCTCGCACACGAACGTATTCGCAATGAAAAGCGACTGCGTCTGCGTTCGCATTGGTTCTACGGAGAGCGCTGTTACAGAAAAGCTGTTGTTGTTTAGCTTAAGCAGAAAAGGTGTCAACGCCGGCGTCGGCGTCAACGCAAACAGCAAGAGTAAAGTGTATGGGTAAAAACAAAGGCGCAGTGTGACAAAGAATCAAGTGAAAAACCGGATGCAAAATTTAAAAGCATAAATCAAAAAATATAAAAAGAAAAAGAGAGAAATCACAAATCGAATACCAAAGTTGATTTTCAATTTAATTTCGAAGACTACTGCAGCGCAGGAAATGCAGTTTGCATTTTGATAAATGACCGGAAATGCAGACAGACAGTTAGCAAGCAGCGACTGCGACTGCGACTGCGACTGTGACTGTGACTGCGGCGCAGCAGACACGCCTGCGCTGTGGCCACATAAACTAAACAATTCCAAATGCCGAAGCCTCGAAATAAAATATTTACATTGAAAAATAACTTAAGCAGAACCACAACTAGAACCAGAAGAGAAAATGCAGTAAACAGAAATTCGATATGTTCAACTACAAGTGTTAATTAACAATAGAAATTGTTTATGGCTCAATGCAGAAAAGAAAATATATACATATGTAGGAAAAGGCAAAGCGAATAGCATTTGCCAAACTAATTTTTTTATGTGCCATAAATATGGAGAGAGCGAGAGAAAAAGTAAAAGTTCTACAAGAGCAATGCTTAAATCTTCTTTCCTTTTTCTACATATTGCTGTCTTTCTCGTTTATGGCCAACGACACACGTTGCCTTTTTTTTTGTGGATGAGTCACAATTAAAAAGGCTGGGCAAGAGACCAGCTTCAACTTAGCTACATAAAACATTTGCCAAGTAGCAGCAACAGTCACTAGGCCCCCCAAGACTCTCTTTCTCTGTCTCTTTCTCTCGTTCTCTCTGTGTACTTAATCTATTGCTAGTCTTAGCCACAAAGACGGCGAAAACAAACAAATAAACCGCAGAACAGACTAAAAACAAGCCTAGAGGCTGACGCACACACACGCGCACACGCATAGACACCTCCCACTATCCCTCCACCCTCAGCCGTTGCCTTGGTGCTGAGCGGCACTGCATAAACTAAGTATCGCATTATGAAAATCAGCCCAAACTTATTTCGTAATAGCATTTAATGACACATATGTAGAAACACATACACAGTCAGCCTGCAGTCACAGAGCGCACCTACATATATACATATATGTATACATATGTAATATAAATTCGTATACAGCTAATGATGAACAAAAAAAGCAAAAAAAAAAAAAAAAAAATATAACGTCATCAGCGCTGCGTTGATTTTCCACAGGCGCCAAACGAAGCGTGCAGCCAAATAAAAGCGACAATAACAAAATAGACAATAAAAAAATATAAAAACAATATATAATATTTTGAACTGCAACAAACGGGTCGATCTATCCATTAGATATTAGAATAAAAATAGAAATAATAAAAAACCAAAGAAAAAGTGACTCTGCTTCGCTAGTGTAGTCATTTCTATATTATATATAAATATTATATATATAAATATTAATATAAAATATAATATATTATATAATAATAACATATATTATATATAAGTATTAATATAAAATAATATAGAACAGCTCTATTTAATCAGCGATTAGTAGACTTATTAGAAACGAATAAAAAACTTGCAGCAAACCAAGATTATTATATATGATATATATATATTTATTATGCAGATATGAGCTAAATTAGAGCTAACAAAAATTAAAATCTGAGAAATGCAGAAATTACATTTTGTATTCTCTATGCAAGACCAAAGAATAGCTTGTGTAAAAATTTAAATAAATATATATGGCTAATATAAGAAGTGCAGCAACAAGTTTTACTGAAAATGACTAATAGAGAAATGATAAGAAAAATAAAAAAAATGTTGAAAGAATTCTCAATCTACATATTTAAAAATCTATACTAAAATTTTTTAAGATAATTAATTTTTCTTTAATATAAATATCTTGAAAAAAAGCTATACAATTCAAATCAGATGGAGTATTATATTTGTTTATTATTTTATATGAAGACTTTAAAAATACGTGGCTTTGCAACGGAAGTATATACCAGTATATACCTAACATAATTAGTTTGGACAATGCCAATGAACCCTATGCAGATACTCATTACAGCACGCACCAAATATAGTGAACAACTGACATTGTCTTGCAAATGAATCCTACGATATAGATATATTTATAGACGGACCAGACGTACACTGAGTCAGTCACTTTCCATAGGTGTAGCTACGTTTTATGCAGGGTATTGTTTGAAGCTAGTGTTGAGCAGAGAATCTGTTTACACTAGATCTCGTTGAGGAACTGATCTATTTATAAACACTGAACGGACCATAGCATGGATTGATTTCTGCTCTTCTCTCAGTGGGAGAGCTGATTTCTTGTAACTTCACCTCATATTATTCCTCTTTTTCGTCTTTTAATTTAATCTTTTTTGTCTCTCGAGAAACGGGCTGCGGTGGTGAAACGTTGTGCGAAAATCGTTAATAATATTTATTCTATAATATTTATTGCAATTTTTATAGAGAGTGGATCGCATTTCATGTGATTCATGAAAGACTGTGAGCTACTTTATTTTCACAGACAACTGTTAATTGTTAGCACAAAAAATAACAATAACAACAGCAACAATAATAATAATAATAATAAAAAAAACTCATACAAATCCTAAATCAAACGATCTACAAAACGCCATATAAACAAACATTAACACTGAACGCTTTGAATTAACGCGTTGTATGATAAATCATGGATATCGACTTGAAAGCCTCGAAGCGCATTGAAATTCAACGATTTTTACTGGGTAAGTTAATAGCAACTAAACAGAATAGTTAATAGTTACTTAACAGTGCATATTAACTAGCCACACGCACATATTCGTCGCGTGTCGGGTATGCTCTGCAATCAGGGCATTTACGTCTAAAGTTTCTCGAATACCTAACTGTATAACTAAATATAAAATAAAATAAAAAATATATAAAAACTAATAGGAAAATAATTGAAAGTAAAAAATAGCAAATATAAATATAATATAAAAAGGAAATACATTATAGGATAATATTTTAAAAAATTATATAAGGTAAATAAATTATTAATAAAAAATATAAAATAAATATGTAGAAATTTAAAAAATTATATAAAAAAACAAAAACAATCTAAGTTTATATTCTTTTATAAATAATAAATATGAAACAATAATGAATATTAAAAAACAAAAATATTAACAATGCTAAAATAAAATAACATAAGATTTATATTCAATTTCGAGAGTGTTTCCTCAGTATATCAAAATAAATAGCATGTAAATTATTGTTTCAAGTCTCTCCCTCTCTCTCTCTCTTTGTCTCTATTTATCTTTCAATTCTTCCAGCCCACCCCTAGTCATCTATAAATCGTTATCTCCGTCTCACATTTACCTTTTCTCACTGTCTCACTCTCTTACTGTCGCTCCAGCTCTAAAAAATATTCCGCATTAGTCAGTCTATAAATCTTCTTCTTCTTCTTCATCAACTACATTTACACTTAATGCCGCGACTTCAGCGTCGCTCTTCAGCGTTTATGAAACCACTTTAAGCACAATTATTCAAGTACAGGGTATTAAAACAACAATATTAAACAATTATGTGTGCAGCTAAATAGTATATTTAAGAAGCTACGCGGTTGCCTCATATGTATCTATATAATTTAGAAGACTTTGTTAATTAGGTCCAAGTCAGAGAAACAACCAGAAAAAAAAAAAACTTTACACAACTTTAGAAATGTTCATGTGCCTCGACTCGCCCTGCGGCCATATAATTTTCTTGTACAGCGAAACATTAATAACTCCCAGATTTATATATACATATATATTGACTCATGCCATGGACCGTCTACGATCGGGAGCTGAGCGGCAGCAAGCAGTGAGCGGGTTGCTGGCGCTGAAGCGCAGACTGAGCCAGAGACTGCCAGACTCTGGCTCTCAGCTTGAGTTCGCGTTTAATGCGCTTTGTTCTTTTCATGCTCAGACTTTTATATATTGTACAAATTTTATTAAACCAATTATTCGACTCTTTTGACCAGTGTTTCGCTGGCTCATGCAGGCCATATATATGTATATTATATATATATATAAATATATATAAGCCCTTCTCTTAACGCGACGGCATTAAGTCTGTGAACCTCAAGAGTTTCAATGCGAGCTTGGCAAAGCATAACAATTTCAATGCTGCAATATATCCAACTAACTATACCCTGATAGATTAAATTAAATTAATTTTTAATTTATCAAAATTTTGACAAATTCAATTTAAGATATACTAAATATATATTTAGGCTTCCTAATATATGCTCGTTTATTGAATGAGTCAATTAATTAAGTAAGTAGGGTATGCAGTTTTGTTAAATATAATTAAAATAAAGTATAGACCTGTCTAGGAGCTCTGTCTTTTCATTTGTAGCCTACGATGATTATTACTTATTTGTTATTATTACAAATACAATTTATATTTTTTGGCTGGTCACAACTCTAATAAACTAACATTTTTATTGGCTAGCTTAAGAAAAAACTATTTTTCGTCTTTTCTTAAAATATAATCACATTTTCATTTTACAATCTGAAATAATAATATAGTTATTAAAAGTACAAATAAAATAGAAGTGAAAATAAATAAAAATAATAATAGTTAACTAACTAATTAACTAGTAATTAAACTTAACTATAAAGTAATAAAAAGTTTAAAGCAGAATATACAAAATTTATTTTTTTTTTCTATTTAACTTTAACTTTTAACTATATAAAATTACATTTTATTATTGTACCACTTTAGTGTTTAGGGTTTAACTTACAAAACATTTTTCTATATATAAATCGAGTCTTTCATTTTTTTAAACGAAGTTAGCTTTGCAACTTGTTTGGGTGTAAAAATAAATTCTAAATTTTTTTGTGTGTTATAAAAATGAAATTTAAACTAATCAAAAAATTGAAAAGTAACATAAAATAAATATTTTTTATTATGTGTAGAAAAATTAATCTAATGACATAAATTTGTTTACTCTTAAAACTGTGAAAGTGTATTTGGCATTCGTTGTTGTTGTTGATGTCGTCGCCTCTTCATTTTTAGTTATTTTATACTAATTACATTGCGTCTCTTCAGTTCTTTGCGTGTTGTTTTTTTATTTCTTACAATTTTAACAAGTTTTTTGTTGGCAATTTTTGTTTTGTTTTTCATTGTTTACCGTTAAACCTACTTAAGCAGCGGAAGATGGGGCAAAGTATGAGCCAACAGCAACTAGAGAAACTGGATTATTTTGCTTTGTTTTTGCTTTGGTTTTTAATTTCTCATTTAATTTCTTATTTTATTGCTTTTGTTTTCTCTGCTGCCCAGTGAAATTGCTTTTAATTGTCTGCGGTCAATTTGTAGTTGACCCTTTAGGCTTTGCATATGAGGTCATAGACATACGCCAGAAGCTCATACATATGACGCATGGCAACAGTTGCTTAACCCCACGCTGAGCGCTCCAAGCAATTGAATGCCATTTAGTTCAATGGAGCGCATTAAATTCAATGCGTTGCCTTATTTAGCCTTAAGTTAACATTACCCATTTCTAGCGACTCTTCCACTACTACTACTACAACCTCTTCTTCTTCTTCTTCTTGGTGTAGATGTGCGTGCTCACTTTCGTGCCTCGCTTGCGACATCCGAGTATGAGAATACTTCGAATCTGTTTCATGTGACAGCCGCAGAGCAAACGCAGGAGCTGCTGCAACGCTGTGACCAGCTGCTGGCCAGCTATGGAGACGATCAGGCGGCAACAACAGCAACAACAGCATCAACAGCAGCAGCAGCAACTACAACAACAGCCATTAAATCGAATAGCTGCAGCGAAGTGGGCGCCGAGACCGGTTGCTATCTGGAGATGATGTCCTCAACATCAGCATCAACAGCAGCGGCAATGGCAACGCCAATTGTATCCGCCGCCTCAAAGACTTCGCGTGAGTGCCAGAAAGAGAAAGAGACAGAGAGAAAGAGAGAGAGAAAATAGAACTAGCTCTGTTGTCTATGATGGTAGTTATCTGTTAGCCAGCATGCAAGTAATTGACTTTAATTGCAGTGTCCACCTCGAGGGAGTACATCGATCTGAGCAGCAATCCGTCTTTGAACAGTGATAAGACCTTTCGTTGCTCCAGCAATCAGCATTTGGAATTGGAGCAGCATCCACAGCAGCAGCAGCAGCAGCAACAGCCACCGGAGCAGGAGCAACAGCTATATGACATTTGCCAAACGCCTGGAGAGGATGAAACCCAGCAAGTCTTTGCCCACGAACTGTTCATCAATTGCCCCTACGCTGATCTGCCCGCTGGCCATTTGGCCTTGCAGCGCTCTATCAAATTTGGCCAATTGCAGCGCATCGAGAAACGTTTGTTTTTCGACCAGAGCAAGAAATATTATTGTGGCATTCTGAACGATTGGATGCTCTGCTATGCGGACGGTCCAACATCGTGTCGGCCCAGCAGCAGCCTCTACTTGAAGAGCTCGGCCATTGAGATTGAGCATTTCGGCGAGGGTAAACGGCGTGAGGTTTGCTTTCAAATCACCACCGCCGATCCGGGCAAGAAGTTTGTGTATCAGGCGAACAATGAGGTCGATGCCAAAGAGTGGATACATGCCATTGAGGCGGCCATACGTGGTGAGGCCGTTGCCCAGGCGACGCTTAAATCGTTGCGCAAACTGCCCACACCTCCGGTGATGAGGAGAATCAGCTTTACGCCCTCAACGACAACAGCGGCTACAAACAACGATAGCATCTACGAGGAGCCGTCGCCCATATATAACTTTGGTGAGGCGCTGACACCGCCCCGACTGCCCGACAAGTGCAACAGTCCGAGCGCATTGGCCAAACGTTTCGAGTACGACGTACCAAAGTGTCCGCCCCAGCCGCTGGTCATGGACGATGAACCGGCGGGCGAAGAGGTGGAAACAGCTGAGTTGCTCATTAATGGAAGTGGTGCTGGTTGTAGTGGTGCTATTGTCACTAATAGTAGTGGTGGTGTTGGTGGTGGGGGTGCTGCTGCTGCTGTTGCTGAGCTCAAGGCACAGCCACAGCCATCCAGTTTGCATGGCAATTTGGCGCTAGACTTTCAGGCCAAGGTCAAGACGGTGCACAGCGAGCTCTCTAGTCAGCTGACGAGTCCGGAGCGCCTGAAGAAGGCTGTCAAGAAGAGCTACTCGTGCGGCACCAACAGCGACCCGGAGATGCTTTCACTAACCAGCAGCAACTGTACCAGCTGCAGTCCAGCCACACTCAAGGAGCAAAAGAAGCAGCGCAAGGCGGCAGCGCAAACGAGCGCGCAGACGAGTCCGCAGAAGACGCCCGGCAAGGATTGCGACAAGCTGGCACGCAACTGGTTCCTCAGCCGCCTCAACAAGTCCAGTGCGGGTCAGAACTCACGTTCCACGGGCGGCGGAACCAGCAACCCCACCAGCATACCGCCGAACGCCAAATGTAAGCAGAGCGAAAAAGAGAATCTGCTCAATGGCCTGGACATGTGCGACGGCAGCTATGATGGAGCACCCAACGAGCTGCAGCAGCAGCAACAGCAGTTGACTCAGCAGAGCAGCAATCCAACGTCGCCGTGCCTGAAGGCGGAAGCCAAGAGCAAGGTGAACATGATCATCAATCAATTCGAGAGCAGCGGCCATCTGTCGACCATGTTCAGCGTGGAGGCATTGGCAGCCAATGCGCTGGCCTCGCTCACATCCTTCTGCGAGAGCGATAACTGCAACAACTATGAGCCAATCATGCCATTGGCAACGCCGCCCAGCAGCTATCTCAAAAAGGTCTAGGATGACGCCTGCTGGATCATATCATATCATACATACAGATATATAGCACAGATTTATAAATTTATATATATAATATTATATAGAGTTAGGCTAGTGACAGAACACACATATTTTTCATGATGTTTATCCTTTCTCTCAACATTGACATAAAATTTTAATATCAAAACATAAGCTGATTATATACACTGGTATATATATATATATATATATATGTTTAAGGGGGTATTTATGCCTGTGTGTGTGTGTGTGTGAGTGTGAGAGTATGTAAGCGTGTGCAAAATAGTTTGAATTAGAGCGAGGTAGTTAATGCCAAGTCGTTGAATATGCCTCGCTTTAATTTTTGACACGTGCCGAATAACGTGAGGTGGGCATGCGCAACTGATTGCTTTCGCCCAACTGAGATTCCACCGTGGCCAAGAGAGCTTCGCGTTTCCGTTCATCGGGCACCAATATAACTTTCGCCGCCGATTGTTTCGGTGAGAAGAGGCCGAGCATACGTTTGCCCTCAAGCGCTAATACCCTGAAGTGCAAGCCACGTCCATTGTTCCTAATATCATCTATCTCATCCCACTGATACGACCACAAGGACTGATTAACAGAAGAGTAAAATTATGAGTATTAAACATAAATTAAGTTAAATTAAATCACCACTTACATTCCAAACGCCAAACATTTCATTGCGCTGAGTGTAGATCAAACGATGATTGGTAACTATAAGATATTCAGATTTGCCCACGATCTCCTCGCAGTGCACAAAATTGTCCGTCTCCGCAAATTTGCCCTTATCCACATCCCTGTCAAGTATTGTAATAGACATTATTATAGATATGGATAAATATGGTCTAGGTCCTACTTTAGCATCTTGTTGCCCATGGCTTCGTTGTAGCAATAGGGACGCAGCACATAGTCGTAATGTAGGAAGCGTGTCGGACGCAAACGTTTGGAATCATCAATGCCCACGGTGGCGCGTTTGACCGCCTCAAAGCTGCCGCTGGCAAAGTCCACAACACCAGCTGTGGGACGCGCCACCAGGCCGATGGCGCCCTTGCCCAGGCCCTTGAAAAAGCCCTCTACGCCCTGCTCGCGTGCGCCTGCAACGGGCTTGGTAACCACGCCAGTCACGCCATCAACAAAGCCCTGTCAAGTAGAAGTGTTAAGCTCAGTTCAGTGCGAGTTGCGGCTAGTGCGCTGTTTCAGCTCTCACCATAACCAGACCCTTGCCGCTGCGCGCAAGGCCTTCGTGGAAATTATTTGGTTTATTGTGCATGCCTCTTCGCCGCTTGAGTTGATATTCGTCATCAAAGGTCAAAGCAGCAAGACCTTTGCCCATGGCGCCGGTGATTCTAGTTGAAGAGATTTGAATTAATTAAATGTAGTCTGCTCCCCCAAAGAAAGATCTTACTTGGACATGGCGCCCGCAGCACCGCCCACGGTGTGGCCAAAGAGGGACTTGACGCCCAGCACAAGACCCTCAGCAAATTCACCAGGTCCTTGGATAGCGCCCTGCACACATGATTGATTAGTTTAAAATAGGCAAAGCTTAAGAAGAAACTTAAGTTTTTTTGCTCACCTGGAACGGCTCATAGAACAGATCCTCAACACCCTTCTTGAGGCCCACCACCAAGCCGTATGGATTTCCCAGCACATCCAGACCCAGGGCCAAAACATACAGCTGCTTGAGTGCCTGGCCCGTATAATGAGAGGTCACCTCGCTGATGAGCTGATGCTGTGTGAAGAACTGATATTCACGCTGAAAGAAGGCCAAGCGGAAGACGACATCGTTGACATCCGTTAGCGTTACGCCCACACCGTGCACCAGTGTGCCGAGGAAGCCTGGCAGCGATGTTGGTTCAACGCCAGCCATTGAGAAGCTAACATGTATCTTCAATGGACCCAAATGCAGATTATCATAGAAATGCTTTTGCTCCTGCTGCGAATGCTTCTCAAAGAACGTCGACAATGGCAGCTCAATGGAGTCCACATCGCTGCGGAATAATTTGGCCGCCTGCTCATCGGTCACTTCGTTCGAGAACATCTCGGCAATGGCCGTTAGGAACACAATGTCCACTTTGAAGTGAAACTCCTGTATCAGTATGGATGCGTACTTGTATTGCTTCACATCCGAATTGGGTATCACGCGCTGGACCACGCTGCATTCGATGAACGGCTTCATCGATGTGGTTGTGGCCACACTCTTTGGCGGTGCTATCGGTGCCAATACCACATTGAATATGGGATCAATGAACTGATTGTCCACCTGGATGCGATTAATTTTCACATGCAATTGATTCTGGAACGGCGACGACTTGCTTGACACCCAAATGGCTGGATAAAAGTTGCGACGCAAACGCCGCTCCATGTGCTTGGTGATCGTCATTTTGGTGAAGTTCAACTGTAAATCGTTTATGTGTGGTAGGTTAATATATATCTCTCTCAACTTAAATAATTATATTAAATATACCGGAAATCTGTTACTCAGCATATAGGTCTTGATATCCTTGACAGACTTGTCCACCAGATAGCGCTGAAACTCGGCTTCGATTAGGTCCGAGTCGTGTATGGTCATCTCCTTGAAACGCTTCTTATTTGGCTTGCGCGACTCCCATATAACGCCCGAACTGGTAATGCCCAAATAGAGTATATCCAGGGCAGACTCATTGTTAACCACCGATATGCCGATGCCGTGTATATGCAAATCGATGCTGCGCGTTATCGTCTGCAGTGCAGCAGTGCTCTCCGTGCGCTGGGCAATCGCTTCAATTTCGGTAACCAATAGCACACGCTGCATGCCAAAGAGGAACGATACCCAGTAGGCTCTCCGGCCCTCCTGCAGCCTATTATCAAAAGCAATTGTTAGTCAAATAGTCGAATCATTGATTGATTTGCATTGCACTTACGTAACGTTGCCGATGTGATCGCGCTTCAAGTCGGTCTCCTGTTTATCTGTGCCAAACACTAAGATCTTGGGTCCCGTCGGATCATCCCAAGCAAATAGAACACTATTTTTGGGCTTCAGAGAGTTCATCTTTTCCGTGTTCTTTTCGTAGTAGGTAAGATCCCTGTTGGTATGATTGATGATCAAGCCGGGCGCCTCCGATGGCTGGTATTCGGTGAATGTCAAGTAGACGCCACCCTCTGTTGACTGAACATCCACATTGACGCCGCCATAGGGGCTGTCCTGCAGTTTGAGCAGCGTACAGGTCGCCTCGGTGTAGTCAAAGGCTGGCGTTCTCTGCTTACCCACGCGCAGAATTAGCTTGTGGTTTGAATCGTTCTTGGGCCACAGCGGCTTATATTCGAGTTCATTTAGTGTGAGCCAAGGGTCGCCGGGTCGATTCAGCTCTTGCAATTCGATCGTGTGCCGGCACTTATTGTGTGCTATGTAGAACGGTATGAACGTAATCTGTTTGGTCAGCGAGTTATTTGTCAAGTGATTATGGACGCCAATTTGATAGTTTTGATTGTTTGCCGTGCAGGTGACGCCTCCAATCGAACCTGCCACATCCAACGGTATCTTCTCACTCCACTCCCCGCTTTCGATGCGAATGGCAGCCTTCTTCTTGTCAAAGAACAACTTATCACGGAAGGCCAAGAGTACGGGGCCAGAATACTCGGGCGGATGATACAGAAGCTCCATTGTGGACATGTCCGACTTGTAGGTGAGCATCTTGCCTGTCTTATTGATCATCCAGTACGGACTGTACAGACTCAGCACAATTTTGCCGGTGGACTGACTGCAGCTGTAATTGCAAATTACAAATTTTATTTATAATATAACTATTAATTAATATTAATAATATTAATTACCGAACAAATAGATCCATATCCATTTTAACATCTGAATCATACGAGGAAAATGTCCAAACTGTTACGCTGTCATCAATTTCAGGAATCTCAGAGGCATGGGACCAATCCTTCTCCAGATATTGCAAAAGCTGCTCAACAAATATAATAATTAATAAATTTAAATAAAAATATATTGATTCTAGCTTCGTTTACTTACGCGCACAACGAGCACACTTTTTGATTCGCTGCCATTTGAGGACATGCGGACTGTGGGCAAATGCAGAACATGTCCGGGATTCACCTCCTTTTCGCCAAAATCAAGAAAGTCCTCCTTTTCAAATCTCTGCATTACTGACGATGGGCGAACTTGGACATTCTCAACGTTCGCTCGACCCAAGCAGCCAGCGACCGACACTTTTATATCGATGGGCAAACAATTGCGCAGCGATAGCGGCGGACGTAAATGAATCGTATAATGGGCACTTTTCAGTCGATACCTGTTGGTGTTCTCAAAGAAAATCTCATGCTTGCGACGCTGCACATTGATGTTGAGTAGCTCGAATGCATCGATGGGTACGCATTGAACCTTACACTCATAGTTCATATCTGCTGGATTTATATACCAGCTGAGGCCTTGAGAGGACGTGTAATAGCCATTGATCGAAAAGAATAGCTCCCTGTCATCAGCATAAATGGCGTGCAGCGGCACATGGAAAATCATATTCGGTTTCGCAACGCCAATGACAATCATTCGATCCTCTGTCGGGTGGCGGCGATGCACCACAACTGGACGCGTAAAATGATTGTAGATCTAACAAAGAGACACATATGGGCATGAGCAACTGTGACATGATTCGTATTGGTTGAAATACGTACGCTTAAGACGCCATGAATATTGATTTTGGTGGTGCCATAGACCAGCAGGACTTGGGAGACGATGGCCCACTGTTCGCCCTGTGCGTTATTATCCAACGGAAAGTAACGCGTGTCGGCCTTGCTCACAGGCAAAACCACTTTATTTTGCAGATCACCGATCTAAATTAGATCGGAGTATTACTAAATTGCAAGTGATAAGCTAGTCTATAATTAATTGAAATTACCGTCACATAGAGATTGTAATCGTCCATTTGACTTTCGGTTAACGTGGATTGGTCCTTCACTTCCAAATAGGCTTTGCCACCAGCCGAAATCGTGCAGGTCTTTATATTTGCTGGGTCGATGCGTTCGTCATCTGTGCTGCCTATAGAGTGCAGCACCAACTGGGCGCTGTTAGTCAGATTGCCGCCGCGATGCACTTCGTGCAGCGTAAAGATGCCGCTCTCCAGATCCAATGTGATATCGAAGCCCGTATCGTTGATTACCACATAAGGTGCGACAACCTCTGGCTTTTGTATACCCTTTTTGTCGATGGCTTGCGAAAAGGCTTCGCCCAATTCGCCTAGTAGAGTCAGGCAGGTCTTGCTCAACGTTATTTCCAGATTCTCCTTGGAATGTATGCGAATGTGCATGGCTGAGTCCTCTTGGAGCTCGTCAAAATCATTCTCCATCTTCTCAATGCTCATATCGAATTGCAACTCCCAGGGTATATACTCTCTGATGCCATTACGTCCCACCACCTCGTTCAGCTCGATGATTGGCTCCCATTCGGCCATAAATTGATTGTAATAGTTCTGAAAGGCATGAAATTATTGTAAAATGTTTTGCAAAATAAATGAATAAAAGCATCACATACCATATTGAGTGTTAGGGAGCCATGCGCAGTCAGATTACGGCTCCAGTTATTAAACACAGCCGTCATGCGTGTGTCCAGTGAAATGAGCGGCTTTGTATAGTAACCCTGTCCCGATTCAATCACAAGCGTTATGCATGGAACCTCAATTACACATTTCTCTGTCTTGTGCGAGGCACTTTCGGGCAGCACTTCGATCGCTTCGGTGGCCTCTTCCACTTTTGTGAACCAGTAGGTTTTCGCATGGAACGGCTTTTGATACCAAATTGTGGAATAGTCCGTCGCGTCTCGATCAATGGCCGCCTTCTCGGCCGCACCACTACTAATGCTAACCATCGCTTTATTCAGCAGCTCAATCGTTGTCGGCGATATATTAATGGTAATATCACTGAGCTTAAGACTAATGTGCATGCCCTCCGACTCGGGCGTGGAGCCCTGCAGGCTGATAACAGCCGGATACAGTATATAGTGACGTGTCGCTTCGCGGCGCTCTGGCAAAAATGAGCACATATACATCTTAAGGGCATTGATTTCACCATTGATAATCTGCTTCTCGCCAATCGAACGATAATTGAGATGCGCTTGTGCCTGGGCGGAGAGTAAGAAACGTAAATAAGAAGTCCACAACCAAAGAGGGAAAATGTTAACTTACGTTAAAGACAATAGCATTAGTGTTCAGATCATTCAGGCTTTCAACCAATATTATATCCGGCTGATCTATATGTATTATCAGATTCATTTTCTTCGTTACCCCAGTGCCATGAACTAAAATGGTTAACAGAATGGTTTAACGTTATTTGACATGTATTAGAGATATAGTATATTATTATTACATACCTGACAACGTATCCACTGTCTTTCTAGCACTTTCTCGAGCCACTGCTGTGGCATCCGTATATGTCCTTTTTTCTTGCAATCCTGGCTCGCGCGGTTGCACATCGGCAGGCAAACTCAGAAACAATGTCAGCTTCAACAGAAAATCAATGCAAACGATCAAATCGAAGCTGCGCACACGCACTTCAGCTGCAATAAAAATGAAAAGACATAAAATTAATATAAAAATATTTAATATTGGCGTAAATTTAACTGCATTACCAAAAACGTCGTCCTCTTTTATAATTGCCGTCACATCAACCATGTAGTTCCATGTCTCCTTCTGACAGGTGTCAAGAATTCGATCTTTTCTGGACTTTTCCGCATCCCAATTCTTGCAGCTAAGATATTGTTTTATTTTGCTTTTGTTACTTCTGCGCGTATCATCCAATTGTATGTTGCAGAGCACAACGGATGCACTGAGCGTGCCATTGTTCAGCTTGGTGGCCTTCACAGACAAAAAGTAGATTCCAAAACACGCCAAGCCTTCGCCCATATCTAAGTGATTGATGAAAATTAAAATGAATATTAATAAAATACCAATTGGTAATCGCAGCTTAACCAACTAACCCTCCATTAAGTTTATAATGACACCATCAAATTGGAAGTTTATCTTGAGACTCTCGCATACTGACTGCGTGTCGGCTGAATGCCCCTCAGAGGTTTGTATCGGTGTTTCGGTGCGTTGATGACTCGGCGAAGGTAACGGCCTTGGGTTAACTTCTTTTGGTGGAAACTCGTCAATTCCCTCGCTCAAATTTTGATTCATTATTGACATGATGAGCGCATAGTCATCCATGAAAAGTGTCAGCTGCAATTAAGATGAATATTTATAGATTTAATTGTTAAAATATTCTGAAAGTGCTTTACGTTACCTCAACAGACTTTAGGTGACCCGACAGATTGATTTCCGGCACGTCTGTGTACCAAGTGAAGGAGAGATTGCGAGTGATTGATAGCGTAAAACTTATAGGATCCATCATATTCACTTTGGTCTTGATACCAAGCACAGCATCCACATCTAATTATTGATTAAATATAAATACTCTTCCAATTTGAAGGCCCATCTATCACTACTCACCATCGACCGATCTATCTGTGCTATCCAAAATAACAACCTTCGATATTTTGATATCTTTCAGTTGCAGTTTTATTTCATCGATGACTGCGTTCTGGTCCATTTGCGCCACTTTCTTCTCGATGGTATTATTTGTCATCTCCAGCAGACCCAAATCAATGGCCAATGCATCTGGGCTTTGTGAATTCACCGGCACGAGTATAACGGGCGCTTTGATTCTAATATTCAGTTTCATGCGCGTTGCTTTTTCGTAGGCATCGATGGCATTTTGTTTAGCTGACTGAGCAGCCGCTGCACTGGCATTCGTTAGAGCATCCTGAGCAGTCTGGAAATTGCTGGAAAAGTTCTGTCGAAAAACAATTGTGAATAACTGATCTAGTGTAATGAACTATGATGACGTACCAGCAGGCCGGTGACAAACCAGTTGAGGAATACAATCTTCATGCAGCCAATGTCCACCGTTACTTTAATATCATCCGAGTTGTAATTCTGGGTGAACTCCTTATTGTAGAGCACCACCTGGCAGTTGAAGGCATCCTGGCCCACAATGCTCAATATCTGCAAAGTTCAGTTCAATTTCAATCTCATATTATAAATAATTACTGATATTCGCACTCACATTCGTATGTATTGTCTTGGGATTCAGGTCGATGATTACAATATCCTTGAGTCCAATGTTCACCTCGGTGTAAGAGTCTTTCAGCGTTATGTTTGACACGAAGTTCTTCACCTGCATCATGGACAGTGGTCGCTTGCGCGAGGTCAGCTTCATGCTAACCGCTTCAATGTTCGCAATCATACGAATTTTCACACTATTCACAACAGTTTGTCTCTTTTTGTGCCGGCGTGCCAGTGTGTTGTGGCTGGTTATTGTTTCGACATCTTCCATGATGACTTGCAGCTTTTGCTTCAGTCCGTCGCCTTCGCCAGCGAATGCGTAGCGATCGCGTGGCTTTACATTCAGGAATACAGTCTCGATGCGCTTCTGGAAACCGTTTACCATTTTCAAGAGACGCTGCAGGCACTCCTGATGCAGTATTATGTCGAGTATCTTGAAATCGGCAACCACCAGTTGCTCGACGGAATTGTATTTGGTATTAAATTCCGGCGACAATTTATCGGCCATCGTATAGTCGATTGTGAATAGATAATTCAAGTCCTTGACATAGCCGGGCGCATTTATGATATCCAGCACATGATCCTCAGCGTCCACGCAATCAAAGTGTTTTAGATTCAAGCTACCCAATCTGCAAGAGCAAAAGAGCAAAAAATTGAGTGAATGTCAACATTTACTCGACTCAACGACTTACTTGACAGATGCAACGGTTTCGTAAGTGCGCTGCGCCATGTATGTCTCCACCTGAAGTATCTCAAATAAGAGTGTCTGATTAACATTTTGCTGGAGCGTAGACACGGCCGATAGTTCACCGCTGCTCGTAAGCGTCTCCTGATCTGGTGTTAAAAATGGCGTCTCTACATCGGTGTCGGCCTCACAGATGCTATTCGACTGCACCAGCTTGACGGAGATTTTCTTTAGTGAGAAATTCAACTCGACATTTGTGTACTGTATTATCTCCTCTTCCAGCGACTGGCTAGGCCCGGGCGGTGGAGTGGAACGCTTCTTGATCTCGCGATTTATGAAATTCGAAATTGAGCTGCGTGAACGTCGCAGAATGGGAGCAATATCTGGCGCCTCACTCTTTGGCATCTGTATGTTGGTCGCTAAATCAATCGCTTCGATCATACGATCTTCGGTAATGCTTAACTGCACAGCGGGCATCACAATATCAACTTTCATCTTGGGCAAACGCGGATCATTGTCGAAGACGCACAGCGAAGCTACCACCTCGAACGATGTCGGCAGCAGCACATGCAATTCAGTTGACTCGGCCATACGCAGGATATTTTGCCACGGCTCGTGCGGACGCACCACCAGCATTTGCACATCATTTACTTCTACTATGAATCTGTCGTAGGAGTTTTCCATAACGGTCCTTAATATGTCCTCCTTTTCGACGCCCTCGCTATGCATGATCTTTACTTGATCTGAGGTGCGCTTGTGCGCCTTGGTTGTCAGGTGCACCTGACCCAGACTTAGCACAATCAGAGATTTTACATCGGGCTCATAGAAGCCGCCGTGCGGCACCACAAGTATGTTGGGCATAAGCAATATATCGGCATCCAATATCGATTTCTGATCGATCACATATTGCATTCCCGTTGCTGAGCGTTCCTTGATGTCGATCAGTTTCGAGGTAGCTGTCTCCTCGAATTTTGATAAATTCACATCAGTCGGCGGCTTGAAGACGCTCGTGAAAGCCATAATAGTCTGGGCATCGTAGGTGATTTGCAATGGGCGAGCAACGACTTTGATGCGTTGATTGCACTGCATATCGATCGGATTCGTTTCGAAAAATATATCGAGTAAATTGAACTCATCCGTTGTTATAGTCTCCACCAGCTTGGGTATTCGCTCATTTTGAGTTACGCCCGTCAATTCTAAGTTCTTCATGCCGGCCGTCACGCTAATGGCGGAAGCGGCTGGCCTCTGTAAAATCGTTGCGGTCGCCATGGAGAACTTCAGCAATATTATCGATGGCAAATTGAAATAATCGAGAGCACTGCCCTGATCGACGTTAAGCTTCACCTCCTGGTATAGGCCTATCTCGAGTGCGATTAGCTTGAAATTCATTTTAAGCGCCACATATTCTATTGGCAAATCCTGAGGCTGCGCATTCTCCTCGTACCCAATGGCCTTGTACATCTTGGCCTTCTCATCGGGCGTCATAGCCGCCTCGAATTTACGTACTGCAAGAATATACTTTATGTTACACATTGCTTACGAGGAGGATTATGTCTATTTTCTTACCCAATTTTTGACCAGTGCCCTCGACTTCCACTGATTTTGCCGCTTTACCACCCCACCAGCTGCTAAACCAGCCTGCTTTCTGCGGCGGCGCTGACTCCTGTAACTTAGCTAGCTCGATGTTAACGCGCTGCCTTATGAGCAACAGATTGAACAGATCCAACTTCTCTTCGAGCATCTTGCATGACTCCTCCAGCATTTTTGTTGGCTTTTTATTTAATTCACGCTCTTTGTATTTCTGCAAAGAGTTGATTTTAAATGGGATCCCAAATGCAAACTTTGTTGTTGACAACATACCTCTGCATAGGCATTGCAAAGATCACGATGCTGCTTGATGTAAGCCCAGTTCCAGGTACGATGCACACGTCGTATATCATGCTCGAGCACAGCGGTGATGGCAAATTTCCACCACTCCTTGGCGTGACCCTTGTAAGCTAGAAGTCGAGTTCAAGAGCTGAAGAGACTTGGTTTGACTATGAATTGAATTCGACTCACTTATATCGTAGGGCCGATATTTACGGTACGGCGAGCCTAACTGCATGCGATTCATGGCATCGCCCAGCTGTATAAGATACTGGAACTGTTTATTGGTCAAGCCCACGTTCAGGGTTTCCATCTCCAAACTAAGATCAATTTTGGGCTTCTCAAATGCTGGCTCATCTAGCTCCGGGTTCATGTTCAGCTTTAACTTCGTAAGGCACGAAATGGGACCCAGAACTGCAAAGAACAACATATGAGTCTCTTTTTGCATATAGAATGAAGTATATTTACCGTAACAGTAGTTGGTGGGCTTAAAGTCTTTGCGTGCAATTTGTTGCTGGAACTTTTCGACGAGCGCTTCCTTCTTTTCATCGGCATAAAGTTTAGCCTTGCAGTTCATGTAGGCAGCGAGGCAGGAGAGATTCGCAATTTTAAAGACCTCCGGTGCACGTTCCGTCATGTAGGTCTTGTCCCAGTTACTATCCGTGGTATAAAGTTCCAGTTCATGTAGCGTTATGCCAAACGAGAATGTTGAACCCATCGTTGTGGAATCCTCATAGCGGATATGCACATTGCTGATTTTTATTTGCAAATTGTTTACAATTTGTGCGGTCAGCTTTTCCGTAAAGCCAGCATCGCCCTTCGGCACCTCTGCAAGGCAACAAATTATACGATTAGATATATAAATATGTAAATATTTGATTATATTTGTAGTACCCGGCTCTTGCTCCTTTTTGAGTGCTGCCTCCTGAGCGTTCAGTGCAATCATCTTGGTGTCCAAATTATATTTCGCCTCCTTTTCGGCATTGTATCTGACATTATTGTTGGGCGTCACAAGCACATGGAGACCATCAATATCGGCTATAACCGGCTGGCTATATAAATTCTTCCAAGGTATTTTCAGTACCAATTTGCCTAAGCAACGAAACGATATTATAAACATTGATTTATTTTCATGAATATATTTCACTCACCCAAATAGCCATAGACAAGCTGCACGGGCAAATCCATCTCGTCCAGCGCATTGCTGCGTATTTGCAGATTGGTCAAGACCACATCGCCTAAAAATTTGAAAAGATAAATAGACAATAATTAGAAAATATGAACTTCATTAATTCAGGCCATAAGCAAATTGATTTATTACAGCAACTGCGCTCGAAATTGTTGTGCAAACAAATAAACAAAAACCGGCAAGTGTTTGAGGTAACAAAATATGGCCAGCCCCATACATACATACATAAATATGAATTTATCTATATATATATATATATATATATATATATATACATGACTTGTGTGTATTTGCCAGGCCATATCAGGCACACATGGCTGGCAATTAGGCGTGGCTGGCATTTCGATTGTTTGTTATGCCCGGAATGCCACGAAGAAGAAGCATATGAAAATATTTTTAACCTCGAATATTACTATTTAATTGAATTACTTATATAGGTCAATTTAGTTAGTGATCAGACAAACACTGTCTGTGAAGTATTGACCTATAAATCAGTTAATATATAAATTATGAGCACAATTCAATTGATTTCGCATTATCAGTAAAGACTGGAATTGCCGTTGATAAGAAGTTAAAAAATAATGCCGAAATTATAAATTTGTTGCTGTATGATTAATTAATTATATAAAGATAATTTCATGTAAAAAAGCTAGTTAGGAGTTTTTTCCCATACATAATTAGAATATATATTTTATTTTATGTTATTTATGTATTCTTTTATATATTATTGGTATTGTCAGTTAAACCCTTTTTATATTGACAAATTTTCTTTTTAATATATTCAATTCAAAATATGTTTGTATTTGACTTGTTTTTACTTTGAGTCTGTGTAGCTCTCTTATCGCTCACAGCAGTCGCTTATCAGTTAGCGGCCTATATAGGGGAATTCGCTCACATGAAGAAATAATATTGAAACCTTGGATGAATCAGTGTACGCATAAATAAGCTACATATACGAATAGGTAATTAAGAGTGAATTAACCTAATGTCTCTTACGCAAACACATTAAATAATATGATTAATAATAATATGATTAATATTCTAAATAGACAAGCGCATAAAAATGAGCTTCGCTTAAGCTCAGATTTTACTACATTTTAGAGTATTATCATTTTTAACATGCATTTCGCTTTTATATATAATAAAACACTTGTTCACCTTAAATATATTTGTTATTTCTTGAATATATGTATCTATACAGTAGGCCTGCCTGTTAAACAGTATATGTTAATTATTTCTATATGCTCGAAAAACACTCTAAACAGACTGCTAAATCTATCTTCTCTTTTTCACAACTTCTATAGTCTGAAATGGGTTAAAATGCAAATAAAACACTTAGTGGACAAAGATATTATTCATGAGCCACGCATTATGTCATCGGAGTTCAAGTTCAAAATTTGTTTGGCTGTCTTTTAAACTGAAATAGACGCAGAAACCCGTTTGCCGCATCTTACATGCTATATAAGGTCTGAGGCGGGGCACTAAACTAATAAAAAAATCTAAATGATAAAGTTGATATTAAAGTATTTCATACAAATATAAGTAAAACTCTATTAACTCTATGATGAGCTTTTGTGTATCAGAGTATACAGACATCAAATGCGCTATAAAAATTGCATACATATATGTACACATAGATACATACATTTGAATATTAATATATATTATAAAGGCTTAAATAATAATAAAATAAAGCAAACGTAGCCTTTTAGAATTTTATATCGTGTAATTTGAGCAACTGACTGATAAATATTTTGTTTTTGCTATTTTTTTTATTTTATTTTTTTAAGACAACCCAAGTAATATTATATTGTTTAGGCAAAAGAAGATAAAGCAAAAACAAGACGAAAAAAAAATTGCATGATACGAAGAAGTTAAAATACCCTTTTTATAAAAAGTATCGAGTCCTATAACAACTAAAATTGACACTTAAGTAAAAGCCTGAGTAATCGATATATTCGCATCAATACAAATATATTGAAACATGTACTGCATATGATTAATTTGTCAAAAGAAAATATTGCTTTGTCTTCACTTAAAGAGTTAAAAATTTTATACAAAAAAAAAAAAAAAAATAATAATGATGTGCTCTGCAAAAGATAAAGCGAAAGCTAAAACTGCTCAAAAGCCTCAAATGTTTTTCTGTTTCCTATTGCTATTTTTGCTGATTTTGCTGCTCTTACACACAGTCGTTAAAGATAACCGGTGCATTTGTGATCCCCATTCCGCAAAATGGAAGCAACAGTTCAACAGATTCAAGTAGAGACGAGAGAGAAAAGAATACGGATCGAGAGAGGGAGCAGAGCGCGTAAATAAACCGACATGGGAGAGCGCTTTCTCGTTGCTCTCACGCCCATGAAAATATTTTGCAATTGGGTCACCGTGCAAAGCCAGAAGGATAAGGTCGCACAAGCAAAGACAAAAATGATGTGATCAAAAGCAATATACAAATACACATAAGAGTATGTACATACATTTACATACATACATATACAGCATAGTGGATGGATAATAAATTGGGCTAAATGCGCAAATAGCGTGACAGTTAACTGCGTTCATTTCTACGTACACGTTTGGGAACATTTTTAGTGAACTCACCTCCCCAGATGCCGATTTTCAATTGTTTGTAATCCAAATTTTCAATGTAATCGCCCAGCACCTTGTTGAGCACATCTGTCAGTAAAGCCTCGAACACCATCCTGAAGCTGGTGGCGTTGTCGTCGTCTCCGTTGTTGCTGTGCCCTGTTTAACAAACACCTTTCAACTCCACTTTGAAGAAACCAGCTGTTGGCAGCCAAAAGGCCGCTTCTTATTGATTTTATAAACTTTCGTTTATGTTGGTTATTATTTAACTTTTAACTGGGTGTGCGTGTGTGTGTGTTTTGGTCGTTTTACTGAACACTCTCGTATAAATTTAGCCTTTTCTAAACATTAGAGCAAAACAGAATAGAATAGAATTTAGCGACAAAGAATAACACAAAGCGATGATGTTGCTGATGATGTCATCACTGACAACCATTCACAGAAAAAACAAAAACTAAAAAATGCCAACAACAAAACATACAATACACTGTATTTAAATAATTCGCTACGTATTACAAAATACAAAATGGATTCAATTTTGGCATTATTTTCAAAGTGTTACGTTAATTAACAACATATTGTGGGTGAGCGTGTTAGTGTGATTTCCCTTCTGGAATCGGTTTGATTTCACTTTTATTTTTCACTTTTCTTGCACTTTAGTTTCACTGCCTTTATTTGTTATTGGCAGATATACAAAGCATTTTGTTTAATTGCTATGTGGTTTAGAACACAACCGCAGCAACGCCATAGAATTATTACCTAGCAAAATGTAAAATTTTCTACATTGCGCCTCATCTAAAACACTAGCTACATCGACAGGCGCTCGATTACAACTGAATGCGGGCAAGCAACAGCAATGCTTGTGTGGCCGGCCGTTCAGGTAGTTATTGCGAGAGTAACTCAATAAGTATAGGCACGCTCTTCACATTTAGCAGACACAATGTAATTGAATAAAATGGGTTGGGCTTTGAGGCCTCACTCATTTCCACTCTTTCGTTCGCTATGTTGCAGAGAATGTGACCACACATTAAATATCTTTATCGTTTGTTTTGTTCGCGCTCGCCGGGGAATGGCATTTTTACTGCACAGCTGTTTACCTACTCGCGTTTCGTTATTCCATGAGAATACAAATTAATAAGCTGACGTGTTGAGCTGCGGGTGCAAATAAAAAAAGATTTAATAATGCAAATACAGTTTATTTTACTCATATTGGCCATTGTGCCCGTTGTGCTGTCCAAAAAGTTCAAAGATGAAGAAAAACCGGAGTGGGCGAAAAAGGATATACGGGATTACAGCGAAGCCGATTTAGAACGCTTGCTCGACCAATGGGATGTGCGTAAATTCTAAGATTCATCTATGGAAGCAGATTAAGAATACTTTGTTTACAGGAGGATGAAGATCCACTAGAGCCAGATGAGCTGCCAGAGCACTTGCGGCCACAGCCAAAACTGGACTTCTCAAACTTAGACACCACAAATCCCGAGGAGCTGCTCAAAGTATCGAAAAAAGGCCGCACGCTAATGACATTTGTTTCGGTCACCGGCAATCCCACCCGACACGAGGGCGAAGAGATAACAAAGCTGTGGCAGACCAGCCTGTGGAATAGTCATATACAAGCGGAGCGCTACATGGTCGACGACAATCGAGCGATATTTCTATTCAAAGATGGAGCCCAGGCGTGGGAGGCAAAAGACTTTTTGATTCAGCAGGAGCGTTGCAAGCACGTCACCATCGAAAATAAGGAATATCCTGGCGTACATGTTAAAGACGAACTATAATTGTATTGCTTATATCTAAGCACACCAAGTTAACTACATTCTCAATGTAAAAGTATTTTCTAAATGCAAAAATGAACAAATTGAAGTCAACAAATTGAAAAATATGAATTTTGTTGTTTGGCCATTCACGTGTTGACGTTGCAAGATTTGTTCAGCCCTCGCATGGGTTGTTTACGTTTCAAAACGTCAAAAATTCGAGCACCAGCTCTCCTCAGTTTGACCTTAACAGAGCGGCTTCCACATTTTGTCCACAGACGCGTTCGCATTTATTCCGCTTCCAATAAGACCAAAAAGATGCCAATTCAAGCGAAAATCGGACCGTCTATATTAAACGCAGACTTGGCCAATTTGACAGCCGAGTCGCAGAAATTGCTGGACAATGGTGCAGACTATTTGCATTTGGATGTTATGGATGGTACATTTGTGCCGAATCTCACCTTTGGCCATCCCATGGTAAAATGTTTGCGTAACCATATCAAGGTAAGCGTGTGGTTTTTCTGATTGACGCAGGTTTAAATGTATGCTTGTATCGACTCTGTAGGAGGCCTTCTTTGAAACGCACATGATGGTTCAGAATCCGGAGCAATGGATATCGCCCATGGCAGATGCTGGCGTTAATCTTTATACATTTCATGTGGAGCCCGTTAAAAACGTGTGCCAGGTGACACGACTAATACAGGAAGCCGGCATGAAAGTTGGATTGGCCATCAAACCAGACACACAGGTAACATTGTGAGGTTATGTGCGCATGCGCTCTGCTTAGTTAAAGACATGTTTCAGGTTCAGGAAATTGAGAAATATATAGATGTAGCAGATCTAGTGCTGGTCATGACGGTGGAGCCAGGCTTTGGCGGCCAATCCTTCATGGCCGATATGATGCCCAAAGTGGAATGGCTGCGCAGCAATTATCCCAACCTAGACATCGAAGTGGATGGCGGCGTCGGACCAAAGACCATCGACTGCTGTGCCAAAGCCGGAGCCAATTGGATTGTATCTGGCACTGCGGTAGTCGGTGCCACTGACCAGCAGCAGGTCATAGGCGATTTGCGAGACGTTGTGAAAAGTTACCTCAAATGAAACTAAAATCCATTCATGCAAATAGATTTTAATTTCTTATTTTTAGTACAAAATGAGTTTCGCACTCAACCATTTCCAATCATCCAAAATTTTCTGTGTAAAGACATTTTTTAAAATTTTTTAAAATAAAATAAAAATAAAATACTTTTTATAATTTTCATAAATTAATTTGAAATATTTGAAAAATTAATATGAAATGCAATTTTTTTATAGTTTTATACATTTATTTTTCAACATTTATATATGTAAGTATATAGTATGTATATATGTATGACATTTTGCTTATAGCATTTAGTTGGTTATACGTGTTGAGATGTGTGTGCGTGTGTGTGTGTGTGTGTGTGAGTAGTTACACTTAGTTTTATGCACATTTTTAGTTATTGTACGGCAAGATTTCATTAAATTTTATTCGGGTTGTGTTTCTGCCCTCTCTAATACAATTTTTGGTTTACAAACGTTTCATAAATATGTCGCAAGGACATATCTCTAAAAGGACCAAAACACAAAATCAGTTTCAATTTTATTGTCAATTGTTCTTTGTTTTCTCTTCTTTTTTTTTTTTTTTTGGGTTCGTTTATATATAGTATATGTAAATTCTTTATAAAGTTCTTCCATCTTCTTTTGCTGTCGAATTTGTGCATAATTAACAAGTGCATTTCACCAAAATGATCTCATCTTTAAACACATATATATATGTATATTTGTGTGTGTGTATATATATATATATATCTATATATGTATGTATATTCTGATATCTGTGTAAACACACACAATGTATATATGTATATATGTAAATTCAACTAGCGTTTCTTATTTATTTTTGTTATTTCATTTATCAGCTTTTTTTCGGTTTGCAAATTTTTGCTACATTTTACATTTAACATTTTCGCTACAATTTCTTTATTTATTTTTTATGTTTTTTTTTTTTTTTAATATTGTCCTTGTTTAATTTACTCTTTATTTATTGTTAAGCACATTGAAATTGAACAGTTTTGTGATATAAGTTTTTTATTTATTTTAATTTTTTGTATTATTTGTTCATTTGAGAGTTTTTAAATTAAAATATAAACAAAAGAAAACAAGTAAACACGCATAGGCCCATTTCATTTGTAAGCATAGCAATTGTAGCTAATATATATATATATATATATATATATATATATATATATATATATATATATATAGGGGTTATGTGTGTGTTGATTGTGCTTAATTTTATCAATACTAAAGTGAGTGTACTCCTTGACATGCTGATCATATATCATATATATATATGTATATATATAGTATATATGCCTTTAAATAACATATTTCACTTGCTAATGCTAAGCATTATTACATCTATATATAAATATATATGTATATTTATACATATACATATATATATATATTCTTTATAGACTAAATATACATAAAGCTAAGCGTTGGTTTAATTTTTATTCTTCTTTTGTTGGGTATAGCCCAGATCCTTAGCATGTTTTTAAAATGGCATTGAAAATAATATATATTTAAGGGAATTTGGAACAGTGTGTCCAAAGCTAACGAAACCCAGTGCAAAAATGTAAAGGCAAACAGTAAATCAGAGTACATGCAGACTACATAGAATGCGTTCTATATGCATATATATATGTGTATAGTAAATTGATCTTATTTGTATTACTCGTGTGCATGTGTGTGTGCCTTATATATCTAGGCGTGCCACACACACATCCATACATGTATATATATATATATGTATATATATATATATCTGTATAAACATTTGAATATGTTCTGTATAAATTTTTAGACACCATCACATCTGCTTAAAGCTAAAGCTACTTCATATGTATATATAGATATATATCTATATATATTTTCTCTCGATATATGTATATTTTGTTGTATATATATTTTTTTTATATATATATATATACACATATATATTTTCACTTATATTTTAATTACTTTTTTATTTTACTTCTCTTTTAAAGTATTTTCGTGTGCCTTGTGTAATATGCGCTTCATTTTCTTTAGGCTTAAGCTAGGTACTAGGTATACTTGAATACTCTATCTTTTCTTTTTTTGTTTTTTTTGGGTTTTCTTTTTGTAAACTGATTGTACAAAACATGCATATACATTTTGTCTAATGCTACACTCTTTGTATTATTCTGACACATACACACATTGATATATGATATATATATTTATATATAGTCGTAATACTCATCTAAAGCATTTGTCAACAAGTTTTAGCTAGAAATGATAGTTAGCTACGAAATCATATATAAAGTTGATTTATTTTTGTTTGTTTTATTTTTTTTTTTTTAAGCCTGAAACAACCAATTTTGAGTCTTTAGTTACGCGTTTACTTTCATATAGCTACATATAGCACTAGATGGCATAGGCATAGGTATAGCTAGGACCAGGCGCCTAAGCGAAACTGAATATCAACTAAGAGCAAAAACATTTTCTTTATTGATTGTTTTTTTTTTCTTTTTCTTCTTCTTCTTCTCTCACAACTTATAAGCAACTACTATATATTTGTATACTTAAGAGAGAGTTTTTCTTTCTTGGCAAAGAAGATATAAAACAAACAAAGAAATATATATTTAACATTTAGTTTTGTATATAGCTATAAACTTTAGTTTTTCTTTACATTTTTAAAAAGCATGTATACTTCTCTTTCTCTCTCTCTCTCTCTATCGTACTCTCCCTCTCTGTCTCTTTCTTTTTGTGTAAATAGTACATCAATTTGAGTATTTCCCCTTTCCACATTCAATTTACTTTTATTTGTTTTTAGTGTTTTGTTTAAAGCTGAAACCCACGCATTGTAGTTAAGTATTTTCATGACTTTTGCTATAACTAGATATAGTTCTTATAGAGAAATGTTTCTATTACATTTAAGAACAGCTACATTTAAGTTAGTTAGTTTTAGTTTCTTTTCCTTATTGTCCTTAGCACATTTAATCAACTCAATGATCATCTCAAATGCTTTAGATCAGCAATTCTTTTTCGTTCTGCTTCTTTGGTATTGTCCATAGTTTTCTTTTTTGCGATTTGCTCTTTATTAATTTCTAAGTATATTTATTATAATATTTTTTGAGCTTAGTTTCTTACTTTCTTTCTTTTTTTTTTTTTGGTGGCGGCAATCATACATTTTTGTTTACAGTTAGATTTTCTTTATGGTAGTTATACAGACACCAAAGTGTTTACATTTATCTTAAGCTAGGCCGTGTAGTGTTTTAATAAATATCTCTTAGTTTTCGAATTTTCATATTTTATTGTCCACAATTGTTTACGCTTTCTTAGACACATTGATACACAAGGATTATGTTTGGGTATATATATGTATATCTTTTAATTAAATATTTATTCATTGACATTTGGTTTCTGATTTCTTTTCTGATTTCTGACTTCATAGAAAACTCTGTGTAAAAAAATTGACAAATAAATTCGGCAAAAATTGACATTACGATTATGTTGCCCCAGATCGAAGTTGATTTCAATTGATTTCATTGAGCGCGGCTACAAAATGCCAGCAATATCTCAAGTTCAGTAGCAAAATATATACATATGTATATGTATATGGTATGTGTGTGTGTGTGTGTGTGTAAGTGTGTTTGTGTGTCTTGAGCACAAGAGCTTTTTTTTTTTTGGCTTTGTACTTTGTGCAAACGTTTCAAGGATATGCTGTATTCAAAGATCATATGCCATTTTCATATTCTCTATATAAGCTAGGTATACATATGTATTTTGTGGATAGTTCAATTAGCGTGTGTTCGCTTACTTACGCTCCTCACTGTCGTAGAAGTCAATGCCCTTCGGTTTGCCATTGTGATAGTTGAAGGGCTTGCGCTTCCTCACCGGACCCGTTGCCATTTTGGAAAGTATATCGGGTCCGCCCGGATGCAGATCGTATTTTTGCACGGGCTCCTCGCTAGCTGGACGTGAATATTTTTGCATTTGCTCGTGTATCCAGGGCACATACTTGATGACATTGGCATAGACGCCGGGCAGCTTTGGATGGGCGCACATTATGCCCCACGAGACGATGCCGCCAACAAACCAACGATCCTTTTCGCCAGGATACGGACACAGCAGAGGTCCGCCCGAATCGCCCTGTGAGAAGGGAAAAGATTAAAAGCAAATGAAAAGAGTAAAAGAAAAGATAATAAGTAAAAAGATTATATATTTGTCTACAATGTTTTTCGGAGCAGAAAAGAAGAGAAAGAAATTTAGAGCAACTCTGATTGGACCTTTCAGGCTGTCCAATTGGCAGTGTCCCAACTCAGAGCTCTAAACCCCTTCTGCAAGTTGTCACACTCACCTGGCAGGCATCCTTGCCTCCATCATCGTAGCCCGCACAGACCATGCCCTCGGACACAGTTAGATTATCCAGCCATTCGTCGCACTGATTGCGCGTGATGATGGGCACTTGCACCTCATTGACTATGAACTCATATGTGGACTTGGCTGCAATGATGATTGTGGTATAAATACATAGCGAAAGGGGGCGGGGAGAGAGGGGGACTTACGATCCTTGTCCTCACGCTTGCCCCAGCCAATGACCGTGCACAGCTGTTCGGGCCGCAGACTCTTGATGCTGGGCGGCGGCAGGCAGACGGGCAGCAGATGCTCATGGAATGCGACACGAGTGGCCAGCTGCAAAGAGGAAAAACATAAACAGAAAATAGAATCAAAGATCACGAAAAGTGAAAGCCACTCACCTGAAAGAGGGCAATGTCATTGTCATGCGCTATGGCCATGTTGTACTGCGGATGTGGTATGACTGTCCTGACCTTGACCTTCTGACCCGTGTAGGTAAACGAATTGCGACGCGTGACGCCCAGCTGTATGGTCCAATCCTCCAAGTCAATCACCGTATGACTGTCAAGAGTAAGGATAATGAAAGATAAAATATGTGTATATATATATATATATATTAAGTGATATTTAAAACTCACTTGCCCACACAGTGGGAGGCGGTGAGCACCCATTGATCGGAGATGAGAACACCTGCGCAGTAGAACACTTTCTCAGGTCCACCTAGGATGGCAGCGAGGAAAGGCCAGTTGCCGGGATTTGCCTGAGAGCCGCCAATGATGCGTCTCGAGGGCTTGTGACGTCCACGCTTGACCTTGCCGCACTCTAGAGGAAAACAGAAGAGCATTAGATCGGATTACCGGCAAGTCTCTTGTGTGACGCACCAAAATTGGAGCATGTTAGCTCAGCTATGGGATAGTCCTCTGTCTGGCGGCAGTTGGCAAATTCCTGCATCAGCGTCGAGCGACGTTTGGCATACAGCTTCCAGATGTCCGTGGAGACATTCACCGAGGCCAGTAGTGGACGATGCGTGCGCTGGGTAACCACGCTGGTAGCATTCACAGCCGAATAGCCCAAGATGGAGCACACAGCGCTGGGCGAGACGGCACGATCCCAATTCTTGACACATGCTGGCATCCACTGGCGCTTGTTCATGCGAAATACCTCCAAGACGCCCGAACCGACATCGCCATTGCGTTCGCTGAGACGCACTGCAGCACAAAATTATGATTGAGGTCATATCAAATATGAATTGATAATTGAAATACTTACGACAATTCCTTTCGTCCTGCGCGTAGGGACAATCGATGACGCCGTCGCAAATGTGATCTATGCTAATGCAACGCTCATCGCCACAGTAGATTTCGCCCTCCTGGCAGCGCGAACAGTTGCCCTCATCCTCCTGGTCCATGCAGTCCAAGTGGCCATCGCAGACATATTCCTTGGGCAGGCAACGGCTCGTGTCGCACTGGAAGCCATCGCATTTGGGATTTGCCGACGATACCATCACTTCGCGCACCTCATCCAAGCCCACGCAGTCCTCGGCACTGGAGAAGTCCTTGAACAGTTTGCAGTTCAAGTACTCCGGCAGACTCAGGCCAAAGACATCAAAAAAAAAGCCACAGCGACGCATCGTTTCCGTGCAGAGCGTCTTGCAGGGCGGCACAGCGGCGCTGCGAAAACGATATACATAAAAGAGAGGGTAACATGAGGATTCCATTTCAGGCACACACACACTTACCCAGTTTGTCCACACTTGGGCACAAAGAGCGTGCAAAGGAAGAGGGAGACGAGCTCATAGCAACGCACATCGACCAAGGCCTCAAATGAATCGAGATCCTGCGAATGGGAATTGTTTACTGCACTGACTGATAGTTGGCATCATATTTACCACTTGCGTCTCCAGCTGACCAAAGTGCCCAATGTAATTGGGAAAGACGGTGTAGTTGTAGGGTATCTGCGAGCCCTGGCAGAATTTGATAATGATGGGCAGACAGGTGCCCGGTGCGGGATTCTTGCCAAAATTCGACGTGTCCTCCACGTGGATGGTGTTGATGATCGTCTTGTTCACGAACTTAATTGTGGGATACGCATTGAAGTAGGCAGCCAAGCCGCCGGCAATGGCGAGCAAGGCGAACGCATTGATCAGAATTTGGAATAGGCGAAACTTCAAGCGGCCGTTGGTGATGTACGGATTCGAGCTCTTTCGACGATGGATGATCTACGGAGGAGACATGATAAGAGAGGAAGGGAGAGAGAGGGAGAGGGAGAGTGCTCACCTGATGCTGCAAGGACATGGTGTGCGGTGCTCCATTCTGGAAGCGCACAATTGTTTGCAGGCTGCTGGGCGTGGCGCTGGCGCACTTGTTGAGCGGCGACAGCGTCTGCGGCGGCTCCAGCTCCTCGATGGGCTCGTGCTGCACGCCCTGGCGACAAACGATGGGCGCTGGCGCGCTGCACAGCCGCTTGGCGGACAGCGAGGGCAACAGCGGCGCCTCCATCAGCTTGGAATTGTAGCCCGGACTGGAGGTCTGACTGAAGCTGTCGCTGGATATTGTCGAGTCCTGGCGGAAATTCATTTTGCCACGCATCGGCGTGGCCGGCTGCTGACTGCTGCCGGAGCCAATGCCGAAACGCGAGGGCACCAAATCCATCAGGGGCTGTCGCTGCGCCACGTTGGGCGCCTGGCTCTTACGCGCCGTCTGCGTGGCGGTGAGTAGCGGCGTCTCCATCAGTTTGGAGTTGTAGCCAGGACTGGAGCTGATGGAGTAACTGTCGCTGGACAGCGTCGAGTCCTGGCGCTGCTGCAGCTTGGGATAGACGATGGGCGGCGGCTTCTTGCGCATCAGCTTGTTGCGCACGGTCAACGGTGGCGGCTGTGCCACTGACGACTGATGCACTTTGGCCACATTATCCATGCACTCGAATGCATTGAGATTGCGCAATGGCGGCTCCGGCGGCCCTGGACGTTTCGCCTGATTGTTGACTGAGATTTGCGCCACGACGACGGCCGCTTCGACTCCCGAGCTGGACGACATGGTGGCACTGGATATGGTGCTCGAGCCGCTGCCAGCCGATGATGTCGATGCTGAGGCCGAGACGCTGCTGGTGCTCTCCTTGCCGCTGTCGCTGCAGCTGTTGTGGCTGCTGCTCTTCGGATTGGGCGGCGGCGGTGGCAGCTTGGCCGGCAGCTGTGGCAGCTTGCGTGCCGGCACCTGCGGCAACTTGTTGTTGTTGTTGGGATTGCTGGCAGCGTTGCTGCTGCTGTTGTTGCTGTTGTTGCTGCTGCTGTTGTACAGATTGTTGTTGAGCTTGTGCATGACATCGTTGAGTGCGGCTCTCTCGAGGCGACACGTGTCCTTGGCCAGCGGCGAATCAATCGAAATGCTCGGCGGCTTCTCGTCCAGCGACGATTGCGTGTCCACCGAGGAGAAGCGACTGCGAAAGTCCACGCTGGTCGAGCTGGAGGCGAAACGTTCGCTGTGGCCGCCCGTCGATGAGCCGTATGCCGAGTCGGCGGTGCTGCTCGAGGAGCGCTGGGCGCGCTTGGCCATCATGCCGTAGCGACTGCTGCCGCTGCTGCTGTGCGCATAGCCGGCGACCTTGACGGGTGTCGAGGTCAGTGACTCATCGAAAACGGAATTCTCCAAGCTCATGCGGTCGTCATCGGATATGCCATCGGCATCCGTGTATGTCGGACGTGCGGCCAGGTCAACAAGCAGCGCTGATTGTGCCACGCCCGCTGCCCCACCATCGCCAGCAGCACCACCAGCCGCAGCACCACCAGCAGCGGCACTCGCTGTGCAATGCTCAATGCTCTGGCTTGTTGGCTGTGGATAAACAAAAACGCTGCCACTGCCAGCCGCAGCAGCAGCGGCAGCAGCGGCGACTATATCCTGGCCAACATCCTGGCTGCCGGGCTGCCAGCCGCATTTGACGGCGCGCATCAGGCGACGCGGTATGGGCGGCGGTGGTGTCACGGGCGTGTCCACGCGCACCAGCTGCTGCTGCTTGGCTGACTTGCAATATTTCTGATCCGCCATGTTTACCTGTCGCACACACACACACACAGGAGAACAAAAATGTTAAAGTCGAAAGTCAAATGGCAATTCGGGCGGGCAATGAGTCAGTCTAAGCTGGCGCTAAGCCGCAGTGCAAAATCTGACACAGCTCACTTTGTCTCCCTCTCACTCTCCCAATCACTCTACCTCTCTTCCTATCTCTCTCTCTCTCTATCTGTCTCTTTCTGCACATTTAAATCAGCAGCTGCAAGGGATCTGGGTCGGTATGCGCTACTCTGAACTCTGTTTGCCCGCAGATTTGCGAAATATTTTTGACGCTGATGCGGCCAGATAGCTGTAAATGTGGGATCAAGTGATGTGGGGGGCACGACGCGTGTAGCGCGTGCATAGCATTTAGTAGGGGGGCAGCCAGAGCAGGAGGTGCCAGCGGCAGCTGTAAAATTTTACTATCGATAAATTATGCACCGCCAGCGAAAGTTTTCCCGCATAATTGAGTGCAACAGTGCTGAGCAATTAGCCTTTTTAAGGCCAAATATGCTCTGCTCAAATGAATAATTGCTAAAGACTCTGAGCTTCTACTAAAGGCTGAATTGCCAACTCTCTTAGAGTTTGTGAAATAACAGAAATAAAAGCCATTAGTCAGTTGAGCTATTAGTTGCTGAGTGCCTTTTTAATAGTTCGCACTTTACAAAAACAAATATCAATATAAAATAAAGTTTTGAGCTGCTTTTTGAGTGGGTCAAAAGGGACTTAAAAATTAGTTCGTTGGCAGTTCAAGGGGTCCAGTTGAGGAAGTATTTATTGTAAATGTTGCGAAATAATGGTCAAGTTTTGAGTTCTGCAGAAATTGAGAAAGTGCTAAAGCTGCTGTAAGTGTTGTATGAATTTGTATATTTATGGTCAGACTATTAAATTAAATAATAATTGAATATTAAATGAATGGTTAAATAAAATTTCTAATTTATTTTAGTTTTATTTGGGCTTGAAAAGTTAGTTAAAGTTCTTAGAGATTTTAATTTTATATTTATAGTCAGACTATTAAATTTAATAATAATTGAATATTAAATGAATGGCCCAATAAAATTTGTATTTATTTTAGTTTTATTTGGGCTTCAAAAGTTAGTATTAATGTTTTTAAATTTAAGCTGAGCTGTAAAATTAACATACAACTTTTTAGGTCAGTTATGCAGGAATTAAATTAAAGATAAATATTTGAGCTACTTAGATTTGCTATTGGTTTATATTTTTATCTGATTTTTTATAGATATATTTTATATATTTTGAAGCCCTGCAACATCATGAAACTCTGCTAACTACAATATCCAAAAATACTATTTGAGCAGAGCTAGAAAGCCTCTAAAGAAGTACCTTGCATGCTCTCTCAAATAATATTTGCTGAAATATGCTTTGTGCTCAACAGGGAGAAGTGATTGAGAGAGTGAAATGAGAGAGAGAGAGAGAGAGAGAGAGAGAGATAGAGTGGGATGGGTGTGCTGAGTGGCTCTAGCGCAATTCGTAAGAGCAGCTGATGGCTTAGGCTTATTATATATATTTATAAATATAATTAAATATAATATATAAATATTCTTATATAAATATTCTCATATAAATTTGCTTAATTATCATATTTCCTAAAATTTATGAAGTGCAATAAATTTAATTTTTGAAATATCTTAAAACTGCTGCCCCAAGTCAAACTAAATCATGCTCTTAGCCCTCATTTAATCGCACTAGTTAATTTCCCGTGAATTTTGTAGCTAAATGAATTAAATAGCCAAGTAAATTGAGCGAGGGGATTTTCATAGACTCACCAGCAAGTCGGCGGCAGTTTGCGGCAGTTGCTGGCTGGGCTTCTGCTTGTCCTCCAGCATGGGATAGTAGTGGGAGGAGTGGCGACGCACGATGCTGCTGGAGCTGCTGCTGCTGCTGTTGTTGATGTTGTTGACGTTGTTGATGCTGTCGATGTTGGTGCTGCTGTTGCTGTTGCTATTGTTGCCGCTGGGCAGCGGTAGCAAAGTAACCGATTTGCATTGCTCCTGTTGCTTGTCGTAAAAGTCCAGCAGTGAGTTGAGTGGCAAGGCCAGGCTCGAAGCGCGTTCCGAGCTGCAAAAAATAGGAATAGAAACTTGAGCATAATCAAGGAGGCAGGAGGCAGGGCGGCGCAGGGGGGCGTGACAGCACTTACCGTGTACGATTGCGTTGAGCATCGCTCGAGTGCGAGTCGTGCGAAACGCTCAGAAATTGTTTATTCATATCGAGTGCGTTCATGTTTTAATCAGCGTCATTAAGCCAAAATCGAACTGCAAATATATGAAAAAGTTTCAACATTTAGTTAGCAAAAACTTTTGGCCAAGCACTTGATAAACTTATCAAGCACACGCACACACTCGCACAGCCACATAGATGAAGTCTGGCACATGCCATGCATAACAAATGCGAACGGGCAGCGCATGCAAAGCTCTCGCCGCATGAATAAAAATCAATTATGCAATGGCTCACACTTTGGCTTAATACGTGCCCACAAATGTCCAGACAAAAGTGCAGGATACGCTCTATACAATCACTGGGGCGTGTGTGTGTGTGTGTGTGTGTGTATGAACAGCGAAACGGAAACGTTACCATGCCACGCAATTTGGCCTTTTATGTCTAATGGATTTGCCATTAGCCCGGGCCACATAACAAAACAGCGCACAGACAATGACATTGGCCTCTGGCTTTTTGGCCTCTCGCCTCTGGCCGCTCTGCTCGTGGCAGAGATACCAAATATATTGCTATTGCCACTGCCATTGGCCATATTATCAAAAATTGTCACAGCGTTGAGCACGTGTCGGCATTTTCTCTATGGACTGTTATACAATTGCCAGCAGATGGCACGGATATTCTATGCATATTATTGAGCTATTATATAATATATATATATAATATATATATATAATATATATACATCATATATCTTAGCCAATCATGTATTCCTAATTTATCATATCTTTACCTTATTTGGACAAACAACTCTAGTTTAACTCTTCCAATTCCCTCTGACAAACCTTTTAAGCTAACCCAGCATAAACAATTCCAACTGCAGCTTTAGCTATTCAAATCAAATTAACTTTGTAATTGTGGCAGAATTTCACAATGCCAATTAAATAAATAATCATATTATTTACTAATATCAATCTCGCTATTGTGACTAACTAAATTAAATAAATTTAATTAGTTCGGCTTATAATACTGAGTTAGCCATCATAGCGAGCTGGTCAATATGATTTGATTTAATTAATAAATATATAAATATTAAATTTGAATTATTTAATAAATAGATATAAAAAATAGTTCATGTGTTAAATGAATATTTAATTATTATGTTTAATTTATTTAATAAATAATAAATATTTAATATATATAATCAAATTTCAAGGCTTTAAGTAGCCTAAGAAATTCTACAATAATCAAACGAAAATAATCAATCCTAGCCCTAAGACAATATCTAGTTTGCTATGTAGCTTGAGCTCACAATGCGTATACTTTATATATTACATATATATAATAAATATATGTATATCTATATATAGTTCTACATATATTTCTAGATAAGTAAAGCACATCTACATGATTTAATTTTTAGCTACTTCTGGTAAGTTATATTAGAATTGAATACATTTTTGTTTATAAATAATATTCATATATTCACACTAATTTGTTCATTTCCAATTGTATTTAGTTAATTGAGCTAAGCATTTTAATAGCTGCTGAAATGAAAGCAAATTTGGAAAAAATTAAATTATATCGTCCGCTAAAATACTTAATCAATGCCAAGTTTCTTCAGTTGGGTCTGAACTGATATAAATCTGATTTGATGGTCACGTGCGCATCCCTTTTGCCAAATGTATTTAATGGCATATATCAGAGTTGGAATGCCACACTCTCCCCCTCTCTGCATCTCCCTCTCTCTGCCTCTTTTGATAGTTATAGTTATATATATTCTGCGCTTTATTGTCAGCCACTTTCATATTGCCCAATATTCATTTGTTGACACGGCCCCGCCCCACTGCTGCGAAAAACTGTGTCAGCAGCTGAGCCTTAAAGCTGTCAGCATATAATACACAATATTATGATGGCTCCATTGGCTTTTGACAAGGCTGGCTAAAGTGGCCTTAAAGCTGCTGTTGCTGTTGCTTGGCAGCTGGCAGCGCGAAATAATTGAGCGATTTATGACTTACGCTCGATGCCGATGATTGAAAGCTGCCAGCTGGCAGTCGAAAGAGCAATTCATATCAATAAGTAAAGAAAACGCAGCCAATTGCTGAGTCAATAAAACAGTTAATTAACTTTTGAGTTAAAAAATGAAAAATACAGGGTATTTTGAGTGTGTGCGCGTGTATATAAAGCCAAGCTGACCCCAATGCGTAAGCTGTTGCACACATTTTTCCAGCTGCACACAATTCCAATAAGACCTGGGTCAGGCTGGCGCCAGAGCGAGACAGGTGCAACAGGTGAAAGTGAAATGCAAGCGAACAGGAGAAAAATCAGGACAATGCATATATATATATATATACACGCACACACACGCACACACAGCAGTTGGCAGCGACAAGTGAGGGAGCGTGTCGACTGCTGCTTGATAATGTGTCAAGGACGAAAATTGACACTAATGGGATTCAGTCAACTCTGACAAGTGCACACAGCAACTACTACAACTATATGACACACACACACACAAGCATGCACTCATATGTGCGCTGGAATTCTCGGAACTGTTTATCATTCGGCCAACTGCTGTAATTTGATTTTACATATTGCACAGCTTCGGGCGAGTCAATTCAATTGGCCCCAGTAATGACCCTCACAGACTGCCCAATTTACGTTGTTAGGGCCATGCCAATGGCAAGCAATTGTCAAGCATAGATCCTAGTTACAAAAATATGTGTATGTATTTATCATGCTAATGAGCCTGGTTACATTTCTTTCGCATTTTAAAACGAAATCAAGACATTTGTTAAGCTGCTTCAAGACTTTGCCTGGGATTTCTTTGAGTTGTGCTTAAATATTATTTAAGCTTAGTTAATAAAAAATATTTAAACTTAAGAGAATGCAAAATTTTGGCTTTAGTTAATACCACTTTTTTTTGGAATTTTGTTTAATAATATTATTTATGTGTATATATAGGAATCTGCTGTATTAAATATTAAATAAACTTAGGAGTTGATAAAAATATGTGAACTAAAAGAAAATAGCAAATTTTATTTAAATGAAAATTGGAATTTTAGTTAAATTTATAAATATTATTTTAGCATATATTCATTAATCAGCTTTAATAAATATTATAAATCTGTATAAAAAGTATTATTACAAATTGTTAGATAAATTTGAAAGAAATCATTAGAATGATTAAATATATAGTTAAATTGAGAATAAAGATGCAAATTAAATTAAATCCGATGCCAATGGCAAAACAATTCCCGGAAAAGCAGCAATCTAACGCAGGTAAACCAAAGCTATGCAATGCTACAAAATAGTTGCAAGAAAAATTAAAAAAAAAAATCAAACGAAAACATTTCCAACTTCAGTCAGTTCTGATGAAAAAGGAAAATATTTTTATTATCTTATTGCAGTGTCGCGCGCATTTTTTTAGCTAGTTAAAATGCAAACATTTCAAAGATTTGCAGTGCAAATATTTCTGAACTCAAGTTGTTTTTGCCCGCACAAATAACTTGCTGATTAACTTGAAATTCCATTTGCCATTTCCATATGCCGAATGTAATTTACTGCGTTAACTTTGAGCAAATATTTTCAAACAACAACAAGCAGCATTAACAGCTGTACAACTAGACGCATACTTAATACTGTTTGCCAAAGCAATCAGACAACAAGAAGAAGCTGCAGCAGCCAGCCAGCGGAGTAAAAGGCAAAGTTTATTTGGAATTTAAACCTTTTAAGTCGCATTTTGGCCTTGATTTTGCAACAACAAAAGAATTCTGTGTATTTTTTTTTTGTGATTTTTGATTTGCGATTTACGATTTGTTTGGCCTTTAAGACAATTTTTTTTTTCGAAAATCTTTAGTTGAGAAATCGAGACTTGGCACATGCGAGACGAGTTCAAGACAAAGAAAACGTGGCGATGACCTCAAGTCGCGTGGCGAATAGAGAAGAAACTTAAGACTGGCAGAAGAAGCAGCAGAGTTGAGTTGAAGATGGAGAAAAGAAGGATTTGAAGCAGTCACAGAAGCAGAAGTGGAACTAGTAAAGGCAGTGGGTATTGAAACCACAAGGGGAAGAACATTAGTAGCAGAATTGGCAATAGTAGTAGAGAGTGGAGTAGAAACTAGACATGATGGAGAGAAAACAAAAGCTGGAGTAAAAGAAATAACAGAAGTAGCAACAAGAAAAGAAGCTGGAGGAGTAGGAGCATGGCCATTATGATACGAAGAGGCATCAGTGGAAGCAAAAACTGGAGTAGAAGCTTTTGCTGAAGCAGGACAGAAAAAAACCAAGACTAGTGCCAGAAACTGCTGCGGAAGTCCAGTCGTCCAGTCAGGAGCAGAAGAGTAGAAGAAGAAGCAACAAATTATAGGAATAACAATGAGTGCAAAAGCAGAAGCAAAAGCCGGAGAAAAACTCTGAAGTAGAGACACGAACAAAAGGAGTATAGCAGGGCCAGGAGCAGGAGTAGAAGCCAAACAAGGAGCGGGACAGGAGAAGCAGAAGCACCAAAAGGAGTATAAGCCGAAGCAGACGGTAAACGGTAGCAGCTACTTATCTTGTACGCTTATCTTGTCTGCAGCAGCGACTACAAAATCGTTGGCATGACTACAATTTAGAAGAGATACACTCGCTGTCCCCAACTCACTGGCCGCTAGAAGACGCCTTACTAAGCCCCCTTACCACCTTGCCCCCAGCCCCATTCCCTCATTCGGCGCGTTGTACCCGCACATAATTCGTTTCCCGGCCAAATTCGAGCAGCCCTTGAGGCCAGACTAACAAATGCAAACAGTTTATGGTTCATATGAGTCTCGAATTGGCATAAAGCACACAAATGCAAAGTAAATATAATTTGTGTACGTGCTGTGTCTGTGTGTGTGAGTGTGTGTGTGTGTGTGTGTGTGAAACGTGCATACACATTCGTCGCAACATACTTTTTTCCATGCATTTATAATATTTATTTGCCTGCGGCAAGCAGGAAGTGTGGCAACGAGCAAAAAGGAGCAAACTCAGCCGAAACCACAAATAAAATTCAATTACTTAATTTTTTTTTTTTTTTTTTTTGAGCCAAATCGAATATAATCTATGCTTATTTTTTTGGAAATAATAAGAATAAGAGAGATAGATGAGTTTATACTCAAAGATTTGCTAATGCCAATTGCAGTTTATGAATTTTTTATCAGCCTTGGCGATTTCAAATTCCTTTACTCTTTAGTTAATCCGTTGAAACTTATGTGTATTAAATGTATATAAAAAATATTTATTCTGTGGCTAAATTTATATTTTGTTGCTGTGCCATTACCAATAGCTTAAAAGACTTACAGGTGATTGAACCGAGCAAGGATTATCTGAGCCCTATCCTCAGCGACCTTCAATACTGAACTATGCCAAACGTGACTGAAGCTTATTTAATAACTGGAATATTTAAAAATGTGTTAGCAATGCCGCCGCATCATTAAAATGCCAACATGCCCAGGGCTATCGGCATCGGATTGTGTGGGGCAGATAGTGCAGGGTAAAGCGCGTGGGCTATGTGTGTTATGCAAGGCCGGGCCAATTATCGAAATGTCGCTATCAAATTGCTTGGGGCCATTGCTTAATTTGTCTTGGCAGCATCCTGCCGGCCAGCTGGACATGTCCGGGGGCCAAGGTCAAAGGTCCAACATAGCACCAAATTCACGGATGACATGGGTGCGACTCAAGCGGACGTGTGTCCTAATAATGTTACCCATATGCGACCAGCTCAACCCTAGCCTCAGCTCCTCATCTCACGTTCGACCTGTCTCTCTGGCTCTCACTCTCTCTCTCTCTCTCTCTGTCTCAGTGGGCACGTGTGTGTGTTTGTGTGTATCTTTCGCATATTTTCTCATCTGCTTGTGGTCCAAGTTTCTTGGAATTTCATTAGATTGCGCTACGCCCATCGCCTGTCAGCCCAAAGGGGCGTGGACACAGCAAAGCAGAAAAAAAATGTGGAGAAAAAACGCAGAGAAAGAGAATCATGAAAAATTTGAACAACGTGTGTGAGCACCAGTCGGGCATCCGGGTATTCGAGTCGTCGAGTGCGTCCCAGTGTGAGCGCAGCTATGCGTAAAATTTTCAGCTAACAATATTTTTTTTTTTGCACTTTGTTTAGGCCGCTGGGAGCAAGCATAATTTGAAATTTATGACCCGCTGCTGCTAGTTATATTCTTTACATTTCTGTTGACCATAAATTATATGTGTGCGCATCTAATTAGTTTGTGCAATAACAGACGACAGTTAGCTTTCAGGTTGTTAGGAAAGAGCGAGGCGCTGGTGACATGCGGGACGATATTGAGCGCGAGTGGGAGAGAGAAGGTGAGTGAGAGGTGAGGATATTTGATTAGATAATGAGAGACAGAGATATAGAGACAGAAATTGGAGGGAGATATATATAGAGAAAGATACAGCGAGAAGTTAAATAAAAATAATAAAATACAGAGGGTCAGACAGACATAAAAGTGACAAACAGAAATACAGCAAAAGAGAGAGATAGGTTGAGAGAGCGAGATACAGATAGAAATTGAGAGAATAATCATACGGATAGAGAGAAAGATGAAAAGTAACTAAGGGGGAGCTTGAATAAGACAGACAAGAGAGTAAGAAAGAAATAGAGAAGACACAAAAAGAGTAAAATACAGAGATCGAAATGGCAGAAAAGCCCAAAGTAACTATAAGAAGGCAGTAAGAAGCAGAGAGGCAAAGCGTCACTGAGAAAATATGTGGGGAAGACAAAATAGAAGAGACAGTGAAGCGAGAGAGAGAGAGAGAGAGAGTGATACTAAGTGATATAGAAAGAGAGAGAGAGAGAAGGACAAAGTATGTGTCAAAAGATACAGAGAGCTAGAGAGAGAGAAAGAGCTCATATTAAAAGAGAGAAACCAGTTAATTAATATAATATATATATATATATATATATATATATATATACAAGTTCATACTTGTAGTAAATGTGAACTTGAACTCATGCCCAATAACCAATTGTAATACAAAATAACTAAGAAGAAGAAAATCTTCATTTAAATACACGAAAATTACAAAGAAAGTCAGTTTAGCTTTGACTAACAACCAGTAGTAAATAAAATACTATAATTCTCAAAGGCGAATCGCTTTTCGACACGAGCGAGCTTAGTCAGTTGCTTATCAAAGGACATCAGCTGCTCACAAAGATACAGCTGGCAGATAAAAGATAAAGTTTAAGATACAAGGATAAATATACAGAGACACGAACTCAATAAAAGAATCTCTGCTAGAGTTTTATGTAACAAAATGACAGACAAACGCGGCGAGCACAATGGCACGCCCATACAATTAACAAACGAAACGTAATATAAGACACACACACACACACACACACACCCATAGACAGGGGGAGCCATTGAAAAGAAACACAACAACAATACCTGATTCCATTGTAAGTAATTGTGCAATCAGATTGGCGCTTGGTGTGCGACATAATGTGATTGTGTGATTGTGCCAACCTGCAATGGCTGGGCGTTTGCTCTCCCCCTGTATGTGTGTGCGCCTCTATGCGTGTGAGTGTATTGTTGTGCGCCAGCTACAAGCGGCGACAATGAAAATTCAACTATGCTTGAACTGTGCGGCTTTCAAGTTAAAGGCAAATTGTTAAAAATGTTGAAGACTCTAAGAGAATGTAACTTGGTGTGGGTGTATTATATAAGCTATCGCAGGTATAACTGACATGGCACAGCTGGCCACTATAACAAGCATAACATATACAAAATTCAATGTAGCCAACATCCGCTTGCCTGATTTGATTATGCCCTGTAAATAAGCTAGTCGAGCTAGGCTATGCTGAATTATTTATATATAAGCTTGAATAAGAAATAAAAAAATGTAAGCGCATGCACGAGGGCTGTTTAAATAATATAAAAAATGATATACAAAATATAAATTGATATTTTTCCCCCTCCTATCTAATTTAACAATTTATCTCCACATTTCATGTAACTCCCTAAGTGATAAATCTAGTCTAATAGGTATCTATGCGCTCGTCTGCTTGCTCTGGTGTAGCTTGGCAAACAATTCAATGTTTTCATTTTCATTTTACATTCAATAGGCGTGTCAATGAGTGACAATCATCGTCGCCATCAGCATCATCATCAATGTCATTATTATCATCATCATCTTCATCAACGACTCAACTCAACTCAACTCAGTGCACAGAGCCATTTTTTTTGGGACTTTCATTTCGTCTCATTTCCGCTAGCGGCGATCGGTTACCGAGATGTGTCTGTGTGTGTGTGTGTGTGAGCACATGAAATTGAATGCCGTTAAATGGTCTGTCCTGCTACTTGGCTGGAGTCTGGGGCAATGTTTGCCTGCCACTCAGCTGTCATGTTTGATTTGCACATGGCTGAAATGCAGAAAATTGTGCGCGTAGCAATGGGTGTGTCTGCGAGTGTGTGTGTGTGTGTATGTGTACTCAAATGTCTCTAACTTACACATACATATGCCTATATATGCTTTCAACTTTTATAGAGTTGAGCGAATGTGAGCAAATAGTTCCTGTTTTCTCAAATCCGCAAGGATTTTGCATTGTCATGTCCTTGCTACATATCTACATGCGTATGTGTGTGTGAGTGTGTGTGTTGATAGTTGTGAGCCTTTGATAGCAAGTTATGGTCATACACAATTGCCTCGAAATGCGAGTGCGTGAACTAGCCAAGCCCATCAACGACCCAACCTTGATAAGCTTCACAGCCATAGCCGAGAGCAGGTTTCCCTCAATCCCTTCACAAATTGAAGCAAGCTTCGAGTATTCGAGTATTTATTTCGCATGGGATGACAACTAAGTGCACTCGAGATAAACCGCTCTTATTCACAGCTCTGACAAATGCGTCCAAATGAATTTAATTGGCAAATAGCATTTTCGAGGAAATTTCAACAGACGGAAATTCAAGTTGAATGGATTAACAGTGTGGAAACTATCAATTGAGTGGGATATGTATGTATATGTATGTATGTATATATATATATATATACGTATATTATCTGATCCAGCAATATACAGTGATACAAAACAAAAGTCTTATCGATGCAAACTAGTTTTGCATTAGTTTCCATGAATTTTACTCAAGTTACGCTTTTTCGTTCATTCAGCTTTAAGTCAACATTGATAGAAGTTTCTATCGAATTTTCATACTGCCATAGCAAAATATCTGATTTCGTTGGGCTTTGTGCGTTTGATTGATTTGGTAACTACATTTTATACATTAACAAAACAAAAAGCAGCCAAAATTGCCCAATATAATGTTTCACAGATGGAGATAGAGAGGGAGTGATAGAAACAGAGAAAGAGTGAGATGAAGATAGAACACCAGAGAAGGTGAGGTCAAAAGGGACTTAGAGAGATAGATAGAGAGAGAGAGAGAAGGCAGGCTGGAGAGAAATTGAGAATGTCATACATAAAGAGTGAGATTGAGAGAAATAGAGAGAGAAGGAAGGAAAGTATTTAGAATGTCATATATGAAAAGAGAGAAAAAGAGAATACTGAAAATAAAGAAAAGCAGAGAAATTGAAAATAAAGAGAAAGTCTGAGCTCAGTCTCAGAACAGCAATGAACTGAGAGAAAGAGAGACAATTAGAAAGGTTTGACAGTAAGATTGAAAGAGAGGGAGACAGGCAGAGACAGAGAGAATAATAGAGAGTGAACAGCTATTTACTAATTGCAAATTCTAATAAGTTAAAGCCTCAAGAAAAAAGACTGTCTAATAAACTAGAATTGAAATCATGTACAATATTCCCATATGTGCCGCAAATAGTTAAATATTAATATGATGAAAGAAACGAATTCAAAGCCAATTTATTGTGCAGCTCTGTCTACCCGCCCGTCTGTCTGTACTGTCGCTCTGTCTGCCTGTCTATTCGCTGCAAAATCAACAGTATAAACATTTTCATTTTCATCATTTTGTGGCTCGTTGTTGTCATTTTCAGTTTACATTTTGATCAGGAGGAGCAGGAGCAGCAGCAGCAGTAACACTGTTGATGACTGCGATGGCATTTCATTAGTCAGGGCGGCAATGACTGACTGACTGACAGTGTGAGTGAATGACAGATGGACAAACAGAAGCTGCTGCCGTTGCTGCCGTTGGTGCTCGTGTTGCTCTTCTTACTCTGTTTTGACATTTGCGAATGCTCGTTTGGTCCGCACGTGGCAGCGGTTTATGATGCCTGAACGAGCAATGAAAGCTGGCTCGCTATGTATTGGTGTATCTGTGTGTGTGTGTGTGAGCAGATAGCGAGCAGGATGTCGAAATGTTCTGATAGATGTCGCTCTGAGCAAGTCGCGTGCTCATCAGGATGCTGTCCCAGCGCTTGTCTATAGCTATATGGGCGCTGTGTGCGCTGAACCGTTGAGAGTCTGACTGACTGTCAGTCCGCCACTGAGTCAGTGAGTCCATTGTGTATGGTCATGTGCTGGCCTCTTTCTCTATATATATATATACAGTTACATTTATCAGTTAGTCACCCAGACATGCAGCTAACCATTAAGCGCTTGTCTTTCGTTTTGCCACATTTCAATTTCATTTTGTTGCAGCCAGGCCAGCTCCCTGCTCGCTACTCCCAACTGTCCAGCTGCCCCGCCTACCGCCTCCCGCTCGACTGGCTAGTGTTTCGACGGAAATTGATTTTTGTACTTGAACGCTTTTTGCCACTTGTGCGCAGTTGTTGTGGCACGGGGCCGCTGCCACTGCCCCTGCTCCCGCGTCTGCTTAACTGTCTGGGCTGCTGTTCGTGTCGCATAATTTATGATTGCGCCAAGTTGAGAATGAATGCCGCATAAATCGTCTTCATTGCATTATTTGCACCTCAGATTTTAATTAGATTTCGCAAATCGCATTTCAATGCACGCATCCGCGGCATTCTGTCTGTGCCAACTGCGATAGCGGGCCAGACAAACAGAGGCAAACTGTTGGCCAAGTTCTGACCAGCTGCGTCAAGGACATTCAAGTTTTATGCAACTAGAGCCAGGCCCAGCCGCCGCTGCAATCAAATTTTTGCTGCTGCGCAATTTGCTGGCATTAAAATGTCTCTTTATTCAGCCATTGTGTGTGGCTGTTTCTATAGTTCTTTCATTTAGTTAGTTCTGACTTATCTTCAAAACTCTTCTTGTTGCCCTTGGCATCACATATTTGAGCATCAAAAGCTTTTTGAAAATTAAATATTATCTCAATCTTGATAGTTGCCTAGCTACAGCTAGGCTATTGGCCATTTACTAATGAACTTCGCATTATCATCAAAATGTATAAACAAAAGTCTATTCAAATTAGATAAATTAACAAAATTTTAATAACATTAATGAATGTGCTGCAATTGAAGCATGATTGAAATATTTGAATTTTTAAAGCAATTCATTCAGTTTGCCATCAGTTAATGATGAGCATTATTATTATATTGGCAATGACAAATTTGAGTGCTTTACGAATGAAATTTGTTATCGTTTTTAATCGATTTCACGAAAAAGTGATCGATTACAAATGGGGATGAGGCGCACCAGATGGACTGCGATGCTAATCATCATCAAGTATATGCATATAAATTTAATGGATTATCTTCCTTTGCCATATTAAATAAATAACAGCATTTTAGACAACTAATGTTAACGAAATGTTAACATCTGTTAGAGTATAGCTCATAATTCAATTCAATTAGGCAAAAAAACAAAATTGCTAATCTATAGCAACGTTAATTTGAAAGACGAATTCATAAAGCTTCCATTTGAAAATTTGTTAATTGAATGTGCCAGCAGCGTGTCTGTCTGGCTGACAGCAGGCTTTTGTAAATTGATTTTGTATTACAGAGTAATTAGGTAGACGAACTATGTAAATTTTGTAGCTAGACCCAATAACAGAAAATGCATGGAGCGCATTGATAAGGTTTGTGTAGACCCAAAAAATCAACAGCAATAGCAACAACAACAACGAAACTCTGTGAACGGCAAATGCAGAAATCGGCTTACAAAATACATTTGCTGTTGGCCCATTTGATGGGGACACAGACAGGCAGGCAGTCGGGCAGGCAGGCAGTCAGGCCTTTATGGAAGTTATTTTGTTTTTGCTACAGCATCACACAATCGATTTTCGTCTTGGGTACATTATATCGCTGTGTATGTGTGCATTTGTGTGTGTATTTGTTGTGCCTTTGCCTGCCAGTCAGCCAGTCAGCCTAAATGCCAAATTGAGTTTGCGGCGTCCGAGCAGCCAGCACAAGTTGATAAAACTTGCGACCGTTTCACGTTCAACGTGGCGTATAAGTGTTTTTTCTTGTAACTCACACGTACAGCTACAGTTGGCACGTGTGTGTGTGTATGTGTGTGCGTGTGCTGTGTGTATCTGTGTATTTATATTTGTATTTCACATTTTGCTCTCTGTCTCAGCGCCAGTGTGTTTTCTGCCCTGTTTGTTTGCCACTTCAACTCCGTCAGGTCTTACAGATTTTCCGTGGCCTTACGTTGGCCCTATCTCTCTATATGTATATGTGTGTACGTGTGTGTATGTGTGTGAGTTTTATTGTGCGTGTGTTTGTGTTGTGTGAGCTTAACATTTTTTCCTTGCCTAAGTCAAATAATGCGCCAACACATCATTTCACACTTAAATGCTGTAAAAATATGCATAAAGCTTTGACGCTTGAAGAGAATTTGATTTCTCGCTTCCCTTGGTGAATGCTCCAAGTATCATACCATTGCGTTCTTTTAACTTGAATTTAAATTGATTAAATTTTATGCTATTTTATGGCTAATTATTATATATATTTCAGATGCATAATAAATTTTTAGCTACGATGTTTCATTCCACTTTGTTTCTTATCAAGCCAGATTATTTAAAATATAGTGCAGCTTGGTCTAAACTAATTTAAATTCATTTTGTTGTCAATTTGCATTTGTCATAGAGTTAAAAAAATATTAGTTTATGGTAAAAATAATGTTTATATTACTCAAATTCTTATTTAAATAATAAAATAATATTTAAATAACATGAGCTTAATGTGCTCCTAATTGTTGCTCATAAAGGGCCATGTAAAAGAGGCTTGTTTAATTTCGTCTATTCTCTTCTTAGTCAATTTTGGTTTGACTCACCCCAAAAAAGTATGCTATGATAAATTTACATCGTGCTTACTTCACACATGCTTTTTACTTGTCTCATATAAATTTGTTCTGTTTTTTTTTTTCTTACTTACATATCTCAATTGCTGTTTGTAAGCAGCACGGCGGTTGTCGTATGTTGTTGTTATTGTTGTTGTTTTTGCGTTGACTGGCAGCATCAATCTCTGTTCAACTGAAGCATTTGGCATCTAACACACAGGCAAAGTCTGTTGCTGTTTGCTTTATGCCTGTCGTGCCACGGGCCAAAAACACCTTAGTTGCTTTTGTTGTTGTTGTAGATGTTGTTATATATATTTATTTCGTGCCTTGCTTACAAAATCCAAGAAGCAGTGAACCAGCAACAACGTCGCAAAGGGGCAACAACTGAAGTCGAATCCAAAAATATGAAGCGCACAATATATTTTTAGTTGTCGAGCCGCAGACACACACACAGGCATATATATATATATAGGTATATATTTATGTGTATGCAAACAGTGTGAGTGCGAGAGTTTGTATATGTGTGGTTTTTTGTATGTATTTGCCTTGATATTTTAAGTATCCTGTTTGCGTTTTGTGGGCTTCGGCTGCTGCTTGCCTGCCTTATTTTTCTTCTTTTTTTTTATTTTTTTCCTTTTGACTCTGCCTCTTCTTTTGTGTTATGCTTTATTCTTTGTTTAGTATTATTTGCGTAAATGGCATTTACGTTTTGTTTCTTTTCGACACCTTCAATTTGATTCGATTTATGTAAAATTGTCTGCATGTATGTATTTTTTGATTATTCATAAAATAATTAACTTAAATTGTTGTTGTCGCTTATTGTCAACGTCGATTGGTTTAGTCTTTGACAGGTGCAAATAACAAGGTGCAAATTGTTTACTTAAATCTAATTTATTGTCACTCACTTAAACATTTTAATAATATTTAGTCACATTGTCTTTAATTTTAATAATTTTTTTTTACTTTTCACTTGAATTTTATTTTCACAAATGCAAAGTCAAATTTATTGTTTTTGCCTTAAATTTTGATTTTTTTTTTTTTTTTTTGTTTCACCTCGATTTCAATTTACAAATGCAAAGTCAACTTTGAACCGTTACTTTTCTTCGTATTTCACTATGCTCTCGCTATGTAAGTGCCGTTATTTGTGATTTTGCTTTGCTTTACTCTTTGTTGTTGTTGCTGCGGCCTCAGGTTTCAGCTACAGCTTCAGTCAGCTCTAGCTTCAGCTGCTGTGGTCGTTTGTCTTTACTCTTACTGTTGTTGTTGTTGTTGTTGCTGCTGTTGTTGGTACTACTGCTGCTGCTGCTGTTGTTATGGTATTAGTGTTGGTGGTGGAGGCACCGTTGCACGCACCGCACTCGTAGCACGTGCTATGGCCACGACGTCAGTCTACGACAACCGCCTACGCACTGCAAGCACTTCGTCGCGACGCGGCCATTTCAATTACAAATTCATGGAAGAGCGCGCACAGTAGTGAAGTAAATCCACACATCGATAACCACCAACTGAGGGCAAGGAAGAAAGCGATAGCATTTCAAAAAATGTTTGAAAATCATTTTAAAATGCCAATCGCTTAGTAAATTTTCTTAGCATGTGAATTGTTACTAACTTCCTAACTAACAAGTGAGAACTTTTTGTACTCATTTTTCTAAAGTTTTTTATATAAATCTAATACTTAATTTACTCAGCAGTTAAGCGCCAAAGCAAACATCGATTTAAACGATATATCGATATAAATGCGGAACGCTCTCTTAAACTGGTGAATTTCGTCCCTTTCGCGCGCCTGTTGGCATGCATTGTATTTTATACAGCAGTCACTGCTGCCGGGGCCGGCTGTGTGTTAAATTGCCTTAAATGTTAGTGCTGAGAGCACTTTCTCGCTCTCTCTAGCACATAAAATTCACCACACTCTGACATACTCCTTAGCTAAGCAGCAGTCTCAGCATTTGCTAGTATGAAAGTGAAAGCCACAGCCGGGCTTTTTGGACTATAATGCAATTGAGATTATGGGGTATATGGTCTGGCAAATTAATATGCAATGCAAAACATAATTAAACAATAAATATTTTAGCCTGCTAAATAATAATTGAAATAAGTTACGAAGTTGGTGTAACGATAAGATTTAAAATTAAATAATTTTAGGTATCCTACAATTATAATTCCCAAACTTGTTTACAGGGCATATTTTAGTCGGGCTGAGTGCGCGATAACTAGGCATTATGAGACTTGCATAATGCAGTTTATTCACGTGTGTCTCTTTGTCCTCATCTGTTTGTGTATTTGTTTATGAAAAAGCCTGTGCTTGCAATTAGCCATTGTTGATTTTATTTATTGCTCACACACAGGGACGGGCAGCAATGCACTTGCTTGAAAGCATGTGCATGTCCTTGCACTTGGCAGCTTAACACTTTGTGGAAGTAGGTGTACGTGAGATTCTAAACGGGTCTTCCTCTTTGCATGCGTCTGTGTACGTCGTTTATCGTTATTCACAGTTAAGCAAAAACAATAGCAAAGTGCAGACGGGCAGACAATAGCAACTAGGCAGGGAGAGGAAATGTGCATAGACGAAGATATAGAACGAGAGTGGGAAAGGGAAAGGGAACAGAGGGGCAAAGAGAGCTGGCGAGTGCGCGCGTGTTTATGCATGTGGGGCTTCGGTCCAAGTGCTGTGACTAGGAAGTCATAAATTTTCCAAACGGTTAACAGGTGCATTTGAAATGCCAGCGAGCGCGCGCGTTGAGTGTGTGCATTTTAAGCTGAGGGAATTTAAGCTCACCGTTCAACTGTTACACTATCTCTTAAAACGTTTCGCAGCAGCAGCAGCAGCAGCAGCAGCAGCAGCTTTATAAGCACAGTTATCAATCATGCGGTGACGGCTGCTCTCGTCGTAGATCAGAGGCCAAAAACAAAGTAAGTACAAATAGACTTACCCGTTTGGTTGGGAGGGTAAATGCGACTAGACCGGAGTGCAGCTGCGAAATGAATGCCAACTTAAGCTTTCGGACAGACAGCTCTGAAGGTCTTTTCGTGGCAGGACTTTGGCGTGCCTCATGAAAATTCCATCCAGTTGAAGTTGCGTTTCTCTGTGTCACGCTGGAAATTTATTCAGATTTTTGTGGCCAACAGCGATTGTGAGTCAGCGGAAATTCTAGGAAGCGACGCTTTGCAAATACGAACAACAAACCGCCCCCTGGGAAAAACAAACCCATAAGCAAGTTCCGCCTGTTGCATGTTGCTGTATGTATGTGAGTTTGAAAGAGAGATGGAGATAGAGAGAGAGAGAGAGAGAGAGGGAGAGAGGGTGTGCATGTGCGTGTGTGCGAAGCAATGCGCTGTTAATAAGTTCCATTTATACGGAAATTCGTGCAACTGAATAATGCAAGCAGAATGATAAAAAATAAAACAAATAGGTGTGAACGCAAATAAAAATTTAAATTAAGTGTTGAGCTTTAAAATATTGATCAAATAAATTAAAAGTGAATAAATAAATTCATTTAAGATTATAAATCAATTAATGCAATGAATCATGTACGAGCTCACTTACGCTCTTTACATGCAAGACTAAGAACAGCTTATGCAGCGTCAACAGTGCAATTAGAGCAAATTAACATAGCAAGCCACTGTTAAATGAGTCAGTATCTGTAAAGCGTTATAGCGACGTCTAATTTGCGCTCTTAATCAGTGCACTTACTGCAAATTAACGTAGCAACAGTTGCTTTGTTAAGCACAGCTTAAGTAACATTGCATTCGACACTACTTAAAGAGGCAGACAAGGAGAGAGAGACACAGACTGAGCTGTTTGCACATTAACAAAGCAATAAAATATGTTAAGTAGTTGGAAAATTGGACCGCAGCTGATGAAAAACATCTAAAACATAAAATGCCAACGGCAGCATAAAACGCACTTGAGACCCTATAAGGGATACACAAGTTACCCAAGGGGCGAGTGACAGCTAATCGGCTTTAATTTAATTAAAAGGTAAAAGGACTTGTCCGCTAAGCTGCAGCGGTGACATTGAAGTATGCCATGCCACAAAGAGAATGAGCAGCTCAACAACAAAGCTTCGAGAAAGAACAAAAGCGAAATCATTTGATAGCATTTCATTACACACTCTTTCTTTTCTACTCATACTCAGCAACCAACCAACATACGCGCATATACGCGCACACACACACGTGCAAGTGCGTGTTGATTTCTTGTGCGTATGTTAAGAGAGCGAAGTAAAGAAATGGACGCATGTTTCATGGCAAATTGTCAGGTGCTAAGCTTTGATAAAGTGCTCAACGGGCAAAAAGTTAAGCCCACGCACCACACACACAAACGCACAAGCACACAACGCACACGTATATATGTATAAACTGCGCACTAAAGCGCTCAAACAAAACGCAGGCACCGAACATTTATTCAATGCTCGCCTCTCCTTTGTCTACTACTCCAGCGACAGCTCGCGCTGCGCTTGGCACAGGTCAATTTCGGCTTTTTGTTTTTGTTTCTTTTTCTCTTTGGGCAACTTTCAATATGGAAAATTTTTGTATTCGCCTTCGGAGGGGCATGAGTACAGGTAACTGTAAAAGAATGAAATTTGAGCAAATTCATATGAGCGGAGCACACTGACATATTTATATATGTGTATGTGTGTGTGAGATCTGGGTTTTTTTGTTTATGGAAAGTGTTATTGTTTGACTTTGAACTTTGGCACTTGTTTGTCGTCCGTACGTACGGCAATGTACGCTTGTGTGTGTGTGTTTGGAGAAGGAGGGAGAGTGAGTACAGTGTGTTTGTGTGCTTTGGACCAAAGTTGATGACAGGCCCAAACAATGTCATAAAATTTAATGCGCTCATTTTTCATGGGCTAACAGAAGCATAGGCACACACACACTCACCCTCAGTCACACACGCTGGGCAGAGAGGAGGCTAACTCGAATAAATCATAAGCGCAAATTTTATCACTTTATTTTTGTGCTGGCTTATTTAAAATGATTGAAATGTTTCATTTTGCATAAAACTTATGAGGCACTTGCTCATAATGGTTGTTCACACGAAAACAAAATAATATATCATAGTTGAAAAGTTTATGTGTATAAATGGTTATTCAAAAAATTATTTTTCTTCTAAGTTTGGCGCCATATTTTCTGTTTCTGGTGCTGCCAACCTTTTTCGCTACATAGCAGTTTCGAAAGCTGAAAGCAACTGGCAGTACCATTGAGCAGCCATTGATATCGAACATATCGAATAAATATATCGACAAGCTGCCACAAGCAGTTGTTTTATCACAAATACTTTTTACACAAACGTCAAACTCTTGAAAAAAAAACATACATAAAACAAGAGCATTTACTAACCATGGAAGAAATACGAAGTAGCTTAGACAATATAATGGCACGCTTCAATGATAGCATTACACACTCAGCCCCCAAGAAGCTCAGCTTTGACCGGCTTTCCATGTCGTTCACCGAAGACTCTGTGACAGGTAAGAAGAAGACGTAAAAAAAAATGTTGAAAAATAAATTGACTAAAAATTTACAACTAAAGTGCCAAAGAAACGTCGCATCGATAGCCTGAATACTAGTTCGGCAAATGCCAGCTTCAATGCCAGCAACACATCGCTAAATAATTCCTTCACTGATCCCGTGGGCCCCTGGCAGAATCGCAAGTTGCGCGCCGACCTCATCGAAACGAAGGCCATAGTAACTCAGCTGCAAGATCAATTAGCGCAGGAGGAGAAGCAGCATCGCGGAGCACTGGCATTGGCCGAGAGCAAGGCAGCCGCACTCAAAGAACAATGCGATTACACGAGCAACAAGCTCATCGAGCAGGAGAAACAGCTGCAGGTGATGCGGAAAAGGGAGCACAGCGCTCGCCAGGAAACAAATCGTGTGATCGCCGATCTGGCCCAGCAGAAACTGAAATACGAGACGGCCATGAATCGCATGGAGCACGAGAAGGCGCAGCTCGAGGAAGATTCTCGCGAGGTGCAGCATTGCATAAACAACGAGCTGAGCGAATACAAGAGAATGTGCAATCGGGCCGAGGTGCAGCTGAAAGTCACACAGGAGGAGCTGGAGTCAATAAAAGAACGCCACGACGAATACAAAGAAACTGCTGCAAACTACGAGCAGCTGCAGCTGAACTACGAAATGCAGCAACAGAATTTGACAGCGGCCAATGAGCGGATTAAGGAGCTGGAATATGAAATACAATCCTATGCCGACTGGAAGGAGGTGACCCAGACGTCGCAAGCACGTTTGCTCAGCGTGCCAGAGCTGCAATCCGAGCTGGAGCGACTGCGTGCTCACAATAAGCAGCTGAACGCGTTGATTGGCGATAAATTGCTGCTGGAGGAGCAGGTGCACGATTACAAGACGCGTCTCGATCGCGAGGAGGGCGCACGTGCCGAGGCAGCGGCACTGCAGGTCAAGTTGACGCACGTCGAGCAGGAGCTGAAGGAGTGGGTGAAAATCGCACAGGATCATTGCCTGGCCAATACGCTCGTCAGCCCCATGGCATTGCGCACGCGCATCGAGCAGCTGCTCCAGGACGACATCGTGCGCATGGCCGAGAAGGGCAACGCCGCCCTCGACTCCAAGCAATTGCAGACGTCGGTGCGCGAGCTGGAGCAAAAGTGCGCCATCTATCTGAAGAACATTGACGACATGAATGTGGTGCTCAAGCGGCACAAGAGCTTCCGTGAGCGGCTGCAGCGGAAATTGTTGATTGTGTGCAAGGAGCGCGACTTCTATAAGCAGCTGCTCGAGAATTTCGACAAAGATCTCAATATGACAAATGCGAGCACCGCCGAGATGACCAGCGATATGCAGGTGCGCTACCGCGTCGAGGTACTGGAGCGCACGCTCACCGGCTACAAGGAGATGTGCACGACGCTCGAGCGGGAAATGCAATCGATGCGGCAGCAGGAATCGTTGAATGATCCGCCCATCAGTGAGAGCGGCTACGATGGAGTCAAGCGCGAGCTGGACACGTTGCGCATGGAGAACGAGCGGCTGAGGCGTCGCAAGGACGAGCTAGAGCTCGAAATGGAGCATCGGTGTCTGCGCGGCGACTTCAACATGGTCAACTACAAGGTGCTGCATCTCAGCGAGAATCCCGCTGCCCAAGCATACGAGGCGACCCAGAATGTGGTCGAGAAGCTGCAGGCGGAGGTGAGCTGGAAGCTGCGTGAAATTTTAAACTTTTTAACTTACAGTTGAATCTCTTTTTTTGCAGATTGAGCGTTTGAAGCGTCGCAATAAGAAGCTGGAGGAGGATCAGGAGCAGACACAGGCGCGCTTCAATGAAACGTGCAGCAGCAGCAGCAATGCCGGCGGCGGCATGACCATGAACTTCAAGGAATTCAATCAGCTGCGCGCCGAACTGGACTCGGCCAATGGCAAAATGAAGAAGATGAAGGATTGCTTCAAGGCGGCCAGCAAAGAGTTTCGCGACGTTTGCTACATGCTGCTCGGCTACAGAATCGATCGAGTGGGCGCCAACAGTCACTATCGGTGGGTCAATCTCAGAGAGTTTCCCTGCCGCTCTTTATTTTAACGCATTTTTGTCTTTATCTCTGCAGCATTTCGAGCATGTATGCGGAGAGTCCGGATGATTATTTGTCAATCAGCTTGAATGAGTCGAACTGCTTGGCTCTGCTGGAGTCGCCGTATTCGCAGACATTGAAACCGGCCATCGATCAGCAATTGGCTGCAAATAATTCATTTCCCGCATTCTTTGCGGCGCTCACCCTGGAGCTCTTCCAGCGTGCCACAGTCACAATTCACTAAAGGCGCACACATTCTACACACACACTTAATTTTATAATTTAGCAATATAGAAATTTACACACAGATTCAATTGAGTTGTTGTTCACACACAGACAGAGAGAGATACGATAAGCAGCGGCCACTGTGTGTGCTTCCGGTGCAGAGTTCTCAGCTCTCAGTTCTTGGCCAGCTGGCACAGCACTGCGCATAGGTCTTTAGCCGCAGCATTGCTTAATTGTTAACGCGATAAACGATGTCAAAATATTTTATAACTAATGACGCGCTCGAAAGATTTTGCGACGCGATAAACATGTGTCCATGCAGCAGCAAAAATGATTTAATATGCCCAGAGAATTATTATTTATTTATATATTTATAACTAATTCGAGGCAAAGGCTTTTGTGCAGTATTTTGTTTTCTTTACCTAGGGCCAGCGGCTGTGATAAGCGCGCGTTTTTTGCACAATTGACAGAAGATGGAGAGCGGCCGACTATGATGTATATAAATGTGTGTATATATATATAAATGTGTGTATATATATATATATATATATATATATATATATATATATATATATATATATATATATATATATATATATTATATATAAACATATATCAACTTATAGAGCCTATTGTGCATTTGGAATAACAACAAAGGAAAGCAAAGACAGCTTGCTTGGGCGACAATTAGAATTGAAGCTACAGTAGAGCATCGCTAAGCGGAACGAGCATTATAATTAATCATTCAAATCAGACAATGCTGCATTAGCCAAGACAAAAAATTGAGCCAAGACATTAAATTTAAATTAAATAAAATAAACCTAACTTTAAGTTCAATCAAGCCAGCGCTCACTGTGGCATCCACAAGCTGCCACAGCGGGCAGCCGCAAAATCTATGCAATGCGCAACAATGGAGTACAGTAGTCATACAATATATTGGAATACACAAATACACACACACACACATACATACAAATACATATATAAGTTGCCATTGCACCCTTATCAGTTGGCCAATATGCGCGCCACTTGATCGGGCGTCTTGTGCAGCAGCGCCTCGGGCTGCTCGAAGCCATTGGCCGGATCGTGAACGCGCTCGTATATCTGCTTGTAGATGGCCACGATCACATTGAAGGCGCGTCGCTGTACGCTGCTGCGATGGCCGCTGGACATGATTAGCTGCACCTGCGGCAGCAGCAGCACATCCGGCAGCTCCAGGAATGCATCCATCTTGGACATGAAAATCTTTAGCAAATTCGTCTCGATTTTCGTCTGATTGCTCTGCAATATGGTATAGATGGGGCCCAGATTGAGATTGGCCACCAGCGAGGAGGCCTGCTCGGAGGTGAGCGTATCGATCTGTGCATCGGACTGGGCCTGCAGGCGCTCCACGCGCTCATCCATATACTCGAACACGGCCAAGGTGCTCTGCATGTGATACAGACAGTTGAGCAGATAGACGGCCATGTCGACCGTGGGCAGATGGGCGGCGCTCTCCTGCACCGACTGCAGCAGCGGATCAATCACACAGCTGACAATCTTTGTGATGTCCGCCTGGCGGCCATCCACCATGGTGGCCACCGACAGAATCTCTTTCAGTATGTTGAGCAGTCGCGCCACGCTGGCCGGCGGCACCAGGTCACGCTGTGGCGGCTCCAGAGCCAGACTGGTGCCCGCCGGCCGCTGCAGCACGCTGCGCACCTGTGCAGCCAAAGCATTCAGATAGATCTGTTCGCTGCTCTGCTGCAGCTCGATGAGGCACTGCTCCAAGCTGCCGCCTTGCACCACCTGCTTCATGATTTGCTGATAGAAACGCAACAGATTTGAGATGGTGAAGAGCACGATGGTGTCCTGTTCGGAGCTCAGAATCGTGTCCACGCGCACCTTGAGCGGATGACAGACGCCATCGGCGATGTAGCTCAAAGCCTTTTGCATTTGCTCCGAGATGTCTGCAAGGCAAAGGGAGAAAAAAATTAACAGTTGCTGGCCATGGGAGTCGGAGCTGTCGGAGCAGATTTCTTGCCATGCTTATCGCACTTCTTGAAGAGCAGCATTAGATTCTCCTTCTCATTGGGTATGCTCTGGTGCAGCCAGGCGAACATGTCGCCAATGTAGCGCTTCGGCTCGTGCGCATGCAGCTCAATGGGCTTCGGGTTGCCGCCCGGGCCGCCCTCGGTCAGCGCCTCGATGAACTGCCGGACGAGCACAGCACGGCGCGCGATCGCATACTCATCGATGACGTACTTGAAGAGCACGGGGCGGTCCTGCAGTCGGCTCATGGCCTCCACAATTAGCGGGCCGATTTCGTTGTTCTCCAAATTTCTGCAATGATTCTGGGTCCAGCGATAGAGGCGCTCCAGTGCGCCCTCCTGATGCAGTGTCATCTCCTCCATTATGTCCAGCGCCGCCGTTTGATAGCCGCATTGCATAAGCAGCCGGCAATCGGAGTGGATGGACTGCACACGGTCCAGCACCCTGAAGAACTCGGCCACGATGGGCGCATCCTTGGCCGTTCCGTACAGCAACTGGTGCTCCGGCACGCTCAGCTGAAAGCGTGCCAGGAACGCTTGCGCTATTTGCTGATGCACTTCGAGGCGTTCGCGCTCCTCCTGCATTTTATTGGTCTGATCGATTAGATCTTTGGTCAGCGCCTTGGATGTCTCGAGGTCTGTTTTCATCGTCTGCACCGATGTGGCCATCGTGTCCAGATCCGTGCAGACAGCATCTAGCGTGAGTTTCACCTCACGAAACGCTTTCAGAAAATTCTGATTGATGCCGACCGAACGATGTTCGATTTGGCTGCGCAAATTGCGGCGATTTTGCAGGGTATTTTCGGTGAAAAAGCTGGACAACCCATTTAGGGCGTCTAACGTGTCCTTGTCTGTTTCCAGGCGCGTCTCCAGGATCTTGTTGACTCGCTTTTGTATGCGATCCTGTTCCTCAGTTGCTGCGCTCATCTTTCTTCCGATTCGGCAACGTCAACAATAAGAAAATATTGCAAAGGCAACAATGTAACACGAAATTTGTATACTCTATAAAAAAATATATTAATTAAGTATACATATAAAAACAAATTGCCAATTAAATAAATAAATAAATTTAATTGTACAGCTTTAGGCATTAAATTTACTCTTTAAATTACATTGCCATGATTTTATATTAACTAAACTTACGAAATTAAAAAATAATTACTAAAAGCATAAAGGCTCAAAATATCACGATACACTTTCCGAACAGCTGCTCAAATAGGTGCTGCCAACTTAGCACAAAAATAATAAATGACCACTGACATGTTTACGTAGCGCAGTGAATGGCAACATGGAATGAAGTAGCGAAAACTAAAGTGAAAACAAGTTGCGAATATATAATTTAAATATTGCTAAGCTAAAATAAATAATATTCCACAATGAGCCATTCCGCATTGGCCAGTTTGACAGCACAATACACGGACTCTGAAAACGAAGGCGATGCCAGTCCTGATTCCGAAAATTCAACAGCGTCGCAGGTAAATCGTTTTTTCAATATAAACGAATTAATATTAATAATAAAGGAACTTAAATCCCAGGTTATAATACCAAAGCAAGCCACACCAACGCCCGTAACGCCAGTTAAACAAGAGCAGGAGCCCGAGAAGAAACACAAGAAAAAGAAACGAGCCAAGAAATTGCGTCGTTTGGTCAGCTACCAGGACGATACTTTAATCTCTGACGAGGAAGAAGATCATGCGCAGGAATCCTCCAGCGAGGAAGATTCCTCCAGCGACAGTGAAGGCTCACAGCCAAGCAATGAACAGCACGAAAATGGCAAAGATAAAAGCAATGCCAAAGCAGAGAGCGCCACTGACACGCCTATGCAGCTGGGCGATGACGATGACTCCAACACCTACAACGCAGAGGATCGCACGGCGGAGAGTTACGAGAAGGATCCGAAATATGCTAAATATAAATTTCAATTGCCACCGGAGCCCAAGGGCCAGCCACCAGCTGAGCTAGTGGCAAAGATCACAAAAATGTATACGAAAATGCGGCAAACGAATATGGACATGAATCGCGTGATTCAGGATCGCAAGGAGTTTCGTAATCCGAGCATCTATGAGAAGCTGATAAGTTTTTGTGACATTAATGAATTCGGCACCAATTATCCGCCCGAAATCTACGATCCACTGCAGTGGGGCGAAGAGAGCTACTACGAAGCGTTGTCGGCGGTGCAAAAAACTGAAATGCTCAAGCGCCAAAAGGATCGCAAGGATATGGACAAAGTGGAGCAGGCGACGGCTTTGGCTCGCAAAGTCGAGGAGGAGGCAAAGAAACGGTAGGTGTTGCCTTGATCCTACATTGCAAATAATCCCCAATTGTTATTTTCGACTACAGCAAATCGAAGTGGGACCAGCCGGCCGCAAAAACAACATTACCTGCACTGACCACGACCGTCACCGGCACGAAGGGCACCGTTATATCAGCATTTGGTTCGTTGCCCAAGAAGCCAGCAATTTAACTTGAATACAAACCATTAAATAAATGTGTACTTATCGAAAACAAACTTATTTCTATAATCAGAATTTACAGTCCGGTTTATATCAGCAACTACATTTCGTGTAGATCGCCAAAAAAGTCCATCTCTAGCGGCTATATACAAAAGCTCTCTTTATCGGCAAATCGCAGAATGAAATATAATTTCACTGAATTAAAAGATTTGTTAGGAGTTAATAAAAATAATGAACTCTCACAAAAATTTAAATAATACTGTATTAATTTGAAAGCACATAAAACCGCTTTCCAACGTTTCATTTATTTGGTATTTTTTTTGTGGTCAATTCTTGAACTAGCAGTCGGTGGTAATTTGCACATTTTGTGCTGGCGGTCACACTGGTTACATGCTCGAACGTCGTGTCGTCGCCGTTTTCTGTTTTTAACCATTTCACATTTTTTCGTTTAAAAAAACCCAACAAAGTGTATATTTTATTGCATGCAACAATTCCAAGTACAACACTAAACACAAGCGTTATGATTTGAAAACAAAGTGTATGTGGCTAATATTAGTTTGGTTATTTTGTTATTTTTTGCACTCAGCATACAAAACAAGCAAAGAAAACGAAGCGAAATGTCGACAACGCAGCAGCAGCAGCAGCAACAGCAACAAGCGCAGACGGCAAAGAATTTGATCTGAGCAGCGCAATTTGTATGCATGTGTGCGTGCGTGCGTGCGTGTGTGAGTGAGCGAGAGCGAGATTACAATTATAAAAAAATGTACAAATACGAGTGAAATTTTTGTATAAGATAAAGAAGATGCGAAAGATACCAAGCACTCACGTATGCAGCGCGTTTGAGTGTGTGCAAAGCTGCTTTTGTGCGTTGCGATTATTGTTTAAACAATCTTGACCGTGTTTTCAATTCAAGGTGCCTCATTATTTAGACGCCATTATAATGCAACCGGTACTGTGCCCATCTGTCTTGTCTTCTTCCAGTATGATAGTGTCTGTGTGTGTGTAAAAACGAGAAGGAATGATCAGGGCAAATCAGCAGCAAATTTCCATTTAGCTGCGCGAACAGCTTTTTTTTTTGCCGCCACTTGCGCTAGCTGCTCATCTTCCTTCGCTTGCTGATTATGGCGCTGCATCACCACGTCCCCGTTCGCCCATAAACTGTTACTTATTTATAGCATGCACTAAAAGCAGCTGAGGCAGAGGGAAAAGCACCGGCATTCACTTCAATCAAAAGCAACGGTCCTACTCATACACATACATACACGTACACCATTTCCAATTAAATCTACAAAATGCTCAATTGAAGATAATTTCTATGGAAGTGCATTTACCCCGCTCTCCTCTTCCAGCTGCTGGTGCAGTTTAGCATTCTCTCAGCGCATGCTGTGTGTGTTTGATCATTGTGATTTTGTGTGTGTAAAATTCTTTCCCATGAATATGCATAATAATATTTGCAAATAATAGACCGCCTACTGCTTTTGTTTTAAGCAACAATTGTCAGGCTAAGTCGCTATCTCGCTCTTGCTAGTTTATGCCACCTGTTTGCGTGTTTGCTTTGTCGTCACATTTCCAATGCTACCATAACAATAACAACAACAACTCAACGAAAGTTCTATTCAATATCGATAGCAAACAGCAGTAACAGCAGAGTTGTGTGTGAGTGAGAGAGAGAACGCGCTCGCTTGCTATAAAAGCACAGTTGAAGGTGTGAATAGGCAAATATTTATATTACATACATAACAACAGTTTTTTGGAGCAAAAGTAAACAAAAACCAAACGAAACGAAAAGAAAAAAGAAGAAAAGAACGCGACGTGCGTTGGTCGTCTGTCTGTGTATGCGTACATATGCGTATTAATATTTATATGTGTGTGTGTTTGTGTTAGTGTGTCTCTCAACGCTGACGGGCAACAACAAACTGATATACTAAATTCAGCAAGCAACAAAAGCGCTTAACGAGTGATTCAACAACAACAACAGCAACTACACCACAAAAACATGTCGGATTCATATTATCAGGTGAGTCGGTGCCGCTGATAGCGTATTACATGCCCAGTTGCTGGCTCTTTTTCTAGTTTTAGTAGTTACTTTTTTTTTTTTTTTATCAGCTAATATTTAGTCCCAAACTACACGCACATCTGTTACTGGGTACACACACTCATACATGCACGGAAGCCTGGCACTTCCGGCTCAGCTGACGCAGTCAGCCACTTGTGGCATATCCTTAATGTGCCATTTCATTTAACATTTCCTTCGATGTTTCCTGTTGTTGCTGGCCTGACTTTACTGAATAGTTTCAAAAATAAAAGACCTTTTATAAAAATTCCCTTTGAAACATGCCCACCAGAAATGATGACTAACTCTCCTTTGTGTGAATGGTTTAAATATAACATAATTATGTTGCAGTCAACATAAGTGAAGTATGTTAGGCTTCGCATTGCTAACATGTTTTAGCATTGCTGAGTAACTGCGTAATTATGTTAGTTATTTGAAGGGAATTTTAACAAGGCAGCTTAGCTTTAACTAAATATATTATTTAGACTGAATTAATGCTAATACAAGTTATCATTTAAAATGAAGTTAAAAATGCTGAGCCCTTTACCAAAGAGACCTCTCTTTGCAGTCAAATAATTTAAGTGAAATGCGATATATGCCGATTAGGCTAACATTTTCTGTATGTTTACATAAGCCCTTAAGTACCCATATGCATTTCTGCTTTTAAATGCATTGCTGTTATTTAACATTTGTTCTATTTTTACATAAATTCTTAAAAAAAATAACCCACTATTATTTTACAGCAGAATAAGCTGTGAGTGTGTAAATAATAGATTATGTTATTGTTTAACAAATAATTCTGTTATTTTAGAAGCTGCTGTTACTATACTTTTATCTGTCAGTATTTATTTATTTTCAAATATTTAGGGTAAATGCTTTTCAAAAAACCACTAAGCTCCAACTCAAATATAGAGTATGTCCATATTTGTACACATATATTATTCTATATACTATATAGCAGAGGAATGCCGTGCATTAGGCAATTACTTTTATTTTATTTTATTGACTCTTTTTTAATTTTGTTCCAAACTAAAATAAAATATTGTGTTATGCAAAGTGTTAACAGCGACCGTATGACATCATTTGGCATATTTGTTGGGCATTTTACTCGCGTGCATACATGCCTTCAATGTGTGTGTGTGTGTGTGTGTGCGGGTGTGCATGTGTGTGTGCAAAATGTCAATTGGTTTAAGTGCGTGGCCCACTGAACATGCGACGTGCATCTAAAATGAAAGCAACAAATTAAACATGTTTATTAATAGCAGCAAATATTTACGACTCACTGTATGCCACACTGTCTGTCTCTCTGTGTATGTGTGTGTAATTAGATTAACGGCAATTAGAGAAGCTGCCTTATCGCATCGAATGCGCTTATCAATTTAACAGTAACTGCAACTGGAACTAGATTTGCGGCACGTTCGCGCTGTTAAATGCAACGATTCGCATTAGTTGAATGGTAAAAATGCCTCGAAATGGGAGCACAACAACCATTACAGGTGGGGTGTTGGCGTTTGGTGGGCGTGGTTATGTCATTGGCCGTGAATTGCGAAGGTGAAAATCATCAGTCAACCAAAAATTCAATTGGCCTTAATTCAAATCGTGTTTTTTGTAAGTTTTTTGTTGAATGCAAATCACGAAGTGAACAAGAATTGCAAGAAAAAGGAGTGCTCCAGTTGAGTGTGAGCAACTAAGAGATACCCTGTAGTTGAAGAAGATGTTGACTGTTAATTGAGTGCATGATTAAATGTCTGTTCATGATACCCTGTAAATAAATCTAAGTAATAGACAGATAGATAGATTCTAGCTATATTCAAACGATCTACATAACTTTAATACGCTTTAATACTCTCCCCCAATGATATATCCCTGTTGAGTAAACTTACAGGGTATCGAAAGCTTCCTTTGAAATCACAAAAACCAGATTATGCAGCAGTCGAATGTCATTTGCAGTAGCTGGTGGCCAGCTTTTTGTGTTGCTGTTGCCCGCTTGCACCTGAACGCGAGCAAGTGCTGCAAGTTGCATGTTGCACGTTGCATGCACTCGGGTTGGATGCTGCCTGCGGGCTAGCCTGCCAGCCTGTAGTTCCAAGAACCGGTTTCCAGCTTCATCTTTATTTTTTTTAGTGGTGCACCAGAACAGGGTCAGGCCAGTTTGAATGGATGGATGGATTCCGATGCATATATATCCATTTCGCAGCGTAATGCGCTCGCCGGCCACAGCTACTTAAAAGCGAATGCCAACTTTTATACCCTTTGCTGAGCGTTTAATAACTTTCGAGTTGACTCTTAAGGACTTCATGACATCTATATATACATCCAGGTAGAGAGAAGTTGTCTGAAGTGCTGTTTAAAAATAGCCTAGTTAATGGAGCTATAAATACTTGAAGAGCTAAAATTAGGCTCACCTTTTGTTCTTAATAACAGCAACAGAAATGTAATGGACATTTTTTTACACAGCCATGACTATGTGCCATTGGGTGTAACATAATAAATGCTGCTCAAAATGCTTACTTCAGTTGTACTAATTTTAAGAGAGAGTTCATATTGTATATTCATGCAATATTTTATTTTAACAGCAGCAGACTTTTTTATAACTCTCAACATAATGCTGTTAACAACATATATTGAATTATAACTGATGCTACAGCTAATTACAGCTCGTACTTTTTAACCTTACGCATAATTCTATTAAAATTGTAACCTGGTTACGTTCTAATTGCATTTGCCAGCAATAAGGCCTAGGCTGCGGCGGTTCTTCACCGCGGCTACTGACTTGGTTGAGGTTTCTCTTCTTTGCTTGGCAATGTTAATTTGTTTAACAAATTTGCAAATGGGAAATACCTTAGCACATACTTGAACGCATATTGCAGTGGAATTGTTGTCCCCACACACACACACAGAGACAAAGACAAAGATGACCGCACGTCAAGTGTCGCGTGTCCTGACTGCCTACTGCTGTCCATTGCCCGTGTCCAACTGTCTATCTGTCTGCCCAACTGTCTCTCTGGCTGTCTGTCTGCCTGTGTGCCTACGTCTTGGCCACTGACAGGCCGTCAGTGTAAACAAAGAGGGCACAAGGGCTGTCAGAGAGTCAACTTCTATGTCTACTTCTACTTCTACTTTGACTTGGCTGTTTGCATTTGGTTAAGAATGCATTCAGCAAGTGGCTTAATGTGTTGTTCTTGCTGCCTGCCTGCCCGCTCTTGGCCTGCTGAACAGCACTTGGCCAAATAGCAAACGTGCGCTCTATGTTTAGGCATATCAATTAAAGTTGAGTTAAAAACTGCACTCCGTAAAAATGAGTAATATTAAATTAAATAAATAATTTAATAAATATAACAATATTAAAAAAAAAATATGAATTTAATAAAAATTATAATAATATTACTGAGCAATTTTATTGCTACGAAAAATTCCCTATTGATTTACTATTGATACTTAAATTTAGCACATTTTTATTAGAGACTACGCATAAGCATTGCTGCATTTGATAATCTGCACTTCATGTGCTGTTAGTTAACATTGCCATAATTAAATATCTTAAATTTTATAATCTTAGGTCGCTTAACTAATGTTAGGTCTAATCGCTTATTTTTTGCTTGGAAAAAAAAAATTAGATTTAAGTTTTGTCTCAAACATTTTCCAGCAATTTCTTTTTGATAATTTTACCTGGCAATTGCGCACTGAGCTACATTTCCACTTGTACCTCTATTTGTTGCTGTATCTGTATCTCATGATTGCCGTTGCTCGTTTATCTAACAGATGCAGCTGTGTATCTCACCAAATGGAGGCTGATTAAAGTGCGGCCTCTCTTTGTGCATTTTTCCCCCTCTATCGTTGCTTATGTTTCTTTATTTTATTTTTTGTTGTTTTCCTTTTTCACTTTACTTAAATTTCACTTGATTTCCGTACATAACTTGAGAGATGCTTTTAATCAAATTCAATTGTATCTATTAGTTTGTTTTGCGCTGTTTTCTGTTTTCGTTTACGTATTTGGTCTCTGATAAGGTATCACAGCTACTAAACAGGCTAGTTACATAGCTACTGCAATTATAATCACGATTTGTCTATGGAAATTTTCAATAGAAATTTAGCTATTAAGTTTGCGAAACACAAATACCCTAAGTTCGAGAAACTTTTACAATAGGTATATAATTAATCTTATTAAATTTAATTTAAAATTTCTTGTGACAATTGATCTACAAATTATTATGGAGAAATTCGCCGTTAAGATGAAAAATAAGATACTTAACAGATTCAGATAGTATAAGATATTAAGTATCGCTCTCTGATATTAAAAATATATCTAAACATATAAATTATATAAATCGATATATATTAATTTTTTCTATATATATATCAAGTTTTTTAGATTTAGCCTGCCTAAATTCTAATTAAGAAAATCGTTATTTTTTGAAAATAAAATAATGAAATGTCAAGTTCTGCAGTCTTCCTTTGTTTTTACAGGGTATGAATACCAAATGATCGTTAGTAGTTCACAAAATTATGTCTGCCTTGAAGTGCTATAATTTGTAGATTACTTGTAACTAAATTTTACTGTGCTTACGAGGGCAAATAAATATAATATATATATAAATATATTATGTACAAATATATTATATATAAATATTTTATTTTTACTTATTATATTATCATTGCCAGACTGTAATCTGCTTTCCGCTGTTGCTAAATTGAGCAAACAAATGGTGGGGAAACTTTCAACATAATATAATGAGGAAAAAACTTATTTTTAAGCCTGATTGAAGCCTGGCTGCATCCTGTAAATATATTTGAAGTCGGCATTTGGCGATCGTCGCTTAACGGAAATGCATTTGCAATGCAATCGATTTCATTTTTACCATTTGCCATTTTCCATTTGCTGCCATTGTTGGGGGGACTTAAGAAAGTAACGCGCGCTTGTCAGACATTGAAAATCATTTAATTAACTTCCAGCTGTTGCTGTTGTTGTTGTTGTTGTAGAGTTGGTCGTGTTGCTGTTATATCACATTCATCTTGTGCCTGCCGTGTTTGAGTGCGGCTGGTTAATTCATAGCTCGCTAGACTGGCAGCTGGGCTGCTACGCCTTCAACGTATCTGTTTTGCTTTCTGCCTTTGGCACATTTAATTGCTGCAATTGATGAGTTCAATTGCGCAAATTGCTGTGTTGACCTGGAGCTGGACAATGGAAATGGAAATGGCTCAGCTGGTGGGTGCTCAGGTAGCAGTTGTCAAGTAGCGACCACTTGAGCTGTAAGATATGCTCAAGTGGTGCAAAAACAACAGTTGAAGGAGTCAAACTTTCGACTGAAACAATTAACATTGGAATGAATAATATGAACTTAAATTTACAGCTATGTAAACTAAAAATAGACATGGTAATGTTAAAGGCGTATGTTATATTTGTGTTATGTAAATGTTAAAGTTTGTGAACAGTAATTTTAACTAACAGTAATTTTTTATATGATGTATAACAGTAATTTTTTATATGATATATAACAGTAATTTTTTATATGATATAGCTAGAGAAAGACAGAATTATGGAAATTGCTAGTTAGTTTGACAGAGACAAAGATATTAAGAAATTGTCGACACCAAAGATAAATACTCAATAAATAAAGGCTATAAATATAATTTATATTGTATAAGGCAATTTTTTACTATCGAGCGAGGGAGATAAAAAAAAAAGCAAAGCAAGAAGGAAAAGAATTTATGACGCGAGTCGAGAAATTATCCCAATTGCCTTTTGAGGAATTACCCAAGGAATTTCCATTCCAATTCAAAAGGTATTATGCTAAAACGCTGTTAAGTACCTCAACGGTGTTCACCTGTATAACAGTGAGCTAGAAAAAAATGTGCACCTTCTAATTGCGTGTCTGGAAAATTGCGTTCCATTTCTATTGGCATGCCCATTTCCATTCGCATTCGGCCAGTTTCTAACGCTTCCTTTGCCAGTTCTCATGTTGTTGTTGTTGCTGTTGCAGTTGTTGCTGCAACTAGTTTTGAATTTGGCACATGCAGGTGTCCCCAATTATGTGGCAGGCACGAAAATTGGGACAACGTTAGAGTTGAGTTTGCAAATTGAATATATGTATATATATATATATATATATATAAACATATGTATGTGTGCATATATGCCACAGCTGCTAGAGGGAAAACGGGTTGCGAAAGTAGAACCTGGCCGAAGCACTGGAATGCGACATAGAGCAAAGTCAAGTGCAGTTAGGGTAAGCCAGTAGGCAATCGGCTGCTCATGAACTTGCACAAGTTTGTTTGATTGTTGCTTTGTTTGCTCGATGTTTGCTGTTTGGCTAATCAACTAGCGCGCCTGCTGCTGTTCATTTAGAGTGTCCAGTTTTCCGTTAGCTGACACCGCCGCTGCCGATGCTTTAACATTGATTTCTGTATAATTTAGCAATTTTCACTTTCACTCGTGCGAGTTCAAAGCGGCCAACTGACGCTGGTTGTTGTTAGTGCACTTGACAACAACAAAAGCAACAGCAACAACAATACTAACAACCCGCAGCTCGACAAAGGGGGCAGCGCCATAAAACATTTTCAATCAAGCTAACAGCATGTTAATAGCATAACAGCGACACCAACTGCCTGAGTGTTAATAAGAAAGAGAGTGTGAGAGAAAGAGGGAGCAGCAGAAGCGTGCCAAGCAGCAGCAGCAGCAGCCGCAGTACTTGCAATTGTTTGCCAAACGCCACCTGCAATACAACATAGCTAAAGCAACAACAGTTTCCGCTGCCGCTGCCGCTGCCTCTGCCGTTGCCGTTGCCGTTGCCGCTGCCTAGCGCTCTCTATTTCTCTTTTGGCGCGCTGCTTCCGCGAGCGAGCAGCAAGTGTTGTTGACCGCTGCTCGCTGCTCTCCAAGTGCCGTTGCACATTGATTGAAAACAATAACAACAACAACAGCATCAGCAGTTGGTGCTTTGTCTATTTGTGTGTGTGTGCATGCGTGTATATGGCAGCTTTGCAGATTCTGTGGGAATTGCTCTGATTTTGTTTTTGTGTTTTTGCGCTTTTGTTTTGACTGTTAAGCTTGTACAGCTCTTAATGCAATTAGTTTGTTTTTTTCTTGCATCAGTTCTTCCCAGCTTAGCCGCTGCCGTTGCGTTCCCATCAGCGGCACCTATTTTAACTGTAATTACATATATGTATATGTGTGTATGTACAGTTAAGTTTTATTAATTAATTAATCAACGCTTTTACGGTGTTAACTGGGCGTGTTGCTGCTGCTTCTACTTCAACTTCAACTTCTGCTTCTGCTTTGACTGTTCTTCTTCTTGAAAGCGATGCTGCCAACCCTATGCAATGAAAAATGTCTTAAAATGCAGAGGCAGTCAGTTGGAACATGTGAGAGTGAGAGAGAGAGAGAGAGAGAGAGAGGGGTAGAGCTACTTCTACTCTGTGATATTCTGCTGGGCTGCAGCCATTGTTGCCTTTTTGGCTCTGCCTCTGCGTTTTGCCTTTGCATTTTTGCCGCCTTGTCATTGTTGCAAGACGCTGACTTCCCACAGATTCACAGACAGAGAGTTTCCCTTTCGTTACGTGACAGCGCGCCCAACTATGAAAATAAGTACAAAAAAAAAAAAAACAACAAACTCGAAATAAACCAAAAAACAATCACATATTGCATTGTAAGTGCGAGCGAGAGGCATGCAGTTATAGACGCCCAGACCAAGAGCTAAAACAAGCCAAAGAAATAATCTGCATATTGTCTACAGCTCCGATCTTATTGTTCTTTGCGCCCTAATCGTGATACATATATATAGAGTACGTACTTATATACATATACGTCTATATGTATATGTATGTATATAGTTTACTTATGTTTAATTGACAGGCGCTCATTTTCCGGCCGAACGCGGCTGTCGGCTTTCCCAAATAAAAAGTTTTTATATTTATGCAATTTTTGGTTTGTCTTTGCACTTTTCTCTTTTTTTCTGTAATTATGTTGAAACTGGTACCCTTTATTGGTATTTTTTAGTATTTTTTGGGCAATATTGCGTGGCTTCTCTTGCCTGCGAGTTTGTCAACCTCTCAAGCCAGTGGCAGTGGCAGCGGCGTTGGCGTTGGCTGTGACGCATCTCACTGCAAAAGCTGGCCAATAAAAATTGATAAAAAAACTTATTTATGCTTTTGGCTTTTTGCTGCTTATCAGCTGCTGCTGCTGCTGCTGCTGCTGCTGCTGCTGCTGCTGCACTTGGCATTGGATATTTGCCCATTTTAGCTTTTGTGGCTTGTGGCACATGCGACATCCGGTTGTTGACTGTATGTGAATTCCTCTTCTTCTTGTTTTTTTTTTTTTGGTTAGGTCGTTGGCAATTTCCGTTTATTGACTCGTAAAAGACGCAACAAAACTCGTTAAATGTCGCAGTTGTTGCGCTCGTATGTGTGTGTGCGTGTGTGTATGTGCTAGTGTACCGTTGTTGCGATTTCGTTGACGTTATGAAGTCTTCTTTACAGCTGTCTGTCAGAAGCTTTTATAGCAAGCAGCTTTTGTGTGATATGTCATAAAGATATGAGCATTGTGGAATGTTGATGTTAAACTAGAGTCGAGAACTATATATATTTGCATAATAATATATATGAAGCTAAAGTTAATATTAATAATGATTGTTAATAATAGAGCTTATGTAAACTTTTCCACCGATTCAACTTATTAGAGATACAATATTGGCCCAGCTGTTGACGCACAGATAAAGTCTAGTCATATTATGTAATAACAATAAATTATAATCTGCATCTATTGTATGTATGCGCATAGATAAGATTAGATTAGGGTTAGATATATGTTAAAAGTTAAGAAACTGTAGCCAGGGGATTACCACCTTGTATTTAGCACACTATTAGCCTATATTACAGTTGGGGTCAGCTTATGCGTCAGGGTTGCTCGCCGACGAGTATCATATCTAATTAGTCAGCGAAACGTCATTGGAGCTTGGTGGGCTTCAGCTGCGGCTGTCAACCCTTATGTTGCCGCTTTCGAGATGGGTGGGTGTGGGTTGGCCAGTCATCGTGGTATTTGCTTTTGGTATTTTTCGTATGTTTTCTTCGTTTTCGTTTGTTTTTTTTTTTTTTTTTTTTTTAGGAAAGTTACGCTATGTTAGATAGCTTCTAAGAGACGGCGCCACATGCTGTGTCTTTTAGTAATCTGCTACATGTTCTGCAGCGTCTAAGCTCGGCTTTTATGTTTATGCAAATGATCTGGCATTTGGCTTATCTCATGCAAATGTATGTTATAATATAGGAAATGTGTGACAGTTTCATAATAGTGCAGTGAAAAATGTTAACCCAAATGAAAAAAAAAAAAAAAGAACAAGTTAAAGAAGACACAAAAAGAAAAAGAGCGGACAAGAAATGTTAATCAAACATAGCTGTACAATTCCCAGAACTGGCACAATAAAAGCCACTCAACAACAACAACGGCAACGGCAGTAGTAAGCCTGCGCCCCGAGCGCAGCTTAGAAACACCATGGCAAAAGAAAAACCAAAAACGTATGAAAAAAGAGTCAAGAATAATAATAACAACAACACTTGTATAGAAGCTGGCGCACGCGCAGGCCAATTAACAAAGGCGGCTTTGCTATGCCACCAGTCTCAGTCTCGGTCTCGGTCTCAGTCGCTGTCGACGTCGACGTCGACGTCGACGTCGACGTCAACGACAGTATCTACCAGCTCGTCCAGCCCATTCATTGAAGCATGCAGCGGGAGCTTTGACTTTGCTTTCTTTGCTGCAGTTTGTGCGCTCGCTCCACTTTCGCCTGTGTTTGTGTGTGTGTGCGCTCTCTCTTCACACCAAGCCGCGCTCTTTCTCTCCCGCCGGCCACCTCACTGTGCAAGCGCAGCTGTGTGTGTGCGCTCACTAACTGTGCTTGTTTTGCTCGCGCATGCTCAGCGCGCTCTGTCACTGCTACTGTCGTTCGAAGTTTTTGAGAGCTTTGTTTGAGTGCTTGGCACTCAGTTCGCTTTTAGTCGCGCTTGAAGCCGGTTCGTCGATGCTGCAGCGTAACGCGCGTATTTTGGTTCACATTTGTTATTGTTTTTTTGCGTAGCATCGCGTGAAAGTCTTTGCGGCAGCAATTGCATAAATTTTCGCGGTGTCTCCTCTCGATGACGCATAAATGCACTCTGTGAGCCAAGTTTCGTGTGCTCGTGTGTGCGTGTGTATATGTGTGAGTGAGCAGTGTCAATGTCCTTTTTGGTGAAACAACGCCCCAAAACAAAACTGTTGCCGCTTGCAGCTTGTGAACCCACATTCGGATTAGCCGCACAATAATTTCTTTTCCTGCCGCTGCTGTTGCTTTTGGTTTTCTTAACTATAATTTTCTGCTGAAACGTAAGTTGCTAAACGCTTCGACTCGATTTGGGCCATTTATTTTACAGCTGCTGCTTCTTCTTTCGCTAGCAGCGTTTAATAATTAAGACAAAAGAGCGCAACAACAAACAGTAAAAAAAAAAATCAAAATACCGCTTGGGTGAAATTCCATTTCTCTTTTAGTTTTGGTTTTATTTCTTATTTCTTTTTACCATCTTTGAACGTTTATAAAAAGTGAAAATCAAGTGACAATCAATTAAAATTCGAGACCAGCCACCAAACAGAAAAAAAAAATAAAAAATAAAAAACGAGTCAAAACGAAAAGTAAAAAATCGATTTTCAATTTCAGGCACTCGCTTGAAATGTTGTTCTAATTTTGTCACAGTTTTATTTATGTATTATTGTTGTTGCTGGTGCTTCTCCTTCTGCTGCGCTTGCTCGTTTTATTTTTGTGTCTTTGCGCGTTGTTTTTTATGTATTTTTATGGTACTTTACGCTGCGAGGCTTAACCCAAATTCACTTGTTGCATGCGCTGAATAAGCAAAAACAAATGAAAACTGAAAAAAAAAATTCCAAAAAAAAAGAGCTAAATAAAGTTCGCCCAGAATCGAAGAAAACTGAAAATTGTCTTTACACTTTTTTTATTTACGTTTTGTCGTTGCCTTTCTATGGCTTTGAGCTAATGCAATTTTTCTATTGGGGGACTGGGTCAGCGCCCAAGGCAGTTGCCCGACCCACTTCTATAGTCTGCCGCCCCCTTTAACCCTCTGGCAGCTAGCCAGAGCCACGGGTATCTGTCTGTCTGTTTGACTGCCTTCTCTCTCCATAACTCGAATTACAAATGCGTTGACAGCTCGATTGTCACTAACTAAAACGTTTTCATCATCTAACAACAACAATGAATATAACACCCCATACTAATCAGGTTTTTGTTGTCCATAATCGTAAATTGATTAAAATATCATAAAAAAAAAAACAAACCCATTCTCAGTCGATTAAGCTGCTGATAGAATTCCCCAACTTTTTGTAATGCCAAAAATTTACATTTGGCTAAACATCAAAAGCGAAATGCTCAATAAAAGCTAAACGAATGTTTCGCATATGGCACACACTATTTCTATGTTTAAATTAATAGTGGACAGAAATGAAAGTATATTTAATAAATAAATTATATATGATAAATAGAGTTATACCATGATTAGTAGTAAATTTTATTTAAATTATATTTGACAGTTTAATGAAAAGCTAAAGAAATCTTAACAGCGAACTAACAGAGTCTCTACAGCTGTTGAACAGCATTTAATTAAACTTAATAAAATTAAAACACTTAAAAATCTCACCTGTCGCTCCATAAGCTACCATATATACATTTTTTATATAAACAACCTACATTATATTTGTAAAACAAATTGCGCAGAAATCAACAAAAACAAAAAACATTGTTTAGGTGTTTTATCCAAAAGAGTAACATTTTATTGTTGTTCGGATTGTTCATAAATGGTCAGTCAAATTCGTTGTTGTTTACTATTTTTTCATTTTATTTTAATGTACACACTCGTACATACATAGAAATCTGAATTTGTGTTGCGTGTAAAGTGCGAAAAAATGTATCGACTGTTAAAAGTTCCCCCACATCCACTTGATGCGTTAGACAACACAAATGCGTGGGCTGTACCAAGGATAGCCTCTAATCTTATATGTATATCGTGTACTAAAACAACAGCGACCTTGTTAATTTATATATATAAATGTAGATGTGTATGTATCTTGCTTAGTGAATAATGCGGACGTGAGTTAAAGTGTAGGCAACCTCTCGCCACAGGCAAATGACCGATTAGAAATCACATCACTCTCATGTAGAGAGCTGTCTTATTATATATATATATATATATATATATATATATATATAAATATATATAAAAAATATATATTTTTTTTTGTGAACTGAACATCAAAGCGGGGCGCTAACAAATTAAATATTGCCAGTTATTAATTACCTGCGCAAACATTCGAACAAGCCGAGTAGCCAAAAAGTCACGCGTTCTAAGTATAAAACACAATTGTGATTGCCTTTGTATGCGACGGGGGAGGGCTTTGAGAGAAGACGTTAACATTAATATGTTTAACAGTGTGATGTGCATTAACATAACAGTAGCATGACTAAGTTGGTAGCTTAACAGAGTATTTTACTCTTGTTATACATAGTCAAATCATAATAACATGAGAGCTGACTGTTTTGCTGCTATATATATATATATAAATAAATATTGTATATATATATATATATATATATATATATATATATATATATATATATATATATATACAATATTTATTTATTCATTTTATGATTCATTTGCTAATGAATAAAGCTAATTGTAGCATATCCATTTCTAATCTACCAAAATAAAGAATATTGTAATAAAATTTTGCTCCCGTAATATGAAAAATATTGATTTCCAAGAAAACACATAACTGATAAAGTAAAAAATTGTATTTTTTCATATTTAGGACTGAATATAGAGACCAAATCTATCAAATTTTATTCATTTCCTCAACACAGTAAAATATAATTATTCGAAATTCGTCATAGCACAAGACAATTATATATACATGTATACAATCACTCAAGCCACTTGAGCAACCCTCGTTACTTGACTTTGACAAACCTTACTAATGTTTTTTTCTTGTCTCTTCTCTTGCAGGTAATTGCCAAGAAGTGAAAAACAGCTCGATTAAACTCTTTTTGTGTTTTTATTTGAAATCATTTTCCAAAGCCAAAACGAAAACGACATCAAAATTGCGTCGACAACAAATGCTGCACAGTTTGTTTGTATCTGAAAGATACACACAAGTATCTACAAGATAAGCAGCCAAGCAATTAATTTGTATCTGTAGATGCGAATGTAGCTGTAGCCGCAGCTGTATCTACGAATGTATCTGCATACGTATGAAGGGAAAACTCATATCTATATATATATATTTATATATATAAATATATATAGAGATAGATCTATGAGTTTGTATGTATATATGCATGCAAGGAAAATGATTTGTTTTTCCGTAATTTGTGCGCAAAAATTGAAAAGCTTTCTAATCGCTTGGCTGCCTCAGCCAGTTTTTCCATTGCAGTTTTCGCCCTGCCAGCAGCAGCGCCTTGACATTTTCCCAAATTCAATACGGTCGCAGCGTCGTTTGTCGCGCCTTTTTCTCTAAATACTTTATACATATAATATATGCATATATATATATATATATATATATATATGTATATAATATATTATTTGCTATTTAGTTAAGCATATATAATATCGCACATTTGGCAGTTTGTCGTCGTGAATTTTGCGTCGCGCATTCGATTTGGAAAATGAATATATATATTTGATACATGTATATGTATTTGCATGTGTGCTCAGACAAAAGAAAGTATAAAACAAAACCGCGAAAATACAGAAAAAAAAAAACAAATTAAAAGAAAACCTCATAGAAAATCGTTTGGAAAATGCCTTACCTGCAACAATTATAGGGCATAGAAATCGCGTATCTTTTTCTCTAGCATGGCATTAACTATGAATATGGTTTTTCTCAAGGACTTACGGTCACGGCTTAAAGGATATTTACACGTATGTATTCTATATATATACTAATTGATATGTATATATAATGGTTTTGGAACTAAACGCATTCCAATTGCTTATTATTTACATAAGAATATGCATGTATGTGTTTGCATATGAATGTAAATATAATATGAGTTGGAGTCGCAGATAGCGCGCGCGAAATATTTTGCTAACTTGAGTCATGTAGACCAATTGCCATACCCTGTAATTATTATGGAAGGGGTATAATTTTTGTGAACTGTAAGGCAATGCATGGCTGTTCTGCATCAATAATAAAAGATTATATAAATTTTAGCTTGAGTATTTTAGATAAAATATATCACATTATGATTTTAGTTCGAGAGAATGAGAGAGGAAATCGATGGAATGGAATGTCTATAGAATTGTCAAACTTTTAAGAGACTGTTTGTGGATAAAGAGATAGTTAACAAAACACTTAATGGAGCATAGCAGATATATAGATAAAAGCTTAAAATTCATAATTTTAATATAATAATTGATGAATATATTTCATATAGATATGTATATATATATATAATATATATATTTAGAGCAATTTATTTTTATTCCTCTGAACTTTTTTTGCCATCATCAATCATAACTTGTATAATAATACACGCTAATGAGGAGCTTAACTCTCGTAAATTTCAACACTACAATCAGTTATCGTTTGCAGGGTATCCCGTAGTTGTTTATCATTAGCTTAGTGCAAATATTTTATTAATTAAACGTGGGTTGCTTGCCTCAAGATTCTCTGCTGTCCGCCCCTCTGCGTATATCACACTCTTGTTGTCTCAAGAAGTGCTCCTCTCTTAGCTTATTTCTCTCGCGGCCCACACACTGAGACTGCGTCGAAAGAAAGCCACAAATTTTTAGCCATTTACTGATGTCGTCTCGGTCTCTGCTTGGCATCCTCCCTCTCCTTTTCTTCTGTCTCTTCTACTCCTCCTGCTGCTTTGGCTTTTCTCTGTGGCACAACGCCTCCATTTCCATTTCCGTTCCATCTCTTCATGGTCGCAGCGCCCGCTCATTCCCTGATTTGTTGCGCCTCCTTCAGCTGCTGCTGCTGCTGTTGCTGGTTGGTTCTCCAATGTGGTCCGCCTGCAACAATTTTTTTTTTATTTTTTGCAACTTTCTCAGACGGCGGCTGTCATCATCATCATGTGGTTCGCCCTGCAACTTACTCTCGTACAAGACGCTATATACATCTATATATATATATGCATATCTTTATATGTATATCTTTTTATCTTTGTCTCTTGCGTCTCATTGTTGCTATATCGCATATTATGCTGATTATTCAAGTATTCGTAAGTATGTTGTGTCAGTTTTTTTTTGCTTATGCAATTGCAATACCCGACGGGCCTCCATTATCATCAAGATGTTTTTGTTTTTCTTTGCTTTTATAAAGAATGCGCCGTGACGCTATAATTTCACATACAAGCTCGTAAAACATTTCCCAGGAGTTTTTTTTTCTTGCAATCGAATTGCAAAAAAAAAACAAAAAAATGGAATTAAAACAAATTAAAGTGAGCTTTGCAATTGTCAGCCTAATGAATGTTGGGCTTATTGCTTATAAATGACTGCCTCAATTAGTTATAGTCGAGTTGAAAAGAAAGTAATATAATATTCATGAATTTAACTAATTTGAAGCATATTAAAATTTTTTTTATACATTGTGAATTTTATTTATTTTTTTTTATTTTGTTATTCAAATAATATTATTGTAGTTGTATGGCAAAAAAAATTCTATAAGAAATAAGTTAAGTTAATATTATATATTCGCTGCAGATTTAAGCTTGTAATATCAAATATATTGCACAATCTTAGATTTATTACTTTAAATATTAACAAATAATAACAGAAAGCCCCGAAATCAATTCGAAAGGGAAATCATAAATAAGTCTATTTTTGCCTTGCTAGCATATACCTTAGCCAAATTTGTGACCTCCCGATATTGGTTCGAGATCTAATTTATCGCGTCTCTTATATGAAAATGAATACGTGACATATTTTCAGCAATACGTGAGCGTAATAATAAAAAATAAATGGAATTAAAAAATATTTATATTAATAAATATATATGAAAAACAAAAGTAACTGTGCTGTAACAGTGGAAGATATTGGTAATTATTTAAATACTATATTATATATTATTTATTTAAAATATATATAATAATATAATACATATTTTTATATATTTTATATTTTAATAAATATATCAATTAATTTAATTGATTTATTAAAGAAAAAAAGCAATTATTGCTTTTAAAACGTGCCAAACATTTTTTTTAATAATCAATAATCATGCAACCATAATTAAAGATTAAAAATTGATAACATTATCTGGAGATCTTTAAATGAAAGTGCTATTGATTACTCCAAGTAAACTAGATAAGCGGTTAATTTGGTGAAAAGTATATTTATTTTAAGCCCTTAGAATGTGTACATGAGTCTGTATAGAGTTGTCTATTCATTCAGATAGAATTGTCTATTCATACAGATAGAATAGCTTTTTTTTTCTCAATTTCTATTGCATATATAAGGCTTTGTTTTTAGCCTAGCTAGCGTTCTATAATCTATAAATAGTTAAACTATCAAATGTCTAATAACTAGCCCATTAGCCAGCGTCGCTCTGTTTCCGTTTTCTTCTAATATTTCATGGGATTGACTCATTTGATACAAGGTATTTATTGTGGCTAGATAATTGCATAGATAATTGTAAACCCTTCGATAATACGGGCGAAGTGGACGAAGTAACTGTTGGAGAGAGAGCTTTGGCGTTATCAGCTGAAAAGCCAAGCCGAAACCAGTTGGCAGCTTCGTGAGTCACATCGTTAAGCGGCTTCGTTACAAATCGTTTGACTTCGCCCACCCACGAGGCGTGTGTGCTTCGGGTCGATGGGCACATTTATTACACCTGTGTAAATGACGTGAACATCACTTGTAGTTCGTGAGTTGCGGCGTGCGGGTAGCTAAGAAAGAGAGAAAAACTATAACCGTTATATGTGCAACAGGTTGCCAGAGTTGAATTGTGAAATAAATTATAAAAATATATATTCTATAATATTTTATATAAGCATGTGATAAAGCACAAACTTGCGCATATTTGGCATATTTGACTGTATGCGTGTGTGTGGATAAACAAACATTTTGTTTGAAATCTTTTGTTAGTCTGATTGGACTTATTGGAGAGCCACAGACGCAACAAATGCTGATAAGAAAACGTTGCGCAGTCTTTGGCCGTCCCTGGGCATTCGGTTTTATAAGTTTCAATTATAAGACTGTGTATAAGAGTGTAGCGCAACTGATTCATATTATTTCCCGTTTTGCTATTGTAATTCTACTAACAATCAATCAAAATGTGTGCTTGTGTGCATTCCAATTATGCCAATGCGAATTCCAATTAAGAGTCCTATAAATCTTTTGTGCTTTTGCCGGCGTCTTTTTGTCACTGATCGCAATTTCGCTTTCTACATTTTGTTGTTGCTTTTATTGTTGTTATGTTTCGAGAGCTGGAGAAATTCTTATGCATATGCATGCGGGCCAACAAATATGGCCAACTGTCAGCTGCTCTACGGCTGTGCCTTATTGGGCTAATTGGCATGAGTCAAGTTCAGTTTTTTTTTTTTTTTTTGCTCCCAGTTGCCTTTCGTTAATGCAAATATAGCACACTTTTTGTTTTCAATGAGCGAACAAGTCAACGCGTTCCATAGAATTCTACAACACATTTCTGTCTACTACTCTCAATACATAATAATTGTATATGTGTAACTATATAACTAAAAGCAATTGCCTTTACTTAGTTTGTGAGGTGCTTGGATAAGGAAAATGAGCAAAAAACGTGAAGAGTAAATAACGAGACTGCGTTAGCCGGGTGTGATTGACTGGAAGATACGCTGTGCTTAGTGGCTCTTAATGTGGGTTTCTTGAAATCTGAGTTATTTTAGCTAGATTTAAGTTGGCAAAGTATGAAATAAGTTATAATAATAATAGATTCAAAATTTCAAATTTCACATATGATAACTGAAAAAGAGATTTATTAACTATATATAAATAAGGGTTTCTATAAGTTTTAAGAGGCGTACGAACAGCAGAGTAGACTGACAGACAGCTAGAATAATGTCAAGTTGCCTCGTCATTCTCATTATAAATATTTATACATACCTTCTACTTAAAACAACGTCTTTCTGTACCTGTTACATGCATCTAAACAAATACAATAAACTCTGTTTAGACTTTTGCAATCAAATATGTGCAGGGTATGCCAAAGTTATTCTACCAAAGTAAACATAAGCCATACATACACATGTTTATAAACTAAGCTTCCTGTGCGAATTTATATATATATATATAAATATATATATATATATATATATATATATATATATATATATATATATATATATATATATATATATATATATGCAGGGTATGCCAAAGTTATTCTACCAAAGTAAACATAAGCCATACATACACATGTTTATAAACTAAGCTTCCTGTGCGAATTTATATATATATATATAAAATATATATATATATATATATATATATATATACATAAAATATATAAACATATTAAACGTATTTTCACCAGTCATGCGGTATATAGTTTCTTTATCAGGCGTTCACAGACGTGTGGTGCCATGCTGTGCTAACTGTCTGAATTTAAGTTTTATGATATAAACAAAATAGTTTTTCATTTCGACAAATTTGAGATAAAGCAAAAAGAGCTCTGGCTAGCTTAGCCTCAAGTTTCGTTATGTGGAAGTCATTTATCTTTATCAATTCATAAGTTATCAATTCATGGTCATGCTAAAGTGTATATATATATATTTATTTTATCAAGGTTGAATATTATGTAAAGTGTTTTATTTATTTAGTTTACTCTTTTCGTAATGCCAGTAAAGTTTAACATTTTTTGATGCAAAGATTTTTTCTATGCGCCAATTGAATTTATATATGAATTTATCATCAATTTTCTTAAACCTGAAAGAACAAATCTTTAACAATTGAGTCGAAAGTGCACCCAATGAAATGTCGTGAAAGTTGTCGCAATTGTGAACCACCTGAAATTAGAACTTTTCATTTGCATTATAATTGCTCCGCTCCATACACATTTGCTATCTCCGATCGGAAATGTTTAAGAATTGAGCACAGAGCAGAAAAGAAAGAAAAAGAAATAATTTTTTTTTTATCAATTGTGTTAACTTTCCCATATCGTTGACGATGACATTTGACAATCTAGAGCCAGGTTCAACTAACTTGTTTCTCTTGATGTTATAACGCCTCTATCTCTCCCTCTCCCCTCTCTCTTTCTTTGTGTAGAATTTTTTGTACATTTTCTTGATAACTCGCAGCGCTCGTGGTGTAAAGAGGTGACACAACTTGTCTAATTACCATGAACTAGTCACAAATTTAAAAAACAAAGGCATTAATCACATGGGAAGTGGGAAACATTTTCAAACGAAATCTGTATGCGACTTGTCTAAAAATGTCCAATTTGGTTAAGAAAATACGCAGTATTTTGTACTCGCAACCAAAAAGCGACTCGAACAGCATTTCCAATGAGAGTTTTAGCTCAGGTCAAGAGTTGAGTTCGCGCAAATGCAATACGCTGCCGCGCAACTACAGTCTGTCACATAAGTCAACGGTCAAGAGGCGGGCGAGTGTATCGAGATTGTGGAATCGGCTCGTCTCGAATTTCGAGTCATCCGATGGCGGACTGTTTTACACAGATACGGTAAATGACACAGGTGTACGTAGGCAGTCAATAAATACATATGCATCTATGCACGAGATGAATTTTAATTTATTTAAATTTATTATTTTGCTTACGATTTGCAGGGCGAATATATTAAGCATCCAGTTCTATATGAGCTCAGTCATAAATATGGCTTCACAGAGAATTTGCCCGAGAGCTGCATGTCCATACGGCTCGAGGAGATCAAAGAGGCCATACGACGTGAGATTCGCAAGGAGCTGAAGATTAAAGAGGGCGCCGAAAAGTTACGCGAAGTGGCCAAGGATCGTCGTTCGCTCAGCGATGTCGCCGTTCTGGTCAAGAAGAGCAAAAGTAAATTGGCCGAACTGAAGTCTGAACTGCAGGAGCTCGAAAGTCAAATACTGCTAACATCCGCCAACACGGCGGTCAATAGCAATGGTCAAGGTAAGTGCAAAAAAAAAAGAAAAATATTACAAAACTCTAGATTACATAAACCCCCCGAAACTCAACTTTCCCAACCGTAAAAACTTCTTTTTCATTTATACCGCTACCCGACAAAAAAAAAAAATCGTTAAATGTTACTTCAAGTATCGTTTTACGAGCATTTGTCACGCAAACCTGCCAACTGTCTCGTTATGCATCTATCTCTATATATCTAACTTTTTATCTATGTCGCGCTTTGCGTGTTCTCTTACATTATGGCCAGGCGCGAAATACTTGCCAGTTTATCGTTTACGCTCGGTATCTATCTATAACAAAACACTTGGTTAGTGTCAAGTTTTTTGATTGTGTTATATATATATATATATATATATATATATATATATATATATATGTTTGGTTACCCTTTAGTTAACTGCAATTTATAGCAGAGCGTATCTCATAGGAATAAAGAGCATAAACATTTGTTAATCTTACCAAATGAGAGTTTAACAGACTGGGAGTAGGTGTGTTTATATTGGTATATGAGCTATATATTAGTATAGAGCAGAACAAATATTATGTTTTTAAGCGAAAGTAAGAGTAGGAACTTAGAGCATATTGCCATACAAATTTCATAACTCTATACTTAAGAGTGTGTGTTTAGAGAGAATTAGGCAGGTAATAATAGTTGTTTAATTTTCATTTAATATTTGTACATTTCTATAAAATTCAAAATTCACTTAAATTTCTTCAAAAATAACTAATTAAATTAAACTAATTATGATTTTCAACTATTTTAAAAAATAAAAAAAATTGTATAAAACATGTGTAACTTAAGATATTTGATAGTCGTGCATGCCCTCTAACTCGACTCTTCGCAACGCTTAGCTTTTCTTTTATATTCTCTCTTTAGCTCTTTTTTTTTTTTTTTTTTTTTTTTTTTTTTTTTTTTTTTTTAACTATTGACACAAGTGGCATGAAACACATATATTTGCGCTGAATGTGACTGCTCAACATTTGGGGCTTTAGTTCTATCTGCTTCCGTGTTTGGTTTATGCCACCAGCTGCAGCAGCAGCATGCACTAAGAGCTAATTTCATCTTCAACAGCATTATTTTTTTATATTTATATTATCATCACTATTGAAGATCTTTAGCATCTGCTGATAGGTTCATGAATTTCCATCTGCTCTACTGATTGACATGTTTTGGCATCAGCTGCCAGCAAAGTGCAACAAACATTTTATATCTGTTTTTCTTTTTTGCTTGGGTTTTGATACAGCATTAAGTTTAGAGTCTTTAGATTGCATTTGCTTGGTATTGGGTGGTTTTAGATATTGTTGAAATCTTGTGGAGAGATTATTTATAGTGAAACCAAACATATGCAAATACCCAAAATTGATATTTAGAAATTGAGGAATAATTTCAAGTGTGAGCGAAAGTATTAAAAGTTTAACAAAAGAATAACAACCAAAAAATGTTTTAAATTTATTTAAATAAATACTGAAATTTGGTAAAACTAAAGCTTAAAAAAGTTGTTCATTTTGAAGAAAGCAAATTAAATAAAAATAATTTAAATAAAATTGAAGAAAGTATATATCTATCCATTAATCCATTTATATATATATATATATATATATATATGTATCTATCTAACCAAATATCCATCTCCCCCATATAAAGATGCAGCTATTCAATTTGTCTAAGAAATGTTCTCTATGTTTTTATTATGGCCATTAAAATGCTATTTATATCGTCTTGGAAATAGAAGAATTTAATTTTATTAAATAGACACCAATAAATTATTAGCCGAATGTGCCACGTTCACATACTCTCAGACATAAATCTAGTCAAAGCTTTTTCCATATTCCACATATATTGTTTACCCCATCTCTTGCTCTTTTTTCCACAATTTTAATCAGGTGCCACAGCTGACACTTTTCAGCTGACCTTCCAGCTCGCTTCCTTTTCTACGCTTTAATGCAAGTGTAATTATATATATCTAAGGGCTCACGTGGGTGTCGGTCAATTGAACCAACCTGTGTACACTGCAGCGTGTTAATCACTGTAAATGACCCTTGACCGCTGACGGCATGTGGCTTAATGTGGCCAGCAGGTTAAACGGTCCGACACCCTCCCGAAGCAACCAGCTGTGGGCCAACTGGTGTCAAGGGCAGCTATTAAAAGCTAAGTGACGCGATTGTAGTTAATATGAGACAGGCAATTGATTGAGGGACAGAGCAGATACTCTGTAAAAAAAGTAAAATAAATACTCTGTAAGGAAAGTAAAATCAATATGTGATGAAGGCAATAATGAGCAAAAAGAAATCGACTTAAATGTAGCTTGTGTAACGTATTTATATAAAATATTTATATAAAAAAGATTTGTAAATTGTTCAAATAAATTCTGAATCAATTCGCTATGTATAAAATAAGGATATATTATTTTATATATTATATATATGTTTTTATATATTATTTTATAAAATAATGTATTCATATATTGTACATATTGATAAGCATATATACTCAATTGATTTTAATAAATTATAGGGTATACATGCGCTCAACAATTGATTTTAAATCTCTAATCAAATGTCAAGTAATTTTAGTTTTATTGCAATAGCAACGCATGTTAGGCTAGGCTATTTGCAGGGTATATATTCACATTTGATATACAAATTTCTCTCTAGAAATGATATAAAAAACAAATTTGACTCGGCATCGGCATAGATTATATATAATTTATATATATCTAAAAACTCTTCATAAATAAGTAACTGTGATAAACCCTCATCATATATACCCCACTTAATAGTGCACCTACAGGGCATACACTATTGTGTTTATACCTTGCTGCACATTCAACCGAAAAGAATCTATAAAATGCATTAAAAATTAATTGGCCATCTGGTTTACAGAATCGATTGCCTACAGCCTTGATGGCAACGGCCCTGTCCAGCTGACGGGCGCCGTTGGCGGCCTGGGCATGAACAATGCGATGGCTGGCGGCGGTGCACCGGCCACAGCCAATGACAAGGTGCTCGCCTCGCTGGAGAAACAGCTGCAGATTGAGATGAAGGTGAAAACGGGCGCCGAGAATATGATCCAATCGCTGGGCATTGGCTGCGACAAGAAACTGCTCGCCGAGGCGTACCAAATGCTGGCGGACTCCAAAGCCAAGATTGAGTTCTTGCGCTTGCGCATCATCAAAGTGAAACAGAATCGCGAGCAGGCAGATCGCCTCAAGGCCGCGCGCCAGCTAACCGACGAGCATGGCATCGGCATTGGCTGCATGCAGCCGCAGAGCCTGGAAACGACGCTGGAGGAGCGCATCGAGGAGCTGCGTCATCGGCTGCGCATCGAGGCAGCTGTTGTGGATGGAGCCAAGAATGTCATACGCACGCTGCAGACGGCGAATCGTGCGCCAGACAAAAAGGCACTACAGGAGGTGAGTGGGCGGCACTTAATTGTGTTTTGTACGCTTTACGCTTGCTAAACCTACTTAGCGTTAGTGTTAATTAGATTAGCCTAAATTCTTAGAGCTGGCCGTTGGCCAGGTAAGCGAAAGACGCGCGCGTGAACTGGCAGGCGGGCCAAAATGTAAGATCTGCCCCTTGGCCAAAAAGAGAGAGAGAGAGAGAGAGAGCTCGAGAAAGAGAGGGAGGCGAGTGGGGGAGATAATCCATAGCAGCATTTATGGCGTGTGCCACACGGCATATGATTCATGTGCACATGCGTTGCGTATACGCGCCGTGTGCCCTGAGATAATGCTGCGCAGCAACCAAGTAAAATTAAATATGAAAAGAAGCAAAGAAAATGAGGCTAATTACGCGGCTGTTGAAAATATTTCAATCTTTTCCCTGCTCACTTTCGTTGATTTCATTATATTTTTCTCTCGTATTTTTTCTCAAGTGTATTTTTAATGCTAACTGTCGCCTCATTAATTTACTGGCAACTTGGCTTGCAAAATATGCCCGAAAATATGCCCAGCATTTCAAAATGACAATTGGCCAGGGACACAGGAAGGCGTAGGGCACTGCTGTAACAAAGGGGTATATGGGCTGGCTGAGGTGTTATGTCGAAAAGAAAGAGAATGGGAATAGAATGAACATGGGATTTTGCACGCGTGGAAAGAGTTGAAGAATTTCTTGAAAAATATTTAATTTGTTTTATATATTATATATATATATATTATATATATATATTATATATATATATTATATATATATAAATATTTTATATTTTATTTACTATAATACACTTTAAAGAAAGTTCAGAAGAGTTTGTAGGATCAATTTATAGTAATTTTTTATATTCTTTATGTTTCAATTTTTCTTTTACTCGTTTGCTTTATATATTGGCTTTTCGACCAGCCTCTAGACTCTTAGTAATTTCTATTCGCATTTCTATACATTCACAGTTTGAGTTTTATTTGATTTTCACTCCTAAAAATATTTCGCAGGGCGAATTTCTAGTCTCTTACTTTTGTTATTGATCATTAGCTAAGCTTCGGCAATCTTTTATACTATTTAAATGAATTAAAATTGGAAGAGCAGAGTCTCTGCTGGTCACATTCACTTGTATCAATAGGCTTTTTCTCGCATCGCTTAATTTCTCTTGTCATCCAACTAATTTCACAATATTTCCGACTTCCTGTCGCGTGGACAAATGAATGCCTGTTCCATGTCTGTTGATTTATATGTTTAGTGGCGGCTGCGGCTATGTCTCTATATATATAGAACATATAGTCATATTTTTATGCTTTGCGATGACTCCAGCAGGGTCCAGCCGCAGCTGAAAGAGAAACAGATCGTCTTGTGCTCTTTTCTATTTGCAGTCCATATTTATTTGTTTTAAGATGCGAACGACTAGCGCGGGTGGATGCTTGGCATAGATATTTCAAAATTCCAACTGCAGTTGCAGTTGCAAACGGTGGTATATTTCTGGCAAGGGGGGTGGGGCAGTGCGGCGACAGATGTTTTTCTGATAAACAAAAGGCCGCAGAGCCAAATGCCCTTTGCTCGCTGTTGTGTTTGCTAAACATTAATAGAACTATGCTAAACGAATACATATGAAACTTTTGTATATACATACATACATATAGAGTTTCTAAATTATATATATATATATATATATCTTTGTGTGTGTGTAGAAAAAGAGCACAGCCAAAAAATTCTGTTTGTGTGCGCGCTGCACGTTTTCAACCAGCAGAAAAATTGTTTCTCTAGCGAATTTTCACGCATTTCAGTTTGAGTTCAGTTGCCGCTTAGGCTACGTGCGCGTTTTCTTTCCTTTTCTTTTTCGTTTGCCGCGTGTCGCTTTTATTTGTATTTCCTATATATTTTTATTTCAATTATTTAAATAATTTTTAATTAAATTGAACTGCAACAGCGCGCTTAACTTACAGTCAGTCTGCATACGTAATTAAAGACAGAGAAATGTCGCATAAATTGTAAAGACTTAACACACATAGCGAGAGAGAGAGAGAGAGAGATAGAGACAAACATCAACTGAATCTCAGGCATTAAAAAACATTACGCATACGCAACGTCTTACAATTTTTAACTTCTTTTTATGTTGCCCAAAAAAAAAAAAAACATTGCGTAATTTTTTTTAATTTAACTTTTTCTTCGTTTTCGAGCTGCATTTTATTTTGGTGCGTGGCTTTTCTCGATTTGGCTTTTGGGGTCATCTTGCGATTTTTAGTATTTTACAACAACAATAAACGAAAATTTATAAATAAATGCACATAAAATTAGAAACACACAATTTTACATGCCAAGTGAAGAAATAAGAAAAAAAAAAAATATATATATATATATATATTTAAACTATACAAAGCGAAAGTGTTTTTGTGCGTGGCTAAAAATAAATAATAAAACAAGAAACAAGAAAGATTATTAAGATTATAATCAAACGTATATCAATATAAATCGAGGGTGGTTTCTAGAGAATTAATCAATAATGAAATTGAGAAGTTAAATAATAATTCATAAATAAAAAAATATAAAAATAATAAATACATAAAAAAAGTTATTTAAATTTACCTATTCAACTCGAGCTGGTTTTTTTTTTTTAATTTTTTTATCAAGGATTTTATGAATTAATTCAGTTGAAAATTATTTAAAAATTAAATGAGATCACTACATATTGTTAAATTTCTTCAAAGAATCATGAATAATTGCTGCTGTTTAATTTATGAAAGTTTCATTTCTTTTATAATTATTTCAAAAAGCCTTTTGATCGCAAATAAGATATGCATGTATAAATGTATGTATATACATGTAGAGCATGATGATTCAGATAGCAATATGTACGTCATATGCAGCCAATTATTGGAAGCCATAAATTTCATGCTACAAATGGTCTATGTTATTTATTTTTAACTCTTGCATTATGCACATTTATTTTTGGGTATACATTTTAATTAAAGCTTATTCATTAACGTATCTGAAATTAATTTGGTTATTTATGTTTTTATAATTGGAAAGGAAAAGTATATAAATAATCTTAAATGATTTGAAAAATATTGCAGAAAATTATTAAATAAAAAAATTAGTTAAAAAGATGATGTCAGCTGAAAATTTAAATTTATGTTTACTTAATATAATAAAATTACTGTATTAAACGTTGGGAGAATCTTTTGAGACCATAAATATTTTTATGATTCATTTAAACATATTTTTCAATGAAAATAAAAAAAATTCAATTAATTAGGAGAAAATAATAACAAAAGAAAAATGTTGAATAAAAATAAATAATAAATATAAATAGTAAATATAAATAAAAATATTTTATGATGAAAACCAATATGGAAAACTTAATATAAATAATGAATATTAAAATATAAACATAATAAAATAATATAAAATATAAATTTAAATATTAATGATAAATAATTTTTTGTGAAGAGCCAAGTTCTAAAAAAAACAATAAAATTAAGTACAATAAATACAAATAAATGAATAAATAAAAATAAAAATAAATAAATAAAAAAAAATAAACAAAAATAAATAAACAAAAATAAATAAACAAAAATAAATAAATAAAAATAAATAAATAAACAAAAATAAAAAAATAAATATAGTAAATAAAAATAAATAAATAAAAATAAAAAATATATTTTAAAAAATAATATAAATAATTAATACTGTACGATAACATTTAATAGCAAAACAATTTAACTCTCTTAATGCTGATGTTGATCTGAGTCGCACTCTGGTGCGACAAGTTAAAGAACCACCCTCGCAACTTATTAGTGTGTGCGCGTACGTGTTTGTTTGTCAAACTATCAAGAGCAACGTTTTTGTGTGATATTTTTAGCCTAATCTAAAAGAATATATATCTATGTATATATAAAAAATATTATGAAAACTATATGCCGCGTATCTGTGCAGATCGTGTGTTGTATATAGAAATTGTGAAGAGAAAAAGTTAAACATGTGTGCCTAGAAGCTGGCGCAGCATCATGAGCAGCAGCAGCAACATTCGTGGGGCAGATGGTGGTCCGAGTCTGACCGATGGTGAGCCTCAGCCACCGCCACTGCCGCCGTTGCCTCATGAGCTGACCGCCGAGTGGACGGTGCGTGCACAATTGACATTCGCGCGTGCAGGTGAGCCAGTGCAGCGGGAATTTAATGCGCAGGAGCCGCTGCAGCCAATGCGTGTGGTGTACAAGTGGAGCACGCCGCACACAGAAGCAGAGCACGAAGCGGACCCAGAGCCGGAGCCGGAGAAGGTGAGCAGCAAATGGAAACTAGTTTTTTTTTTTTTTTGTTGGTCAATGATTAAAGCTGAATTGAATGCATCTTCAGGCAACGACTGCCACGAGCTTTCGCAGCACCAACTCTTCGGCCACCACATACGCGGATTCGGCCTTTGGCAGTCCGCAGGCCTCGCGACACATACATACATCGGAGGCGACGCCAGGCGGTGTTACGGCTCAGCTGTGCGGCACACGTTGCCGCAGCACCTGCAACATTGTTGTCTCCGCTGTGGCAGACTTTCTGCCGCAGAACGAGCAACGTCACTTGGATGCGGCTGTGAATGAGCCGTTTGTGTATCACAGCAAGGTGCGTGCACAGCAGCTGCGCGATGCCTATTCACAGACCAGCGACACGGAGGAGCGTCAGAGGCGTCGGCCTGCCTACGAGCAGCGACGTGCCACAGCCGAGGGACTGGTCAACTTTGCCAGCAGGCGTCAGGCGGAGGAGGCGAACACATATGTGGTAAGCAAAAGAGACAGAGAGAGAGAGAGAAGGATTATAGGAATATACTAATTAGTCACTCACTGTGCAGCCAACCTACTCACCTACGCTGACGCCCACGCCCACGGCCGTAACGCCTTCGTCTACTTTCAAGTCGGCATCGATGTCGCGGATACCGCCGCCGGCAGGCGCTGCGTCACAGGCGTCGCCGCGTCTGCCCAATCTGGGCGAGAAGAAGCCGCGCACCGTGCACATTGATGTCTATTGCACCGGCTCGGAGGAGGATGAGGAGCATGCCGATGCCGAAGCCTCCAGCTCCGATTCGGACATCAGCAATGACCAGAAGGTGGACTCCAATTCGACGCCACAAACGGTGCTCGACAATGAGCAAATGCGATTGCGACATCAGCGCATCTCGGGCGCTGCTCTGCCACGTCGCCTGGCGCAGCGATCGCCACAGCCCGCAACGAAGCAGCAGCAGCAACAGCAACAGTCAAAACTTAATTTGGGTCATGCGATTACCAAGTGCAGCACTGTCGAGGAGGTCAGCGAGTCGAAGCAGCTGCTCTTCCGCAAACACATCGGCGATCAGCGCGCCGCCAAATTGGCCACGCTGCGCCAGAAATATATGCGTCAGCCGAGCGATGAGACGCAGAGCAGCGGCGCCTATCCGAACTCCTCGCGCTCGACCATGCCGCGGGATGCCACGTGCAGCAGCGTGTCCAGTGTCTTGGCTGGCGATTGTGTGGACACTTCGTGGAAGGATACGGATGAGGTGGACACGCCAGCATTCGCTGTGCTCTCCAAATCGGATAGTTTTGACTACGAGAACTCGCTGGATCGTGTGCGCATACGTCAAATGGAGCGTCAATGGTCACGTCAGCATTCGACGCCGGAGCAGACGCTGCAGCAGCAATCGGTGCAGCAGCAATCGGTGCAGCAGCAGCAGCAGCAGCATACTCTGGGCTCCACCTCGCCACATCCGCCGCTGACGACCATAAGAGAGGTGCACACGCAGCGTGGCTCTTTTCAGCGCAGCGACACGCTGCCTTCCGAATCGGATGGCTTCTCGGAGCACAATCTGGGCTATAATACCTATCCAGGCAGGCAGCTGCAACAGCTGCAGCAGCAGCAGCAATTATCACATTCGCCACGGAATCGTCCTGGTTTTCTGCAGTTCTTTGGTCCGCCCGCCAGTCCAGAGCCGCCAGTGCAGTCGGCGCCCGCTACAGCGCCAGTTGCTGCTGCTGGCGCAGCGGGCATTGATCCCTTCAAGCGTCTGCATCCCGGCTATCGCTGGAAGAGCGAAGCCCGCGACAATCTCAGCGCACAGGCGGCGCCCGGTTCGCCGTCGTCCGAGCGTAGCTCGCCTCAGTTGTTGTCAGCGGCCAGCACCGTGCTGCGCTGCGGCAGCGAGGCACCGCCCAGCACCACATCTGCCACGACCTTTGGCACTGTGGCGCCCTCGCCGCTGCCCGCACGTCGCTTCGAGATCTCGCGCGACAGTCCGAGTCTGGCCAGCGATGTCTCCACCAGCGTCGCCGGCTATACGCACGAGCATTTGGAGAAGGCGCTGCGCTTTGGCAATGTGGTTGTCATGCGCAAGCCGGGCCACCATGTCGGACCCACCAAGAATCCCAACTGCCAGTGCGAGAGCTGCCAGCGCTGGCTGGCCGAACGCTTCCAGATGCGCGCACGCGCGTTTTCCTTGGGCGAACGGCCAGTGCTGCGACGACCGCAGCCCTAGTAGGAGTAGCTATTAAGGGAAAGTGTAAGGCCCAGGCAGAGTTGTGAGTGGGAAGAGAGAGGGAGAGATAGAGATAGAGATTTCCGAGTGTAATAGATGAAATTGATGTATATGAAAGTTGTGGAAACTAAATATTCATTTGGATTAGCTAAAATTAATTTAATATGAATAAATATATATTTATATATGAAAAAAAGTTATATTAGAAATTAATAAACATATTTTAGAGTAAATTTAAAGTACTTTCTATAAACATACTTAATTTAAACTCCAATTTCTGTTATTCTTTTGAACTAATTAAAATTTCGTTAGTCTTTTTGCGCTCCAAACTCTGTCATGGTCTTTGAAGAACTTCGGCGCTGTTCGAATTTAATTAAATGTTATTTGATTTTATTTAATTTTTAGTTTATTTTTCGCTTGCATTTAACACTCTGCATAAGTTGCCACGCCCATTAATCCAACCGAATCCGAATCCATGCCTGAAATAGAGACTTAAGCAAATAATGTTGCTTCCAATGTTCCTCAAACGCTGAATCAGTTTTTAATGTGTGTTTCTTTTATATATAGAAATTTTGTATAAACAAAGTAATCAATAAATATTTAAATTATTTAAAAATAGTGTGAACAAAGTGAAAGCAACAATTACAATTGTGTTTTATTTTTAGCAAATAGATTTGTAATTTAATAAATTTTGATGTTTAATTGTTTATGATTTGGTTTCTTGTAGGCACACGGCCGTCTGTCGGAATCGTCGCGTAAACTTGATCTCTTGCGCTACTCTTTGGAGCTGCGTCGCCAGGAGCTGCCTGGCGATTCGCCCACCGCTCAGCTGCTCAAGCAGGAGCTGCAGATAGTGCAGCAATCGACGTCGCCGGCGCCGGTGCACTACACGTCGCTGCAGTCAAGTTCGGGCGGTCTGCTTGGCGGCAAAGCGTATCAATCGGTATCGTCGCTGGGCCGCTGTGCGAGCGTCACGGGCAAGCTGGAGGTGCGTCTGATGGGCTGTCAGGATCTGTTAGAGGATGTGCCCGGTCGTTCGCGTCGCGACAAGGACAACAGCTCGAGTCCCGGCGATTTGCGCAGCTTTGTCAAGGGCGTCACGTCGCGCAGCAGCTCCAAGAGCTATTCGGTCAAGGATGAGACATCGTTCGAGATTATGGCTGTTATCAAACTGGACAATATTACGGTGGGCCAGACCTCGTGGAAGCCATGCTCGCAGCAGGCCTGGGATCAGCGTTTCTCCATCGATCTAGATCGCTCCCGGGAGCTAGAGATTGGCGTCTATTGGCGTGACTGGCGCTCGCTGTGCGCCGTTAAGGTGCTGCGCCTGGAGGAATTCATTGACGATGTGCGCCACGGCATGGCACTGCAGCTGGAGCCGCAGGGCCTGCTCTTTGCCGAGGTCAAATTTCTAAATCCGATGATCTCGAAAAAGCCGAAACTGCGCCGCCAGCGCATGATCTTCAATCGGCAGCAGGCAAAGAATATATCGCGTGCCAAGCAAATGAATATCAATGTCGCCACCTGGGGACGCCTGCTCAAGCGCAATGCTCCAAATCATGTGCATCTGGGTGTGGGCAGCAATGTGGCTGCTTCCACAACTTCTATGGCCATTGGACGCGCCTCCTCGCCGCTGCCCAGCAGCGCCGCCTCCAGGGGCTCCGAGTCGCCCATATCGCGCACACCCTCCTCCGATGCGCTGGCCGTTGAGCCGGAACCCTATTCGCCGGGCGAACAGGCACAGAATATGGAATTCGATCCGGAGGCTGGCATGCACGAGCATGTGGAGACGCCCGGCGAGTATCCAGATCCTGCCGCCAGTGGCTTGAGTGGACTGCGTCCACTTTCCATGCATATGCAGGGCATCAGTGTGCTGCCACCAGAGACACCGCCGCCGGCGTCGCAGCCAGCTGCAGTCAGCGCAGCCCAGAGCGGCGGCACCAGACCCAATACGCTTAGTCTCCAGATGCCTGGCAAAACGCCACCGGGACGCACTGCCGCGCCCACCACGGCACCGCCACCGCCGCCAGTCTTGAAGTCGGTGACACCCGTACTTGACCAAGAGGTAAGCGCATCGAATACCTTAAGCTTGGCAACTGTATAGCAAAGAGAACTTACAACTTCCCCTATACATAAATAATCGTACTCTATATAAATATATATATATATATGTATATATATGTATATATATATATATATATATATATATATATATATATATATATATATATATATATATCTGTATCTCTGTAGCTGATTTGATCGTTGTGCCTCTGCCAGAGCTGTTCATTCTGTACATTTATCCACATACCCCATAAATCTAAATAGTCTATGTCTGGTTCGCTTTGGTGTTGGTTCATTCTTGTCTCGTTTTATTTCCTGTTCTCTTGTAACTGTAAGTATAGTAATATCATTTGATGAGCAATCAAAAACTCCATACAGAACAGAACTCGACGTTGAGCAAACTAATTAGTTTTAGTCTACTATTATTATTAGTTTAGTTAGGCATATTTGCTTGATTTATTTCATTATCAAATTTTTTTGGGGTATTCCGATCTATGTTGAACTAGTTCTTTGGAGCTTAGAACGGTTTCTTGACATTGACTTTGCAGAACAAAACTAGAACACATATTTTACTGTATTGTACCAAAATTTAAGAAAGTCACAGATAATGAGTTTTTTAACTTTTGTTAAAATGATTAATTCAGTTGAAGCTAGTTCCAATACTCCAAAATTAGTTACTACAGAGTTTATTTAGATTTTTTTCTGTTTCTTTATATTGAAGTCTTGGTTCATTTTGGGTTCTCGAACGTTTTCTCTTGTTCATATGGCTTACGATCAGCTACACCCATCAATCTCTCTTCGTTTGTGCCTCTTTTGTGTCGATGTTTATCACTGTCATTCTGTCTCTCTCTCTCTCTCTCTCTCTACTATTTCCATTTTATTTCTAAATCTATCCATCTGTATGTCTCTCTGTCTTTTTGTCTATGCATTTGTTTCTCCTCGTTCTTCCCTACTCTATTTACTGTACTCATTTCTCTATTTACCTCTGTCTGCCTCCCTCCTTTCTCGTTCCACATTTCACTTCATCTGTTATGTCTCTCTCTGTTTATTACTTTCCCTCTCTTCTTCAATCTTCCACACTATCTTTTATTTCTCTATCTGTTTTTCTCTCTCTTTATCTCTCTTCTTATCGTCCTCTCGTATATCTTTTCTTATTCTTTTCTCTTGAGGTTGCCCTCGTTGTTGCACTTTGCCCTTGTGCTCATCTCTTCAACTATGAATCATATTCTCTGGCATCTGTCTCTATTTTCTCCACCTTTGCATCTCTTCATCGCCCACATCAGTGTCTTGCGAATCTCCTTGCACTCTCTCCCTCTCATGCTCTCGCCCATTCCTCTCTGCACACTTTAACTTCAATAGCCATTTATCTCTTATTCGTATTCCCCATTTCTCTGTATGCTTTCTTCCCCGAACACTCACACTCACACACACACTTACTTTCTTCCGCTGTTTCTCCTGCTGTTGCTTAACGCTTTGCCTGCCTTCGTCCATGTGTGTCGGTGTGTGTGTGTCCTGTCATGATGCCGTTAATCGCCGACAGTTGCAGGATGCATTGCATGAATTTGACTTCCTTTCCGAAATGGAATCATATCCAAACACGCTGCGCCGCCAGCTGCCCAAGGAGCAGCGGCCCCTCGAACTGGATCAGTTCGAGCTGGAGCAGGAGCAGGAGCAGCAATTGAAGCGCATGGCTACGCTGCGCATCATGCAGATAGAGACCGTAATGCCCGTGCAAGAATCGCCGCCAACGCCACCCGAAACACTAATTAACAACAACAACATCCACAACAGCATACGCCTCGAAGCTCCATCTCCAGCTGCAGCTGAGCAGAGGCTAAGCACAAGCATCGAGCTCAGCAAGCTAACAATACGCAACCCGTTTCAGTTCCAGCAGCCCAATGAGAAGCCAACAGGCCAGCAGTCGCCAGCAATGCCATCGGCAGTGGAGCAGCAAATGCATCGTCCCGTGCTGACCCTGCCGCCAGTGGTGCTCGTCGGCGGACGGGGAAGTGATGAGGAGCCGCCGTTGTTGGTCCCCTGCTCCTCGTCGTCGCCGCTGGTTGAGTATCCGGAGGATGATGATGAGTATTTGTACAGCGGTGGGCTGCCATCCAGCCATAGTTCCAGTGCCGGCGATCGTTTCTGTGTGGAGGTTAGGAGGTTTTCTTCTATCTATCATTTTGATACCCTGTTTACGATTTATATTCGGCTTTGGTTTGGATTTCGTTATTTATTTTGCCCTAATCGAGTTTCAATCAATTACTACTAATTACAGCCGAAACACGTTTCAAATGTTAAATGTTATTCTGGTGCTCTGTTACCGTTACTGTTACTGTAAATGTTCTTCTATGTTAGCTGATTTTAGCTGCTTCAGCTTAAAACTGTTTCTGTTTCTGCCATCACCTTCAAAATTCGCCTTTATGCTAACATTTAACTGCACATAAAAGCACACACACTCACTTAACATTGCGCAACTCTGTTATGTACTTAACAGTCATGCACAGCTAACACTCAGCTGCTATTAGTATGCTTATTAAAATTACCTTTCGATTTAACAGCACTTGCTCCTCGTCTAGTGGCAATATTAACATTTCTGTAATTAACATCACTTTAACAGCACTTGCACAATTAGTATAGCTAAGAGCAACTGTTATGATCGCGGATCGCAAATCTGTAGCAATTTACAATATATTTATATTAAGTTAAGTTTATTTTTTCTATTTAAGTAAACTAATCAAATGAAAGCTCTGAATATTGTTTTGGAAGTCAAGAATACTCTTATAATATATGACATCTTATAAAAAAGTCGTATACTCTATGTATACGACTAAATAAAGTTAGTTAACATTTTCATTTGATACATTTATAAATTGTATAAGAGTTATACAAAGGTCTTATACATACATTTATAAATTGTAAAAGACTTATACAAATGTCTTATACCTCTTATATCTAGTCTCTAGACAGAACAAAACAAAACACTTATATATTTCTTCTGGCATTTTCAAAGTCTTATACAAAAGTCTTATACTTTATTTAGTAATGTGACAGCATATAAGAAGCAAAGTGTACAATTATAAATATTTTTTTCGAGCATTTCATTTTCTTCAAATGCGCTTAAAAGTCTTATATTTCATATTTTGTGCAGCTCTCGACAAATTCTATAAACACATTATTATAAAGCACTTATAATTTAATAATTTCAAAAGTCATATTTATACTGCAAGTTTTCTGGCAGCCAAGCTAAAAGTTTGATGATCTTAGCCACAAATAATTGTGCAATTCTATACGACTGGCAGTTACCCTGTTCAATATTGTGAAATGCCTCAAAAATTAAAATATTTTATAATATTACAATATATAATAGAACACATTTACAAAAAAAAAGCATAAATTCTTACCTAGCAATTTTAAATTCTAATAATTATTTTACTAAAGTGCTCAGTTGTTTCTTCTATAAATACCCTGTAAACAGAAAATTATATAATTTATTTATTTGCAAAGCTCTTAAAATTGATTCTACAAATTGCTGCACAGACTGCGTCACTTAGTAGATATACCTCAAAGTCTTATACATAAATATATAAATGTATATATATTTATGTGTATATATATATTATGTGTCAATATTGACATAACGTGTGCAAAATGAAACTGCTTAAAAATAGAAAAAAGTTTATATTGAAGAGGTGGAAAAAAAAGGAAGCATTTCACGTGCCAGCAAATGTCGTTTTATCTTAAGTGTCTTACGGTCACCCTGTATATGTTTTTGGTCTGCGTCTTAAGTATTGTCCATACACACATACACACACATACACATACACATACACTCACTCAATTGCAGCTAAGCGTATTTGTACGTTTCGTTTTGCCTTTTTTTCCATTATTTTTAAAAGCAATTCACGTTGCAAACTCATAACATATATAAATATAAATATAAATATATGTATATATGGTCTATATGGTCACATTTTGAGACCTATGGCAAATAGACAACCAAAAAGATGGAAAAAGAATTGCTTTGGCCTCTCTGGTCTCTGGTCATGACTTTGGCACTCAGTTGTGTTCGGTGGCCAAGCGAATTAGTTGTTGTCCGTCATGTTGCAAGCGCCAGTAGCAGCAGCAGCAGTGGCAGCAGCAGCAGCGCGATGATTGTGCCCACGTTTCAGGCATTTGCGCAGATGGTGCGTCAGCTGTGTGCGCTGCACCAAAAGCAACACCAACAGCAGCATCAATTTCAGCAATGTGCCTCAATCAGGCCGCTGCAACAGCTGCTGCTAACAGCCACAGCAACCTCTGCACCTGTATGTGTTTTGTATACATTATTTTTTCTTTTGGCAATTTGTTGCTCTGTCCCACACGCACACACGAAAACTATTTACTGAACTCTTGCAGGCCAAGATCAATGTTGTACATATAACCTTTGAACCCATTGAGACAACAACAACAGCAGCGTCAGCAGCAGCAGCAGCAGCAGTCAGCAGCAACAGCAGCCCTCACAACAGTTGCCTCGTAGAGCAGGCAGCCATCGAAAGTGTTTTAATAACTAATGTAGAGTCTGTTCAAGAGCTCGACGAGGTAAAACTTGAACACAACTATATAAATATACACGCTAAACACTGCCAATATTCAGAGCTTTTCAGTTGCACAACTAACTAACTTGAATTACTGAATTGAATTTCGTATTAATTTGCAAATTGTATTAATCAACTTAGGTCATACCGCAGCTGGGCAAGCTCTATGTAAGCACACAGCAGCAGCAGCAGCAGCAGCAGTTGCCCTATGTGGTGCAATCGTCGCCCATTATACAGGAGCCACCGACGCCCACAATCTATGGCAATAGCAACACGGCTGCACCACAATTCCCGCAGCCCACGCAGCGACAGGACAAACAGCAGCAGCAACAGCAACAGCAACCGATCTATGCCAATCAGTACGAGCTGAATGTGGCCAAGGCGACAACAGCTGGCGCCGCATCCAGCGGCAACAGTGGCGCCGGCGGACGGCGGAACGTGGCACGTGGCTTGCAGTATCGCGAACCGACTGGCTATGAGGCGTTACGTGCCGCACAGCCACCGGCAAATACTGGCATGCTGTCCATGGACAATTTCCGGCTGCTGAGCGTGCTCGGACGCGGCCACTTTGGCAAGGTGATATTGTCACAGCTGCGCAGCAACAATCAGTACTATGCGATCAAGGCGCTCAAGAAGGGCGACATCATTGCCAGGGACGAGGTGGAGTCGCTGCTCAGCGAGAAGCGCATCTTTGAGGTGGCCAATGCGATGCATCATCCGTTCTTAGTCAATTTGTATTCGTGCTTCCAAACGGAGGTGAGTCTTCAGTTGTTCAATTTATTAATTACCATTATTTATTATTAATATATTTAAATTATTATTATTTAAATATATTAATTATTTAATTTAGTAGTTATAATTATTTTTAATTATTTATATTTAAATTAATTAATAATTTAAATGCATATATAATTTAAATTCCTTATTTTTCTTCTTATACCTTTTTCTCGATAACTTAACGCATTCGCTTTGCTTTTTATCGATAACACTCGATAATTTTGTTTTTTTTTTGAGTTCAGCTTGCAGAGCTTAAAACATAAAAAATTTTAATATGGTGTGAGTGATTGCTATAATAAATACGAATTTTTCGTATAAAAAATTATTTCAAATATTAAAAAATATATTAATTTAGCTTTTGGCAAATAATTATACGAATGTCATTTACGTGCTCTGATAATGTTAATAAGAATTTGTCACAGCAAAGCCTCTGCTGCAGTCGCTGCGCTGCTGCTGTGAAACTGCGCAGTCAACAGAGCTCGTTTATGCATGTGTGCATGTGTTATTTGCTATAAGTGCATAAGAGAAGCTAATAAACATAGGTTTATGTATGAGCTTCAAGGGTTCAAGGTCTCGGCTAGAGTTTTATTTTTATTTTTTTTATTTTTATTTTTATTTATTTTTTTTATTTTTATTTATTTTATTTTTTATTTTATTTTTTTTATTTTTATTTTATTTTTTTTTATTCTTATTTTATTTTTATTTATTTTTTTATTTTTATTTTTTTTTTATTCTTATTTTTTTTTTATTCTTATTTTATTTTTTTTTATTTTTATTTATTTTTTTATTTTTATTTTTATTTATTTTTTTATTTTTATTTTTATTTATTTTTTTAATTTTACTTATTATTATATTAAACACACTTATAATTAAGCAAATTTAATTTAAATTTTATATAATTATTTATTTTTTTTTTATTTATTTTATTTTTTATTTTATTTTTTTATTTTTATTTTATTATTTTTATATTAAGCACATTTATAATTAAGCAAATTTAATTTAAATTTTAAATAATTAAAAAAAAAGTGAACTATCTGTTTTTTTTTTTACTCATTGCAATTGTTTACTTTATACTTATTCTGTGAATTGCTTTGCTCATTACTTGCAGCAACACGTGTGCTTTGTCATGGAGTATGCGGCTGGCGGTGATCTGATGATGCACATACACACGGATGTGTTCTTGGAGCCGCGTGCCGTGTTCTATGCTGCGTGTGTGGTGCTGGGTCTGCAGTATCTGCACGAGAACAAGATCATCTATCGTGATCTGAAGCTGGATAATTTGCTGCTCGATACGGATGGCTATGTGAAGATCGCCGACTTTGGGCTGTGCAAGGAGGGCATGGGCTTTGGCGATCGCACCGGCACCTTCTGTGGCACACCAGAGTTTCTGGCACCCGAAGTGCTCACGGAGACGTCGTACACGCGCGCTGTCGACTGGTGGGGTTTGGGTGTGCTCATCTTCGAGATGTTGGTCGGAGAGGTGAGAATGGCGGAGCAAGAGTATAACTGAAATGTTTTTTTTAATATTGTTAATCGTGCAGTCACCCTTCCCTGGCGACGACGAGGAGGAGGTCTTCGATTCAATTGTCAACGATGAGGTGCGCTATCCACGCTTCCTCTCACTGGAGGCGATCGCCGTCATGCGACGGGTGAGTTAACTTTGATGCAGATTGTTGAGCTGTCATTGAGTTTGGCATTTCATTTTTATAGCTGCTGCGCAAGAATCCGGAGCGACGTCTGGGCTCATCCGAGCGCGATGCTGAGGATGTCAAGAAGCAAGCGTTCTTCCGTTCCATCGTTTGGGATGATCTGCTGCTGCGCAAAGTCAAGCCACCATTTGTGCCAACCATCGTAAGAATATTATTTTATATATATGTCTATATCTATTGTATCTAAATTTCTGTTCTATTGCTCCAGAACCATTTGGAAGATGTCTCGAACTTTGATGAGGAGTTCACGTCGGAGAAGGCGCAGCTGACGCCGCCAAAGGAGCCGCGACACTTGAGCGACGAGGAGCAACTGCTATTCCAGGACTTTTCATACACGGCGGATTGGTGTTAAAAACAAAACAACAAACAAATGCCCCAAACTACATTTAGTCTTAAATTTGGCCCTGGGCCTAGCTCAGTTGAATAAGTTAAAAGAAAGAAAACAAAATGCTTTTACTCGTGAGAAACGGTTGATTATATTATATACATTTCTATATATATATATATATATTTAAATTGTGAATACGTTGTGCATGTTTTTTGCTCAGAAGCATTGACCAAATTTGCCTAGAATATTCTACATAAGCTGTAAACACCTGCATTGATCATAGACATAAACCTAAACATATATACAATCATATAATATCAAGTCAGCTGCTTAAATTTATATACATACACATATATGGCTTATACATATATATGTATATATATATATATATATATATATATATAGATAGCTAGATATAGTCTGACAAGCACGTGGAAAGCCTTAAGAATGATGTAAATTTTTTGAAAAGATTTTTATTTAAAAGAAACGAAATTGTAAGAGCCAGGTTCTATATTTTATATATAGATGTTAGAGAGAGAGAGGGAGAGAGAGTGGGAGAGTGTGTGAGCAAGTGAGAGAATGTTATATGTATACACAGCTATTTACAAGCTTGAGCAGAGGCACACACAACACATGCACACACACACATACATATTTTCATATGAAACATACAAAACGCATTAAAAATGTTGAACAAAATGAAAAACAAGTCATAATACAAATATTATATCTATATCCACACACACACACACACACATTATTTAAAGAGCTCATCGATAAACAACAAATATTTACAATTTTTTAAAAGTGTATATTATTATTATAATTTTTTGCCGCCTTCAAATCAACTCCTCAGCCCCATTGCCCGAGTTGAGAATAAATATATATATATATATTATTTTAATTTTATATTTTAAATTATACATATATATATATATACACAAGCTTATACATTTGTTATTTATTATTGTACTTTAAAAAGAAACAAAAACAAAAAACGATACAACAAACATAAAAACTGTATTGCTTTGAGCATTTTTTAAAAGATTTTTTTTTTTGAAAATTTCATTTAAAATTTTTTTTAATAATTTGAGGTGCACGCTTTAAGTAAACAACAAACAAAAAATAAAATAAAATGCGCAGTTAAAAAACTATTGAGATATTTTCCCAAGTTAAGCAAAAAGTTGTTCTCAATTGCATGCAATCAGATTGTTAAATAAACTTAAGCTATATATATAAATATATATATATATATGCACATAAATATATATATATTTATATATACATACATCTATATGCCTATTATTAATGAATATATAATTTTTAATTTGTATCTAAGTTTGTAGCATTCGATTATTTGAAGCTAATTATATTACGATTATTGAATATATATAAATTATGATTATGCGAAAATTATTATATATCATTTATTATGTGCAAAGATCTTCAGATTCATATGTTGGATCAACTTGCAGCTGGGCACATAATTGTTATTTATGCTAAAAAAAAAAAAAAAAACAAATTATGATATGATTTTGAATGTTGGATCACCTTGCAGCTGGGCACATAATTGTTATTTATGCTAAAAAAAAAAAAAACAAATTATGATATGATTTTGAATAAATGTATCTATTGCTATAAATTCATTAAGCCTTAGGGTTTGTGTTGGATATATATTATGATAACTCATAATTGCGACAATTTGTATAGAAGTTTTACATATATTTATTTTGTATTGATTTTCATGAACTTGCTCTTGGTCTCTTAGGCTTCAGTTGCCCTATGATAAATGATATTTCAAATATCAAATTATCTCTTTAGATAATATAAGAAAATGGTGCTATCGAGCAGCTATATGGTTTCCCTCAGCTCCTTAACCTAGGTTACCCTTCTCTTTTCTCATTTGATCTATGAATACTCACTATACGGCATGAATGGCTGCAGCTGATCCTCTCTCTGATTCTCTGAACGCAACAATGAAACGAGGAGGAGAAGGGAGATTCCATAGAGCTACAGTCTACAAATATGGAATATAACATTTCCGAATACAGAAACAATCAAGATATAGAGCAGACGCAGTCGCATTTGCAGTTGCAGTCTCAATCTCAATCCTCGCAGCTCCCAGTGCCCCATAGATCTCCATATTGTGTGTCAGTCTCTCACACTCTCATTCAATCCCTCTGATATCTGATAATATAATATGTTTCCCGTATTGTCCACAATGGCTATTATGATGCTATAGTCCATTAGCTTCTGCTGCACACTTCTAATCAGCTCAAAGTCCAGATCCTTCGCATGCTCCATGGGCAAATAGGCGACCAAATTTTGTTGCTCCGCATTTTGAGCGCTCCAATAAAAGACGCCACAAGATGGCTCAAAATGCGGCGCGATGTCACGCAAGCGTTCATCTGCAAATCTTACATATTAACAATATATATGTATATATATAATATATAATTAAATACACAACTATTTAATAAATCCTTGTGAACCAGCATGGCCAAGGTGCGTTTTAAGGCGCTTAAGTCTGGGCAAATAGTATCCAAATTCTGTAAGCAAACAAACAAAATTAAGTTCGAATCTTCACTTACACTAAATATTGCACTTGCCATGGTGTATTTAAATAATTAAAACACAAGTTTCAATTGATAATGGAATTTATAAACAAAATTTCGTCGCATATTTCATTTCAGCGGCAATAACAAGCAAACAAACAGCTGTTTTGTGGCTGACGTCACTATTGACCAGTATTGCGCAGTGCTGTAAAATACTATGCGCATTTGCGGCAAATTCAAGTTATATTTAATGCATATTTAAAACTTACTGAGTTTCTTTGGCGGTAACATAATTATTTCATCTAATTTCAATATTTAATTCATGTTTAATTAGTGAATAAATAATCACAAAAAATTAGAATTGCTGCACATCAGATCACTCGTTGTGTAGCGTTATTGTGAGCGCTGCAGCCCATTTATAGCTGCATTTTCCGTTCACTCGAGAGCGTAAATTGAGCGATATGCACGCTTAATGGTCGTTGCACCAAGAGATCAACTCAAATTTAGCTTAGTGTGCGTGAAGCTCTCTTGGTATTAGTAAGTCTGCGGAGGGAGCTGCAAGCGTATGAGCGTAATTAGACAATTTAGTTCGGGTGCGTTTCTTTCGGCGATCGGTTGTGCTTGTGCGTGACGGCAGTATGCAATGTGCATATTCAACAAATTTATGTTTTATACAAGTGAAAAATGTAAGTTAGTGTAAAATGCGCATTGTTGATGCCGTAATTTTGTTTAAAGTGATTTTTTTTCGTGGTTTATCATTGTTAACTATGTTAAGTTGTTAAAGCGCATGTAGCCAAAATTTTCGCTGAAAAAAAAAATGGCGCACGCTGAAAGCAAACACAAGCAAAGAGGAAACGAAAGAGAATGAAAGCGAGCAAGTGAGTACTTTAAAGCTTTTCTTGAACAGTTATTTGGCATTTTAAGCTTTATGTCTTTATGCACGCCGACCGAAGCTTATTGATGACTCTTGCAATTATTTCATTTGTTTAAAGACTATAAAACCGCATTTAAAAATGTATGTTAAATTGAAAGTAAAATTAAATAATTGCTATCTATAAAACGCTAATAAAACTTGAAGCTAGACAATGTCGCTTCCTCCTTTAACTGAGCAACTTGAGCACTTGATACTTGGCCTGCCAGGTTGCCAGCCCAGACAACAGTTAAGAAACTGGAGATAAAGAAAAAAGCCAACAAGACAACAAATTATGCTAAATAGATGCAGTTAGCTAGCAGCATGGGCCAGGATATGCATGCAAAGCAGAAAAGGGCGGCCACAGTCTGGGCATATGATAAGGGTTTGGCAGACAGCGTGCTTTGCACATGTGCGCCAACAGCATATTAATGGGTGTGTGTGCATGTCTGTGTGAGTGTGAAGTGTGTGTGTGTGTCTCCATCTGAAGCTGAATGTCCTGCGATAAGTAAGTTCTCGGCACAGGCTGCCAAGTTGCAAATTCTATGCAGATTAGTGCTGGCTCAAATGTCAGTTAATGTTTCACTGTTGCCGCCATCCTGTGGTGCGGCTATTCAATTAGGCGCTCGGCTGGCTGTTGCTGATGCTGCTGCTGCTGCTGCTGCTGCCATATACCTGCAACTGAAACTGAAACCAAATGCCAAGTTGCCAGCCATAAAAGCAGGCTGGCAAACTAAACCAGATGTTGCGGTAGATGGCCATTATTGAACTTGTCAATGGCAGAGCCACGGCCAGGATCAGGAGCTACGGAAAGTAGTCTGGGCAATTACAGTGGCAAACAAGGCAGCTTACGACAACGATACGGAACAACAGTTATTACAATTACCAACACACGCACATACACTCACACTCACAGACACACATGCACAAATTCCAGCTCGACTGTCGTCCTGTGTGCGTACGTGCGGTTCCTTAATTCTGTTTGGCCAAGCAAAGTTGTGCGTGTTGTCCTTAGCCGCTTCCGGTGGCATGCACACACCACACTCTCCACTCACTTTGGACTTCATGTGCCCGGTGGACATGTCGAGTCCTGTACAGCAAGGCACATGTGTGCGTGCGTGCAGTTAATCATAATATTATTTGCACTTGCTGTCCGCTTATCCCCACTCACACACACTCGCGCACACACAGACGCTCTCGTGAAATGGCAAATTTCTGCTGGTCAGTTAGATGGACTCGTTGTCATAACCATTGGGCAGCCAAAATGTGAGCGTTTATGGCTTCTTGCTGATTGTGTTGATTTCTGTCTGAAACATTCAATTAAATTCCAATGACATAAGCTGAAAGCGAATATAGAGTATAATGTTAGTGTTAGTAAGGATAGAAGCTCTTATGAAGTTGACAAAAAATTAAAAGAAAGTTTAAACTTGTAAAATATGTATTATTAGAAAAAATTTATATTTTCAAAAATTTAAAACAAATTCAAAAATGTTTTATATAGTTAAAAGATTAAAAAAATATATATAAATTATTATAAATATATATAAATATATATGTATAAAATATATAACAGAATAGCTTAATGCATAAAACTATATATTAACTACAAAAAATATTTTTTATTGACTAATTTTCTTTTATAAGTTTTCTGAATTTCCTTTAAATATAAAACAAAATTAGTAAAACTGCTTTGCTCTACATAATCAGTAAATATATTTATAATATACTTAAAGGTAATGCAAAGCTTTTGGCTAAGTTATTAACCAGCATGTAAATGCCTTAAAAGCTTTACAGCTTGCCCAATTGAAGCCTTGAAGAAAGTGCTTAAACATAATTTAAAACATGAATTCGCCTTTAATTATGAAAGTTTTCTTTAAAGAGAATTCAAGTTCAGCTAAAAGTTAGATTAATTGCCAAAAACTCTAATTAAATGAGAGCTTAAGCTTCAGCTCGTATCACTAGGAGCAAACACATTTCCTTTTATTGCCTTGACTTTAATTAAAACTGCAACCGGCCCAATAAACTTGAATAGCGCGCTAATAACTGTGCAACAGTTTTTGTTGGCCAACAATTCAACTGAGTTGGATGTGGAGCAGTAATGGAGCAGCAGCAGCAACAGCAGCAGTGGGCGAGGTAGGTGGAATAACAGATGATAATGAGGTAGAGCAGTTGACTTCAGTGCAGGGCTGGGCCTGTCTTCTGCTCCCATTGGAGATTGGACATGGACAATGTGGCGCACAGTGCATGCAAATAGTGTGTGCACATTTGACCACTTAGCATATTTGCAGCCATTTTCCATTGGGCCAACAGTTGAGTGTGAGAGTGTGTAGGTGTGTCGTCGTCGATGTGGGTGTGTGTGTGTGTGTGAGTGTCACGATGTTGGCCACAGTGAGGCATGCCACGGGGAGACTTTTAATTGAACTTTTGCAACAACACCGCGGGGATCAATTGAGATTTATTGGCAGTACGTGTCGCATTGCCTTGGCTCTGTATTGCTCGGGGAGTTCGCATGTGGATCGAATGTTGGCTCGAATGTGGCCCGAATGTTGGTTTCGCTGGTTTTGTCGACTTTGGCTTGGGTAAATTACGTGACGTAAGCAAGCAATTAATGTTTTATTTAATTTACACAGCGCACAAAACTTGACTGCGACTGAGAGTTGGAAACTCGTTAAGAACCAAACACACACACATAACCTCACATGGCTGTCGACTTGGCTGTTAACTTTTACTTGCAAATTTTCTAATGTCATTTGCAATTCAATTCGAATATGGCCTAATTAGGCTAAGAATAAAACTTGTTCCAACAATTTGTAGTATTCAATTTGGGCCACAGTTATTTAACTGCCAGTTGATTAAATTCTCTTCAGAACTTTAATCACAATTCGAGCATCCTTAATGACTTAATGGCTTTTTAAGTGGGCGTGGCACTTTGTGTGTTTTCTTTTTGGTCATTTTGTCGCAGTTTCCGCCAAGACGATTTTTGCCGCATCATTGGCAATGCAATTAACTACGTAAGCGAGCAGTGTCTTGGGTAATTAGAGATTCCCACCAAGAAACTGACCATTAGACATTTGATTTTCATTATTTCCTTTTTGAGATGCGAGTTTTTGGTTTTGCCTTTTCATGGATTTGTATGACTGTGCGTGAAATTTCATTAAAACTCGATAATTGCATGACACGACAGGATTCGTGCTGCCTGGCTGCATGCAACTTTTGCTTATCGCGCATACGCCCTGTCAGCCCTCGCCTGCCTTTCTTTTGCGTCTTTCCCTTCACTGCTTCGCCGGCCCCTTCTGCAGTTTTGTCTTTGCTCTTCGGTCTGCAATTGATTTAATTATACGATTGCTGTGCATTGCAAGTGATTCGAGGCTAAAAGCTATTCCGATTCGATTTCCAAATGCCCAAAGCAATTTATTTTGACTTACCACGCCCATCCAAAGGCAAGCCAGACGCAATTACATCGCAAAAAGCACTAATCATTGTGTGCTTTTAGATTGAGCTACTTGAAGTAAATAAAAGCCTTGAACGAAATCGTTTTGAGATAGTGCAAAAGTGAAGCAAACTATAAGAGGTTTGCCTTAAATTATTTTGGAATTATAATTGATTTCAGGTAGGGAAGATTTGCGAGAAGTATTTAGATTTTTTGCTGAAATATATAGAGAGATAGATAGGTATAAAGAGAGCTAAAAAGAGAGATAGATAGAAAGTGAAATAGATAGAGAGATAGATAGAGAGATAGATATAGAGAGAAATAGACAGAGAGAAATATTGTCAGATATGCAGGTCTATATCGACTTGACAATTCAATCAGATCGTGAGTCTGCCACAATTCCTATTGCCTATTTTATGCATTTCCTTTTATAATAAATTCAACTTACACTAAATAAGAAATAAATTAACTTTCGAATGCTCTGCAACTATCACAGAGTGTAAGAAATATTATTCAAGTCTAGTATTAAATAACAAATTTAATTTTAGTATTTAATTTAGCATTAAAAAATATTAAAGAGTTTCTTTAGCTATTAGTTGACGCCACAAAGGGTTAGCTTAAGTGCTAAAGGTTGATTGATTGCGTTTATGCATTTATGAAATTGACTTTAAGTCGTTTAGCCCGTGGCTGAGCGCATCAATATGCAACATGCAATATGCAGCTGGTCGCTCAACGGTTAGAACAACAAAGCTAAATAATTAGATTGTCAGGGAAAATAAGTTATGTATGCAACAGATGAAGCAGCGTGTGGCGGCAAAATGTAAAACAAGCAAACCACATGCAGCAACAACAATAATTGTAATAATAATAATAATAATAATACTAATTTTATTTGACCCAAAGTATGACAATAACAATTATGAGCTTGGTATATTTGCTCGGCTTTGAGATTTTGTGATTTGTTGGCAAATTGAATTTGTTTGTTGAAGCAGACAAGGAACAACATGTAAGGACTGACACAGAAAGAGATATAGAGGTATAGAAAGAGAAAGAGAGAGTGAGAGAGATGGCAGCTTGCATGCATTGAAGCAAAACAACAGGAAAATGTATTCCGTAGGAGCTGGCAGCAAAAATGTGGAGTATGCAACAAATTATACAGATAATGCGGCACAATTGAATTTACAGTATTTGCAGCCAGGCACAAATGCACAGCGATAGCATCGACAACAGCAACAGCAACAACAATAGTTGTCAATTGTTATAGCAACAACATCAGCTTTCATTTTCCACTTGACTTGAGCTGAGCGCATTTCGCATTTCAGCAAAATTTTGCAATGCAGCAAGCAGCCGGCAGCAGGCAGCAAGTAGCAAGTGGCAAGTGGCAAGTAGCAGAGGCTGATGGCTCTGAAACCAGACAGCATTGTATACGGTATTCAATTGTTGTCCTGTTTGCTGGACCGCCCCTCGGTCCTTCGCCCCCGTTGAACCTTGCTGAAACGTGTCCAAAACGAGACAAACATTTATCACGAGCAGGCCCAAACCCGGAAATGTTCGAGGCGAGGCTAGGCAAGGCAGGAAAGGGCCTCCTGACTTTGCCAGGCCACAGAATTCATTTACGTAATTAGTGGCCAAGGATGTCTGTCAAGTCCGCAGGCACTCATTTCGTTGGTGACCGCAATGCAAGTGCTTCAATCACCGCAAATCTTTCGGCATCCTTCTGTGCTTGAGCACACACTTCATTGCCTACTTTTGGGCGGGGCGTCAGCCTCATAGACTAATGGGGCTGCTTCGTAATAGACATAATTGAAAAGGCGGTAAATATTAGATAAATCTTGGACAGATAACAATTTGAGTAAACTTCTAAGTTAACAAATGAGCTTTAAGCTTTTACCATGGTGCGCCGATAAATTAAGTAATTCTACCTAATGCATTCATTACATAATTACTTTTGGCTTTTAAGCAACTTGAGAAATTATACTAAATAGATTATTTTACTTGGTTTTAGGTATTAGGTAAACTGTACGTCTGACCAATTAGTGCCAGAAATTTATATACGAGAGTAAGCTTAGTTAAGCGAACTATGTGAAGCAAAGTTATATTAAGATCGATGAAATGTTTTAGTTTGCTTTTGCTAAGAGAAAATACAGCATAATAAAGCCCTGTGCTGTGCCTTCTGACAGTGCACTTTAAGCTATAAAAAAGCTTTTAATTTATTTTGATATGATTTATATTAAATTGAGCTTTAAATATTTGATATGCTATTAAATCAACTTTTCGTCTTACTTGCACAATACAGTCTACTGAACATAATTTAGAATCAAGTAAAATACATGAGCTTTAAGCAGACTTAGTCAGGCATTTAGTTTAAATGTGCTTTTTAAAGTTGAATAAAACAAGTAAAAATCTATTCCATCAAATTAAATAAAAATTTAAATACATTTTCAAGCAATATTTGCGCATTTACGCTTACTGAACACAATCTCAATGTGAATCTTGTGCAGGCAGCTTAAATTCATTGATTAAGCTTGTTAAGTGAAATTTCTTGTTATTTGCCATGTCTCAAGATGTTTGACAAGATACAAAGATAACAAGATGTCTAAGGCTGCAATTGATAGCCTTAAGTGAAGAGTGAGACGAAGGCAAAACAATGTAAGTGTGTGTGTGTGAGAGGGTGTGTGTGTGTGTGTGTGTGTAAAGAAGACTAAGCTGATCAAATGCAGCAGCCGCAAGTAAAGTAAACTTCATTTGTAGCTATTGCCGAGGGGAAATAAACGCGCGCAATTTTCAACGCCAGCTACGTGCAAGTTACAAGGACAAACACACACAGACAGACACACACACACACACACACTTACACATAGACACTTGGCGCCTAAAATGCGGCAAGAGAAAAGCGAAAGCAGCAGTGGTAGCAGTGGCACTGGCAGTTGTTGCAAAAAACCCCACACAAGGCAAATCAAAACAAAAACACGCGATTTACCGGCAAAATGCACGTGACGGCAGTGGCTGCAGCTCGTCGGCTGCTTCGGGTTCGTTCAGTGCCGAAGTGCGGACGAACGCACGGCGTCGAATCTAACGATGCTGGCCGAAAGGACTATAAAAGGACGCGTCTCATCAGCAGCAACGCATTTTGTCAACAGCGACAGTTGCGAGCAGCTGGAAGAAGCAAAGGAAAAAGGAAAAGCCTTAAGGAACAGCAATCTGAGCTCTAAAGTGAAAATAAAAGTGAAAAACTAACTTGGCAGATTACCAAAATATATATATAGATATATATAAATATATATATATATATATATATATATATATATGCATATGCATATATTTGCTAGTGTGTGTGTGCTAATGCAAGTGGATTTCTATTTTAGCGCCCATTGAAGGCAACGTGTGAAGTGTTGTCGTCGTTGAGGCAAGGCATTGCATAGTTGTTGCTGCTGTTGCTCCAAACTGTGGCATTGAGCGACGGCAACAAACAAAACTTTAAAGCGGTTTAAAGACGCCTCAAGGAAATACAAAAATTAAAAATAAAAACTAAAACGAAAAAAAAAACTGAAGAGCAACAACAGTCGCACACATTATCCTTGTTCCCAGGCCAGTGAAAGCTTCAAGCATAAGTTTCGAGTGCTCAATGTCAGTCCATTGAGTCGTGCGTGTGAGTGTGTGTGTGTTCAAAAACAGTTAAGACAAACAGTTAACCAATTTTGGTGAGCTTGGCCAACATGTGGAACTGGCAGCGTATGCGCCATAAGCCACTCTGGGCTTTAATATCCTTGACCGTGCTGTTACTGATGCTCGACAGAGTGAGCCAGAGCCAGGCCAACACAGAGCCGCCGGCTGTGGAGACGACCACCAGCACCACAACGGAGCCAGGTGAGATGCCGAAAACAAAAAAGAAAAAAAAATCCCAAAACAGAAATGAAATGAAAAAAATATTGACCTTCATTTGGCAGCGATACATTTTTGGTTTATGTTTCACGTTAGCTACAAATTATTTGGGGTTTTGTATGGGCCGAGGCCGGCTCTGTTATTGAAGCTGTAATAGGAGTTGGATGGAAGGGTATGGGGTGCCCACTGGTGGGGGCTAGCCACTTTGTTAAATGACTTTCGTGCTCGAAAACGATAATCACGCATACACATACACACGCACACATAGACAAGCGATAGGAAAACAAAATTCAATATACGAAATTAACTTTGGCATATAACGAACTCTGAATATACTTCGAAAAGTTGTAAAACTTGTAAACATAAGACAAAAGTAATTTTCTCTTTAATTTTATTTAAATTTGCCTTTAAAAATATGTAAAAAGGAAAGTTTTTCCATCTCAAACATTAAAAGATTGAATAGATCAAAAATTCTATTTTTCTTTAAATATTTTAACAACATTAATTACTTTTAATATATTTATTATTTTATATGTTATGCAATTTTTATATTTAAAATATAAATCAAATTTATATATACAATTAAAGAGAGAATTGATTAAAATATCTGCATTTTTGAAACGTTTCACAAGTTTTATATTTTAGATAATTGGGAACTTGATGTTTATAATTGTTTTATTTTATTTTATTTTTTTTTTATTATTATTATTTACTACATTTTTGAGTTTAATTAAGATAAGAGTTCATATCAATGATATCAAACATATTGAAAGTATATATATATTCGCAATTTGTGTTGCAAAATTATTGAAAAAATGTGAATACCTGAGTTTATAGAGTTAACTGAGTTATTCGAAAACAAAAGCGAACGGAAGGCAAAGGCAAAGGCAGTGGCAAGGGCAACGACAACAGCAAAGCGCAGAGCAAATAATTCGCAGCAAATGAAATATTTCACGTTCACAGCGTCTACCCTTCCAGCTGAGGCTACCAACTCCCCAATCACAGCCAGTGTTATGGCACAGAGGCAATCAAAACGAGGCCTGCTGGCCAAACCTTAATCCCAATCAAAGTCAACACACACACACCGACACACTGAAAAAAAATAGGTAGTACGATTGCATGAAAGCATTTAATGAAGTATGGCAGCTATCGAGGGCTGTTTAATAGATATTAATAGCATGTGGGGGTTGGGGTTGGTGTTGGAGTGTTGTGGTGTGGTGTGGTGCGGTGGGCGGTTTGAGGTGGTTGAGTGGCTGTAAAAAGTTCTCAATGCTGCGGCGGCTGTCATACGCAATTTGTTAGGCAAAAGCAGATGCGCATTAAGCAATAAATTTCGCCTTTTCCCTATTTTTTTGCCGTTGCTGCTGCTGTTGATGATCTCATTGGCAGAAGCTGCGACGCAGTTGATTTTCATCAAAAATTGCGTCGTTTGTGCAATTGAAATTGAATTGAATTGAATTTTTTTGTGGATTTGCATTCGTGTTGACACAGGTGTTGCGGGCAAAGCTAACATTTGTGACGGCGGCAGCTGTTGACCAGTTGCCAGCACTTTCCATTTCGCCAGCTAAATTATTTGACCAAGACACCAATACACACACACACACACACAGCAGTTGGAATTTAATTTGCATGAAGAGCCATAGCAGAGCTCAAATCTCAATTTTTTTTTTCAACTAGCAACGACGAGAGAAGGCAAAAAAAGGACTCAGCAGCTAGATGGAATCTGCAATAAGCCAAATGGCAACTAAAAATGTCGCTCAGTCTGCACAATTGTGCATCACGCTGAAGCATGTGCCATAAATCTTAAAGCTATTTCTATGCCCTAACAGAGGGGCACGTTGATTTTGTTATGAAGTAGATTTGTGTTGATTTGTCTTAATATAATTATAATAATAATTATATAATAGTAATTAGTGTAACAGGAATACAATTTTAAGTCCAATAAAATATATAAAACATTTTTCTTTAGTAAATGATAAAGAGCCCTGTCAAGTTAAATACATTATAAAGAAAAGTCCCATAAGCTTAAATAATAAAATAAATTAAAATAAATCTACAAAATATTTATAAATTGAATTAAATCTAATGCATTAAGACCTACAAAAATCATACAAAATAATAGTCTTATTAAAAAATTCTAGTCTTATTAAAAAATAATAAATAGAAAAGTAAAAATGCTTTCAATGATATGTAGAATTGATCAAAAATATTTACTCTTTAGGTTTAAAACGCCAACAAGAGTTCTGTACACTGGCTGGGTGTTCCAGTTTAAAACGAAGTTTCTCTGTTTCTAGATTCTGAAAATCATTTGTCAAGGCAATCTATATATACATTTTCAAAATTTCTTTGCTATAAAAACATATATTATTAATCATAATTTTGTGCATCAAATATATTTTTTAATTGTCTTCCAAGATCTCTAGAAATATCCAAGCCATGGGTTCATTTATCTTTTCTCTTAAAAAGACTTTCAAGTCATCGAAGACAAAGAGTATTTTTTTTCGGCATGCCGCAGCCGATTCTCTGCGCTCTCGTATTTTATGGCATTTTTTGTGTGTCAGTTGATGACGAAGATGACTAGCTGATGATCATGTTGATAATGATGATGTTGATGTGTGTTACATGCCCGCAGGACAGGAACTGGGAACTAGGAGCTCACTGGGTTGCACATGTTGGCCTGGCCTGGCCTGGCCAGCTGCACCGCATAGTGGGCATACAAATTTCTGCTGGCCTGCTACTAATGCTGACTGGGAGTTCCAGCTCCCGTTCCTAGTGCTGGCCGCCCGCCTATGCATTATGCATGCAAATGGTATAACCGAGTAACGAACTGTCAAAATCAAAAGCGACAACTGCAAGAAACGAAAGAGAGAGAGAGAGAGTGAGAGAGAATGAGAATAAAAGAAAGAAACGCAGCAGGCAAATGACAAAAAGTCGTCCAAGACAGCTTCCTGCTGCACAGTCCCCAGGAGCTAGGAACTAGCAGCAGCTAGTCGTGCGCCAGTTCTCAGTTCCCAGTCCCTGGCATATTATGTGCTATGTGTGCAGTAAAAGATAAAGATGACTCGAATCCTGGCAACGTCTTGGCTGCAGTTCAGCTTCAGTTCTCGTCTTCAGTTCTCGACTCTGGCGTATGCGTGTTTTGCATAAAGCCAGCAGCCAGGCCAGACTTGTTCATTGTGGGAAAACTGCTTTTGCTTGGCTGTGCATGAATGATTTATAGAACAGCTGGAGCTGCAGAGGAGGATGCATCAGCTGCAACTGCCAACAGTGGCCCATTGCCAACGATTATCAGCTCAAAAACGACTAACAAGTGCTCAGTTCTAACAGAGACTTTGACTGCAAATTTAACAAACACGCATATTAATAAGAGGTTTATATTCAACCATATCTCAAACAAACTTATAAACCTATCAAATAATCTGATACTATTATTATTTTTTCGCTGCCACCTTTGATAAGAGCCAGACAAGTTAAAGTTACTTAAGAGAGAGAGAGAGAGAGAGAGAGAACCTAACCACGTTTCACTAACTTCACTTTAATATTCGCTTTGCAACGCAATGTGATGCCAGTTTGAAAAACTAAATCATTGGGATCGATTAGAGGTAAAACCTTAAACTGTTTGAGAACTATAACGAGCAGTGTCTTCATCTCCACCATAGCATACTTTTGACCTGAGAAGCAAAAATAGTATTTAAGACAATATCACATATATTGCACGTTGTCAAACTCACCTATACAATTGCGTTGACCCGCACTGAAGGGCATATAGGCATAGGTATGACGATCTTTGCTGTTCTCAGGCAGAAAGCGTTCGGGTTGAAATTCTTCGGGTGAGCTCCAGTATTTGGGATTGCGATGCAGTTCAAAGATGTGCATCACTACCATGGCACCGGCAGGTAATATTAGACCATTGGCCAATTCGGTTTCCTTTACTGCCTTACGACTCATAATGGGCACAGAAGGAAACAAACGCAACGTTTCCTTAATAAAGCACTCTAAATACTTTAGCTTGGATATCTGATTTAAGTCCATGTTACTAAAGTCATCTGGAATCGAATATATAATTGAATATAGAATAACAATTGAACTCATAGTATTTACCAGCTATGTGTTCGCTTATCTCCTGATAGCACAGCTCTTGTTTATCTTGGTGTAATGACATATTCATCAGTGCAAAGATCAAGCCAATCGAAGTGGTATCGAAGCCCTCAAACATAAGTGTATCTACTTCTTCACAAATGCCAATATGGTCAATTAGGCCATCGTTTTCAGCAAATATAAGAGTATCCAGCATGGCAAAGCGTTGCTTCTTGTTGATATAGCTAAAGAGGGTAGAAGAAATAAATGATATATAATTTATTTTGTATATAATTTCATTTTCACTCACATATCATCATCAGCTTCTGCAGCGCTTCGCTTTTCTTTATGATCTTCTTCCAAACATTTTCGCCGTTTGGCTATAATTTCGCTGGAAAAACCATGAACTTCCTTTAAGAATCTTTTGTCCTCACTGGCTCTAAAGAGGTTATAAATGGTATCATTCCAATAAATTGGATTGCTTAGACGGCTTATAAATCTTTTTTCGATCATGCTGAAGTTTTGGCGATAGCGATCCCCTTTTTCGGCCATGTCATCCAGATTGATGCCCATGGCCGTCTCTGCAAGTGAATATTTCCATGAGATGTGCTCAATAGGTGGAGTTTGACAAACTTACCGCAAATGCTGTTAAGAGTAAACCTCGGTATGAGTTCACTTAGAGAGATAGAATTTTCTTCTTTTCCTTCAAATTGCTGCACAAATTTAAAGCTTTCAGCTCTTTATCGGAAATCTAAAATAAATTTGATATGTTTTTCAAAATATGTAAGAAACTCACTTGAAAATCTCTGTAAATTGACTCAAGATATTGAAATGAAATGTGGGTGTGAGCATCTTGCGTCTCGAATGCCATTTCTGACCTGAAATTTTGAAAGCATTAATTACACTTGATTACATTGTTGTATTTTACTAGTTGGGCTCACCTGTTGATGTCAACAGACCCGTGCGTAGAACTGGATGTAAGAATTCGTACACGAGACCCTTGGTTATTAGATTCTGATCATTTAAGATGATATCAAAGTTGTTTGCATCGACTATACAGAATTTGGTTCTGCCCATGGCATATTCTAAGTAGCTGCGACCAATTTTTTTAACTTTTGCTCTCAAATCACTGAACACCTCAGCTAAAAATGGGGCTTAGAAATCGGCTCAGCTACGATGCTCAGCTTTATGCTCACCATCATTTCTGCCATACATATCGAAAGAGTTTCCAAATATAGTGCGTCCTTCAGCTATTGGTGCAATACTCTCCACAGGTCGCCCATCCCTGGTGCGGACTCGCTTGGCAAAGAATGCGAGCACATAGTATTCCTTATTGATTCTATAAAGCCAGACGATAAGCGTGCCCAGCCCGATTAACAGCAGCAAACCCAAAGCCATTTCAATGCCGTCGAACACGTATTACCTGTTCGAGCAAGCGCTCAGCAGTGACTGAAACAAGCTTATTCAATAAGAGTCTCTCTGGATATTATATTATTTGCATATAAGAGAGGCAGTATCAAGATAAGATGCAATAAATTATGGCTTGTGTAAGCAAATATTTTTTAAGTGTATAAATATTGTAAATAGTAAATGTTTTCGTTGTTAGTGGTGTAAAAATGAGTTCACTCTTTAAAAGTACATCAAATTAAATATTTTATTACTAGTATTTATCTATTTACGATATAGTTGATAAGATCTTGATTTTTGAAAAGAGTTCAAGTTACTTAAGAGATAAAGGCTAAGCACGTCTGACTAGCTTCACTTTGATGTTATTTTTACAACGTAATGTGATCCCAGTATGAAAAACGAATTCATTGGAATCAACGAGCGGTAGTACATTGAACTTTTTAAGTATTACGATGAGCAATGTTTTCATCTCAAGCATTGCAAACTTTTGACCTGTGGAAGTGAATAAGAATTATCATTTGCCTTCAAGTGTGTGTGTTTCCCAGTTAAACCTACCTATGCAGTTACGTTGACCCGCACTGAAGGGTATATAGGCATAGGTATGACGATCTTTGCTGTTCTCTGGCAGAAAGCGCTCAGGCTGAAATTCCTTAGGTGAGCTCCAGTATTTGGGATTGCGATGTATTTCAAAGATATGCATGACTATCTGCGAGCCTGCGGGCAGTATCAGACCATTGGCCAATTCAGTTTCCTTTGTAGTCTCACGACTCATAATGGGCACCGATGGAAACAAACGCAATGTCTCCTTAACAAAGCACTCCAAATACTTTAGCTTGGATATCTGATTTAAGTCCATGTTACTAAAGTCATCTGGAATTGAATATAGAATAACAATTTAACTTAACTGACGCCATATAGTATTTACCAGCTATGTGTTCGCTTATCTCCTGATAGCACAGCTCTTGTTTATCTGGATATAATGACATATTCATTAGTCCGAAGATCAAACCAATCGAAGTTGTATCGAAACCCTCAAACATAAGTGTATCCACCTCCTCACAAATTCCCGCATGGTCAATTAAGCCATCCTTTTCCGCAAAGATAAGAGTATCCAGCATGGCAAATCGTTGTTTCTTGTTGATATAGCTAAATTCAGATGTTACTTAATAAACATGTATATTTTGTATAGATAAACCAAAAAAATTGTTTCCATTGCACTTACATATCATCATCTGCCTCTGGACTGTTTCGTCCTTCCCTAACTTCCTGTTCCAGAAGAACTCTGCGCTTGGCTATAATTTCACTAGAGAAATCATGTATTTCCTTTATAAAGCGTTTGTCCTCACTCGAGCCGAACAGATTATACAACTTTTCATTCCAATAGATTGGATTGGCCATTCGTTTTAAAAAGATCCTTTCAATCATGCTGAAACTATGACGATAGCGATCCCCTTTTTCGGCCATGTCATCCAGATTGATGCCCATGGCCGTCTCTGCAAGTGAATATTTCCATGAGATGTGGTCAATGGGTGAGGTTTGGCAAACTTACCACAAATGCTGTTAAGAGTAAATCGCGGTATGAGCTCTGTTAGAGAGATTGATTCCACTTCTTTTCCTTCAAATTGCTGCACGAATTTCAAACTCTCCGCTCTATATAAAAAATTTCAATGAAAATTCTGTTATTTAGTCTTAAATAATATATATGAAACGTACTTGAATATTTCAGCAAATTGACCCAAGATATTGAAATGAAACGTGGGTGTGAGCATCTTGCGTCTCGAATGCCATTTCTGACCTGAAAATGTTTATGCTTCATTGAGCTGAATACTAATAAAAACTGTCAACTGTATACCTGTTGATGTTAACAAGCCAGTGTGCAGAACCGGATGTAAGAACTTGTATACGAGCCCCTTGGTTATCAGGTTTTGATCATTTAACACGACGTCAAAGTTGTCTGCATCGATGACACAAAATATGGCTGTGCCCATGGCATATTCCAAATAGCTACGACCCATTTTTTGAGCTCTAAGCCGCATATCATTAAACACCTCAGCTGAGAGTAAATGAAAATTATAGAGAATTCTAGTATTGTGGAATGTTATGGAATATTTCACTCACCTTCATTTCTGCCATACAAATCAAAAGAGTTACCAAATATAGTATTTCCCTCAGCTATTGGAGCAATACTCTCCACAGGTCGGCCATCCTTAGTACGCACTCGCTTGGCAAAGAATGCGAGCACATAGTATTCCTTATTGACTCTATATAGCCAGACGATTAGCGTGGCCAACCCGATCAACAGCAGCAAGCCCAAGCCCATTTTAATTCTGCCGAACACGTATTGCCTCTCCGAGCAATCGCTCAACACTGACTGAGCACTATAATTTGTTAAATAATTCTCTATATTATTACTACACTAATATGGTATATGCTAGTTGAGCAGATAGATAAGGAGTTAATTATACTATATATATATATATATATATATATATGCATGCAATACTATATGAAATGTGTGTCTGTGTCTGTGTTGATAGAAACGGGTTATATGAGCGAGACGTACTAAGTTTTAATGTTTGTTGTTTGATAACAGCAATTATATATAATCATACAGCTGTAAAACGCTTTGAATATATATATTGCTTATACTTTTGAAATAGGCTAAATATAAATTAAGTAATATATACAAATATATACAAATCTGCACAGAGCTGCATTCTAATCAGTTCATTTGTCACATACATGATAATCAAAGCGTTGTTCCAGAATACCCAAATACAAGTTCAAAGCTAAATTTCTTATGCATTAGTATAAAGAGAAATTAACAGCGAATTTCTTATCTGTTTTTGTAACAAAGCCGACAGAGCGCTGAATAAACAAACACATTTACTGACCTTATCAAACATTAAATGGCAAAATAGCGAAAGAACTAATAATATATAAAAGCACTTTAAAGAATCATTGTCAATAATCTTTTATTTGTATGTTATCACAAATAAATATATACAAATCATCAAATATATTATCTGCAGAACATTATCGATTAAGCTAATATAATTAATTGACTTTAGTTGATTTAAATTCCTAACTACGTCTAACTAGTTTGACATTTATATTGTTCTTGAAACCCAATGTGATGCCAAAGCTTAAGCGCAAGTCTTTGGGATCAAATATGGGTAAAATCTTGAATTTCTTTATGATAACGGTGATAAATGTCTTCATCTCGAGCATGGCATACTTTTGACCTGAGAAGCAGAGATAACAGTTGAGTGATATTCACATATTGCACGTTGTCAAACTCACCTATACAATTGCGTTGACCCGCACTGAAGGGCATATAGGCATAGGTATGACGATCTTTGCTGTTCTCAGGCAGAAAGCGTTCGGGTTGGAATTCTTCGGGTGAGCTCCAGTATTTAGGATTGCGATGCAGCTCATAGATGTTGAGCACGATTTGGGAGCCAGCGGGTAAAATCAGACCATTGGCCAGCTCTGTCTCCTTAATTGTTTGGCGGCCTATTGACGGTGCTGATGGATACAGACGCATCGTTTCCTTAATGAAACATTCCAAATACTTCAGTTTCGACAGCTGATTAATGTCCAAATTGCTGAAGTCGTCTAGATGAGCAACAGAGATTGTTCTTTAAAAATAAGCTTCGTTCATATAATTATTTTGTGAAAACTTGCCAGCTATGTGTTCGCATATCTCCTGATAGCAGAGCTCCTGTTGGTCCTGATATAATCCCATATTCATAAGTGCAAATATTAGGCCAATGGAAGTCGTATCAAAACCTGCAAACATAAGTGTGTCCACCTGCTCACAAATGCCATCGTGGTCAATTGACCCATCCTTTTCTGCCATGATAAGAGTATCCAACATGGCAAAGCGTTGCCTTTTGTTGATGTAACTAAAATGTCCATAAAAATACTGATATTTACTCACGACTAATTATTTGTACTTACATATCACTATCTTCTGGGTCGGAGCTCTGCTTATCCTTCATTTCCTGCGCGAATAGTTTTCTGCGTTTGGCTATAATTTCGCTGGAGAAATCATGTATTTCTTTTAAAAATTTCTTTTCGTCACGGGGTCCAAATATCTCATAAATTTTATTATTCCAAAAGAGTGGATTGCTTGCCCGTTTTATAAATCTTTTTTCGATCATGCTGAAGTTCTCGCGATAGCGATCACCTTTCTCAGCCATGTCATCCAGATTGATTCCCATGGCGGTTTCTGCAGGTGAATATGTCAGGTATAATTTCATAAGAGGAGAATTTTAGTTTGGCAAATTTACCACATATACTGTTGAGAGTAAACCTCGGTATGAGTTCACTAAGAGAGATGGAGGTCTCTGCATTGCCTTCGAACCGTTGGACGAATTTCAAGCTCTCAGCTCTGAAATAATATAAAATAAGTATAAATTAAACTCAATTTGCTTCACTTGAAATTAAACTGACTTGAAAACATCATTGAATTGAGCCAAGATATTAAAGTGGAAGGTGGGCGTGAGTAACTTGCGTCTTGAGTGCCATTTCTGACCTGAAACATATATTGTTTTATCAGAGTGTAATTATTCTTCGCCGTCGGGTGGGGTGTGACTAACCTGAGGACGTTAGCAAACCTAATCGTAGAGCCGGTTGCATAAAATCGTATACTATACTTTTGGTTATCAGGTCTTTATGGTTGACTATCAATTCAAAGTTGTCCGCATCGAGTATATTATACATAACCGTTCCCATTACATATTCTAAATAGCTGCAGCGCATTTGTTCAGCGCGTGCGTGCACATCATTGAAAACTTCAACTGTTTGGTAGATATGAATGCGAAGACATAACTTTGTTGCACATTTAGTTTTTGGAAATATCACTGACCATCATCCATGCCAACCAAGTCGAAAGAATTGCCAAAAACCGTCCGTCCTTTAGGTGTAGGAGCTATACTCTCTACGGGTCTTCCATCTGTGGTGCGCACTCGCTTGGCAAAGAATGCGAGCACATAGTATTCCTTATTGATACTATAAAGCCAGAAGATAAGCGTGCCCAACGCTATGAGCAATAGCAAAATTAAACCCATTGCAATTCCGAGACTAATACGTCTATTTCGCTGAACAAGCGACAAGCATTGACTGCAACAATAAGCTTCGCACTACCTTAAATACCACGGACAGACCCAATGTCATAAAATATTGTTTGAGTCGTAATATTATTCAGTATTGTATAAGAGAGAGGAAAGAGCGAAAGGTAGAAAGAGAGAGAGAGAGAGAGAGAGATTAGACTTTTTGTATGTGAGAGCACAAAGCATATAGCTATTGTCAAATAGGAAGTTATTCTCTTTGAAAGTGCAATTATCAAATTATATTCTCACGCTGAAGCAACAAATTTGTTATACCTTACTGCTTATGCTTTATTGGTGCCTGTCATGATTTGGCAAAACTAAGCAGAATATTAACCAACTGTTCGCAAGTTTTAAAAACGGCAACAATTTAGAACATTCAAGCATATTCCTTGAAGGAGGTGAGGTTGACCACAAACTTATTCCATTATATATTACTGGTGTAGTTGATCTAGCGTTTTATATATGTCTGTATTTATCAGCGTCTTTGGAATAATCATGATCATGATTAGGTTTAATTTCTTATCTCTTTTTATCAAGTCATAGTTTTTATCACGAATAGTTAAACAAAATTTTTAAATTCTTTTTTAATTGATGTTTATTTTAATTTTCAAGCGGATACATATATAATTAATAAAATTATATACATAAGAATATCCATTTTTAATTATTATTATAACATTATTTATAATCGTTGTAAACGTGTAAGTTTAAGTTACACAATATAAAAAAAAATTATTTTAATTGATCTTGATTAGTTTCAATGCCTAACTACGTCTGACTAGTTTGACTTTGATATTAGTTTTGCAACCCAATGTTATGCCTGAGTTTAAAACCAAATCATTGAGACTGACAAGGGGTAAGATTTTGAATTTTGTTAGTATTACAGTGAGTAAGGTCTTCATCTCGAGCATGGCATACTTTTGACCTGAGAAGCAGAGATAATATTTAAGACACTGTCACATATATTTCACGTTGTCAAACTCACCTATACAATTGCGTTGACCCGCACTGAATGGCATATAGGCATAGGTATGACGATCTTTGCTGTTCTCAGGCAGAAAGCGTTCGGGTTGGAATTCTTCGGGTGAGCTCCAGTATTTGGGATTGCGATGCAGCTCATAGATGTTGAGCACGATTTGGGAGCCAGCGGGTAAAATCAGACCATTGGCCAGCTCTGTCTCCTTTACTGTTTGGCGACCAATAGAGGCTGCTGATGGATACAGACGCATAGTTTCCTTAATGAAACAATCCAAGTACTTCAGTTTCGACAGCTGATTAGTATCCAAATTGCTGAAGTCATCTGCATGAGCGAGAGAAAAATGGAGATATGCTTTTATCGTATGATTTCTGCATTAAATTTACCAGCTATGTGTTCGCATATCTCCTGATAACACAGCTCCTGTTTATCCGGATATAATCCCATATTCATAAGTGCAAATATGAGACTAATGGACGTCGTATCAAACCCGCCAAACATTAGTGTATCCACCTGCTCACAAATGCCATCGTGGTCAATTGATCCATCCTTTTCCGCCATGATAAGAGTGTCTAACATAGCAAAGCGTTGTTTTTTGTTGATGTAACTAAAATACTTATGTAAATATAGATATTTAGTCATGGCTAGTTATTACTACTAACATATCATTTTCTTCTGGGTCGGAGCTCTGCTTATCCTTCATTTCTTGCGCAAATTGTTTTCTCCGTTTGGCAATTATTTCGCTGGAGAAATCATGTATTTCTTTTAAAAATTTCTTTTCGTCACGGGGTCCAAATAAATCATAAATCTTATTATTCCAAAAAAGTGGGTTACCAATTCGCTTTACAAATCTTTTTTCGATCATGCTGAAGTTCTCCCGATAGCGATCTCCTTTGGCAGCCATGTCATCCAGATTGATTCCCATAGCTGTTTCTGTAAGTGAAAATATCAGTAGTAATTCCATAAATGGTACAGGAGATCTTCAGCTTGTGAAACTTACCACAAATACTGTTGAGAGTAAACCTCGGTATAAGTTCACTAAGAGAGATGGAAGTCTCTGCATTACCTTCGAATCGCTGAACGAGTTTCAAACTCTCAGCTCTGAGATTATATTAAATAAATTCAAATAAAATGTAATTGGTTAACTTGAAGTTAAACTCACTTGAAAACTTCATTGAATTGAGCCAAGATGTTAAAGTGGAAGGTGGGCGTGAGTAACTTGCGTCGTGAGTGCCATTTCTGACCTGAAACGTATATTGTTTTATCAGAGAAAGTGCTGTCGTAGTTTGTGACTAACCTGAGGACGTTAGCAATCCTAATCGTAGAGCCGGTTGTAGAAAATCATATACAATACTCTTGGTTATTAGATCTTTGTGGTTCACTACCAATTCAGAATTGTCCGCATCGAGTATATTGTAAACGGCCTTTCCCATTACATATTCCAAGTAGCTGCAGCCCATTTTCTCCGAGCGAACGTGTAAGTAATCAAAAACTTCAACTATGTGGAATATATAATATATATTGAGTACTTAATTCTGCTGGACATTTAGTGTTTTCAAATATTACTGACCATCATTCAAGCCATACATGTCGAAAGAGTTTCCAAATATTGTATTTCCTTCAGCTATCGGAGCAATACTCTCCACGGGGCGTCCATCTTTGGTGCGCACTCGCTTGGCAAAGAATGCGAGCACATAGTATTCCTTATTGATTCTATAAAGCCAGAAGATAAGCGTGCCCAACGCTATGAAAAACAGCAGAACTAAATCCATTTCCAAGCCTTTGACTGATACGTCTATTTCGCTGAACAAACGACAAGCATTGACTGCAACAATGAGTTTTACACTACGTTAAATATCACCTACAGACCCAACGCTATAAAATGTTGTCTCAGTCGCAATAGTATTATTAATCCAATATGGGTATATACTATGCAGGTTTGTGGCGGTCGAATATGATATCAAAATTAAACTTGTTTGGCTCTGTTTATATGTGGGAGCACAAAGCGTATAATTATTGTTTAATAAAAACTTGTTCTGTCTACAAAAAAAATAAAATTAAATTCTCATCACAATTATATATATATATATATATATTTATATATATATATAGCAGACTATAGTATATAAAGTATTCAGTATAATGTATATTCTCAGACGTTAGTTCGCAGTGTAGAGCTATTCTTCGCATTCAATTCTTATGGAGAACAAATATTTTCTTTATATTAACTTTTCAACGTGAGTGTGATATGTATAGCTTTTCATCATGAATTAGTCAAATAATTTTTGAAAGAGGTATTAAGAAAAGAGATCTGTTCAAATCTATTGGACAGGCAGAAGAAAGCTTAATGAATACTTTCAATATAACTAATAAATTATCAGTTATGTTGATCTATAGCCACAAAGATAGACTTATGTCTGTCAAAGAAATCTCCAAAGTATAAATAAATTTCAATTACTTAAAGTAAGTGATTAGCTAGACTTATCATAGATTACACCCTTAGTAACTTTTGATAAAGATAAATACTTGTTTTCAATAGCTAGATACACTCATATATAATTATTTTTGATGGCCTTGAATTACTATCTTATTATAAGCATGAATGTCTATTTGCTAGCTACTCTAGCTGTAAAGTTGCATAACCGAGTGTTTCTTTAGTCCATTTACAACGCAAATTGTATTTGCAACATATTGCTACGAAAATTTCATGCCGGTCTAATTAAATGAGTTGCATTTAAGTGTTCGCACTTTAAGAAATATTTGCATTTGCATTTGCATCTGCATCTGCATCTTCGCTTGCCGTTTGCTTTTGGCTAATTGGCAATTGAATTACATACATTAAAAGGGAGTCATGCAATTTAGCTGCTTTACATTGCATTTGACCCACTTTTGTTGGCAGTTGAACAATAATATAATATTGTATGAAATTTATATATATATATATATATATATATATATATATATATATATATATATATATATATATATATATATATATATATATATTATATTTATATATATATATATTTAAATACTGTACAGTTACCTAAGTCTATCCATGTAGAATACCCAATTATTGCCACCTAACTTTAGTTTTCTCTTTTTTTTCTATATTTTGTATAAATTTTATGTCTCTCAGCCAACTACTTTAGGGGATAGAAGATGATAATTATAATAAAAACATGATATTTATAGCCATTTTTATAAATATATACTTAACTTAGATTTAATGATAAATTATTTATATAGTTATTAGGAATATGGACATGTTAAATTAAAATTCTAAAATATTCGACTATATCACAAAGGTCTAGGGTACGTAAATGTGTTTCAAAAGAGAAAACATGAACGCAACAGCATTGCTTGGTGCAGTTGGCCGAAACTTTGAGTCTGACTATTGCTATTGAAATGGGGAAATGGGAAATGATGCTGCAGCTCGGACGGAAAATGCTTGCATGACTTTGCTCAATTGCAAATTGAAACTTGTGCGTTTGCGTGTGTGTGTCTGTGTGCGTGTGTGTGTGTATGCGCGCTGTGCTATGCGGAAATGCCAAATGCCAATGCATATTGGAAATTTGCAATTTCGATTGCACTTCAAAGTCAGTCAAAGTTGCCAAGTTATTAAATTAGATCATATATGAAATATTTATGGCAAAAGTTCAGCTACTCAATGCCAATCTCTAACTCAGACTGTCTCGCTCGTTCCTACATATTTCTGACTCGCTCACTCACTGAAACGCTCTTTCGGTTTCTTTTGCTGTTTGCAGATGCATCGCCGGGCTGTCGGGCGCCGGATGTGCGCTTCACCATTTTCAAACCGGAAATGACAACTGAACAGCCGTATGCGAAGTTTGAGACAACACAGGTCTATCTACCGGAGGACTTTACCACAGCCGATGTGGAATTTGTGGATAAGCTGCATACGGCCAAAGAGAATCATGCGGCCATTGTCAATCCTTATTCGGTCGACTTTGGTGACGATGAGCAGCAGCAGCAGTATCATCATCATCAGCATCAGCATCATGCACATCATGATGAGCTGCATGCCGGCGATGCGGCTGCCAGTCTAGTGGACGACCATGACATGGAGGATGAAACGGATGACCTGCATGGCGCTGAGCTGGAGGATGGTGCCTACAAGCGACTGAACACTAACCGTAAACAGGGCAAGAAGCGACGCTCCGGTTCCGGTCGTCGTCGTCGCCTGGAGAACGAGAATGGACAAACGGCACGTGGGCGTGGCAGTCGTTATAAGCGTCATGCCATACTGCACGATGCGGAGGCCTCACCGGACACAGATCGCTGGGCAGGCAGCAAATTAGCTGCCGACGGTGATGTCTACTACGTGCACATTGCGGACATACTCAAATCACGAGAGCCCAATCTCCAGCTGCGCGCCAAGCTGCACAAGTTGAAGCAGAAGGCAAGGCTGGCCAAATGCCTGGCCGATGGTAGCAGCGAGAAGTGCATCAAGTTATTGCAGAGGCTTAAAGTCAAGCAGGCGGAGGCAGCCAAGCAGCAGGCGGAGGCAGAGAAGGAGCAACAAAAGCTGCAGCAAGAGCAGCAACTACAAGAGCTGGAGTCGGAACAGGAACAGGAACAGGAGCTGGAGCCGAAACCGAAGCAGGAGCACCATCGCCGACGCGGTGACAGTCACGCTGCAGAGCTCGACCAGCGTGACATGGAATCGCGTTGGCGCCGCAGCATCGATGCCAAAGGCGATGCCGGGCAATTGGAGGTGGATATTATAAATCATGGCAATCAGTCGAGCAGTGCAGCAGTGGCCCTGCAACGTGTAAAGCGCAAGTCGGGCAAGACCACGGGTGCACTGAGCCGTCCGAAAGGTGGTGGCGATTCCAGTTCAAAGACCACCAGTCGCAAGGACAAGGGTAAGGAAAAAGCAGAAAAAAAGAACGAATACGAAAAGCATTTGCATAGACGCCAGACACTGGCAATGCCACAGTGCCCATGAAAATTGAATTGAATTGAAAGCCGCTGACGCTGTCTCGTTGTCTGTCTGTCCGTCTGTGTTATGCTAACCACACCGACACCAAACACACACACACACACACACAGATACAGATATACATACAGATACAACAAAAAGACCCACAAACACACACACACACACTTGGAGTGTTGAGAGTGGAGTACACAGCAATATGAATACATAGCCCACATAACACATAAAATCGTTAAAAAGCTAATCGCAGAGTCGCCCCAACCGGGCGACTCCTCCACACGGAGTCAGCCATAAATCGCATCAATTCGCTCTCACGTTCAGCTCATTAACATGCTTCATGCTGGCATCGCACCATTCACTCGTCTCTGTCTATATATCCCCACTTTCTCTCTTCCTCTTTCTCTATTTCTATTTCTCACTCTCTCTCGCTCTGTGCACTGCTGTTGCAAAGGAAATGAATGAAAAAAAAAAAACTCACTCTTTATCGTGGTTAGCCTTGTCATCTGCGTTGGTTCCTGCTTCTGGATTTGCTTACAAGGGGTTATCTTTATTTGTTTCCCTTGTCATACACTTGCCTAGGGTATTCGAGTTGTAACTCAAAGTGCAGCCGACTAATTTCAAGTTTAAATATATTTTATATACAAATATAGATATCAGCTACTCAAATTTATATGAATTATATAGAGAAATCTATAGGTATGAGGAAAATTAATTTAATTACTATATTGTCAAGTTGAGCTTCTCTTTTTGAAAGATATATTTTATATATAAATATTAATTTTTTAATCGTTCAAACATAACTAGAATGAATTGTTTTTAACCCAGAATCATAAATTTGTTAAAAATGTTTTTTAATTTTTTACTCATCCATGATATACTTGAGCTCTTCACTAAATTGATTCATTCAGGAGCATCCCTTTATTCCTAAAATAAAACAGAAATTTAGTTAGTTTCGCAGTAAAGGTTTTTTTTTAGAATTTATACAACATAATTTTGTTTAATTATCTAAAACTTTTTCAAAGCTTTATCAAATTGTAACTAAAATCTGCACATCGTATATAGCACATATATTACTTACATGCCTATTTTATTCTAGGGTATAAAGTGTCATGAGTTATACTTTCTTTCTGCATCACCTTCCATTATCTCTTTACTTTTCCCTTTTTTTTTTTGCGTCTTCCTTTTTTGGCCGCTGTATGCTGTCCTTTTGTTTACTTTGATTCAGTTGCCTTTGTCCGTTTGCGCTTTTTTCTATTAGTTCGGGCACTTGGAATTGGGGTATCAAGCTCGTGGTTGGGAACTTCTGGTTACTGCTTGTGTACTTGGGTCTCTGAGAGAGCCTGCACGGCATAATATTATCTTTCATGTTATCTTTTGCCTTTTCACTTCCACTTATTTTTATTTTATTTTATTTTATTTTTTTTTATTTTGACGCCTCGTTCAGAAATGAAGTTGTATCCTGTTAAGTGGCCTGTCCACCCCACTCGCTGGCTGCAGTCCGTCTTAGGATTTGGCGTATATAACCCACACTCTTCATTTTCGTGGCGCTTTTAATGCATATCTAACAACCTTAAGTTGGGCCATTGAAGTTCGCACGTTTCATGCGGCTTAATGTGTGTGTACTTAAGAGTGTGTGCTCCAGCTGCTTCTTAGACTTTTCTAAAGGCTTGGCCACTTCAGCCATTGAAAGCTCTTGGCATCTGATAATAGTACGTGGTGTAAGGGTTTTCGGTGTCGGTAAGATGTGTGTGTGTGTGTGTGTCTCGTGGGATGATATATCAAGTCGTTGACTCGTCGAGCATTCAATGCTCTTTCATATTCGCATTCAACCATTCACCTGTCGCGCCACATTTGCTCATATCGGTCACAACAACAGCTCATTAAATGCTTGCTCTACTTGCTCTCTCTCTCTCTCTCTCTCTACTCCCCTCTCTATCTATCTCTTTGTCAAGTACCTCCCCACTGTATCCCGTTTCTTAGCATTTTACATTTGCCCATTTCATAACGCCCTCACCTGTTCTGTTCCGATTTCATCCCAATTTAGGTATCTATGACGAGGAGACCGGCTTTCCACCCATGCATCCAGACGATTCTGAATTTGATGAGGATGAGGAGGAGGATGAGGAAATTGATATATTGCAACAGTTTACCGAAGTATCTGAGATACGTTTCCCAGGTGAAATTGGACCGATGGGCGATCGACGTCTATGCAAGATACGCTGTGTCAAGGGCAAGTGGGTGGGGCCGCTGTGCGCCACCAATGAGGAGGGTAAGTGAGATACCCCCTCGATACCATATCCATACATAATACACAGCACACACGCACACGATGGAATGTTAATTATAGCAATAGCAATACAAATACGTAACATGTCATTACAGTAGAGAGACTCGTATAATAAAGACAACACAATCAGCACACCGCAAAAAATATATAACAGCACCAGCAACAATCCGAGTTGTTTCATTTCAACATCTCTAATTCTATCTCTATCTAACTGCAACAACAACGCAGCTACACTCAGAGAAAAATACTTTTTTATAATTAACTCAAGTAAAAATTCTTAAAAATTAAATATTTTTTTTTTTATTAGGAGACATCAATATTATTATTATAATTATTATAAATAGTTTTAGCATTGTCAGTCTCATCAGTAAATCATCATTCAAAGTGTCATCATCACTATCATTATCATTATCATTATCAATATCATTGCCATTGTCACTGTCATGTTGTTCTCATTGTCATTGTCTTTATTAATGTCATTATCATTGTCATTTCCAGTGTCATTGTCAATATTATTTTTTCCAGATTTCATAAAAATTAACATTAGTATTATTATATACCATCATCAATATCAATATCATTATCACAATCATTATCATTACAATTTGCAATACTTTTAACTGTCTCACGATCTTGTTTATTACCAAGAAATTAAACTGTTAAGTAAGACTCGGTCAAAGCACCGGAGACCGAATATATTTGCACTTTTCTCTGAGTGTAGCGTATCTGGTATCTATCTGTGCATAACAATGCTGATCTCTGTGACATCTTTATCTGTAGATGACAACGGCAACGTGAAGTTTCAGCCACTGTACAAGAGCTGCCATGTCAATCGCATTCCGTCTCATCTGCTGCTCAGCTATCGCAACATCTCCGTGGTAAGTGATGACAGCCTGCAAAGCCGTCAGCCGTGCCAGGAGCTAAAGCACCAATACACGCACAGCACACAGTTACACAAAAAGACACACACACACACACCTACAACTACACACACAACAGCATAGCACACACGCACAGCACACATACACACACGCAGCAGTTACTCCATCCAAGCTAGTAAAGGCAACGGCCTTGGCATAGCCAAATGTGAGTCCAACTCAATTTCGACTGTCTCTGTCTCACACCCTTCTCTCTCGCTCCTCCTCTCTCCTGTCTCTCTCTCTCACTCTCTCTCTCTTTGCTTCTCTGTATCAATATATTGCTCTCGCTCGCTCTCTCTCTCTCTCTCTCTCTCTGCCTCTGCCTCTGCCTCTCTATATATATCTTAATATATATGTCTCTGTCTCGCTCAATTTCTCAATCATCTTCTGTATCGATATCAGCCGCACAAACAACAACAATTTGTCCAGCGTCATCATAGAAAAATAAAAATAAAAAAAATTGTATATATTTAAATGAACTTTGCATCCTGCATCCGCATCAGCAATGTGCAGCCACAAGACTCTGTATTTTTGGTACTCTTTGATCTCTCTCTCTTGCAGACACCGATACCACCAAATCGCGGCTGGCGTAAGACCCGCTTATCCAAATCGACACTTGTCTCAAACACAGAAATTGTGAGTGGCCATCCTTGACGTTGCGTCGTCTCGTCTACTTCTTCGTCTACTTTGTCTACGTCTACCTCGTATCCGTATCTATGCATATCTTGCTCACATATGTAGAGTTGTGACACACACACACAAGCACACGTATATACAAATACAAACACAAACAGAAATATGTACATGAAAAATAGTTGAGCGTTTGTCGCGCAAGATTTGGGGCAACATTGCTTAAGTCGAGCATGTGCTTAGGCGCTTAAGATTCCCAACTTCAGATTTAAGCTTGTTTTACTTTAGGTAAATGGCATTACAAGAATTTTAGTATTAAAGAAATATGAAATAATTTTGCTAATTTTTAGTCAAAGTTTATTTCAAGTGACAAAGTTTAAAGCAAGTTAAGAATTGATCAAATTTAGATAAAGTTAGCTAGGGTATAAATGAAATCGAATTTAATTTGATTAATGAATAATCGAATAATTTGGCGAATAATAAACCTTTGGCAATATTAGCTATAGATTAATCAATAAAAAATGATTAATCAATGAAAGAAATCCAATTAAGGGAACAGGAATTAATGGTTTTATATGCCTGCGTTGGAAGTTAATAGGCAGATTGGTTAAAAAATATATAGAAACATAACACATTGACAAAAAACAAAATTTTGCCACAAGCGTACACACAGATACAGTTACAGACTCACACACACACACACACACACACACACACACACATAAAGCAAGTAGTGTCTAGCCCAAGTAGTGGGTGCTGTTTATGGTTTTTGACAATGAGAAATATTTTTTGTATGCACGGCTTTAGCATTGACCAGAGGCACAAGCAAACAGACAGACACACACACACACACACACACACACACACACATTTAAAACGAAATATACAATTACAGACAACAACAAGAGAACACTATGGAAATTGCACGCCAGCACGCCCAAGCCACGCCCACGTCCACAGAGAGTGCGCCTCTAACTAGTGTTAACAGCTTGTTACTAAGTCTTAAAACAACATTTTTTTATATTCTTCTCTCTCTCTTCTTTCTCTCTTTCTCTCTCTCTCTCTTTCGCTCTACTTCCGCACTGCACGTAAATACAAAAAAAAAAAATACTTTCGCTTCATTTCAAATCTGAATCTCTGCCTGCTTTCGCCTAACGTGTCACGACTCACAACTCACGCCGCACGACTCACGACTCACGCCTGCTGTCCCATCCATTGTACACATTGAAACTACCGCAGAACGTCGGCTGGGATCTGCCACATGGCCATTCACTGCAGGCACGCTGCCAGGAGCTGGGCATCTATAAGCTATTGGGCGAATCCCGTGTGCTCTGCTCGAATGGACTCTGGGCACCGCGTATGCCCAGCTGTGTGCCCACCACCATACTGACCAACTACTCCGAGGACAGTGCGCCCTCCATACGCATCAAGATCTTCAATGGATCGCACTCGTTTGAGCCATCCGGAGTGATGGCCGTGCCACCGCACAGCACTGTCCAAATGGATTGTATGTATCCGCGTGTGCGCGGCACTCCCGAGTGGAGCTGGACCAGCTGGTATATGCAGTACAGCACGGGTGCGTCGACTGGGCTTTTCATATGCCATTCTGTTTGCCTTGATTAAATATTATCGTGGATAATTTTATATTTTTAGGCTGGTCGCCGGCTGGCGAGGAGAAGGCCGTGCGTTATCGTTTGAGCATCAAGAGCATCGAGAATAATGATTCGGGCACTTTTACGTGCACATCGCCGCGCGGTTTGACAAACAGCATTGCCGTGGTGGTGGCCACTTCGACGTGCCCGCAGCTAACGGAGCCGATGGCGCCGCTCAGGCTGCGGCTCGAGGGCAATAAATTGGGCCAACGAGCGCACTATGAGTGCCCCGAGGGCTTTCGGCTGGATGGTGCCTGGAATGCCACCTGCCTGGCCTCCGGCAATTGGTCATCGCCGTCGCCAACATGCCATCCCATTCAATGTCCACGTCTCGTGCTCGACGATCCCCATCTCAGTCTCATTGAACTAAATACATCGGCATGGGGGCGGGCGGTGTTCAAATGCCAATGGGGCTTCAAGCTGACCGGACCGGCGCTTCTCGACTGTGAGCCGACGGGCGTCTGGAGTGGCCCAGTGCCACGCTGCAAAGGTACGTTTTATAGCCCAATTTTCAGCCAATTCAACTTATTTCTTATGCTAATGGCTGTCCGGGTCAAGTGCTATTGAGTGTGCTCAGCCTCAAAAATACTTTCCCTAGGGAACTTTTATATATTTATTTGGCAAATTCTTTTACTCTATAAATGTCTATCGAAACTCGGACTACAATTTTAAATTAATTAATTTATTAATTTAAATTTATTGTTATCAATCAACCCACAATTGCCTATCGATATTCCGGCATGCCTAACAATTAAATATGTCAATAAATAAATTATATATTCTTTGCCATGCGGCTCCGTCTCTCCTCATATTATTTTTAGTATACGTTAATATCCGTTGGCATTTCATAAGCCAGCTTACTTAAACATGCCATCCTTAACATGGATATTTTCCGTCATTTGTTATTTTGTTTTTATCACAACTTCATTAATGGATTATCATTTGGCTTTAGCAATCGTCTTGACTGACAGTTTTATAAAATAAATAATTCATGCGCTCTCGCTGCATATGTGTTTTGATGTCGTTTGTAGTCATTCAGTGCGTGATGCCAGTGGCGCCGCTTAATGGACGTATTGGGGGCACCAGCTTGAGCCAGAGGCGTTTGACTGTTGGCGCTTTGGTCACATTCAGCTGCAACGATGGCCACACTCTGGTCGGCGAGTCGAGCATCATATGCACGGAGAACGGGTTCTGGTCGCACTCGCCACCATTTTGTAAGTAGACAACTGATAAATGCCAATTAAATGCACAGATACGCTGCGATACTTTGCGTACTCTTCCAAAAAGTGGGCCACCACTCACAAATCAAATGAATTAATGTTACTTGTGTTGTATTTCCGCTGTATAACGATACCAATCGATACCACGATCACCGTTAACCGATAAACCGTTAAATCGAACACGTATACCGACACCGTTAAACCATCACGATTCATTCCATGTACGAACCACCATCCCCAATACAATAAACAATGCGCCTTGCATGCCCAAACGATCATCCATGCATCCAATACGCTCCGAACTCGCTCAGGCAAATCGCAGTGCCCCTATCCGGGCGATCCGCCCAACGGCCTGATTGCACCACTCAAGTTTAACTACGATGCGGGCGACTATCTGAGCGTCCAGTGCCGGCCCGGCTTCATACAGATACAGACGAACGAGGATCACACCTCGGGGCCGCCTGAGCGGCCAAAATGCCAGCCCGATGGAAAGTGGTCCGGCCCGCTGCCCAAGTGTCGCAGCTACGAGGAAGTGTAGCTCCACCAAATGCCAGTTGGACGACGCCCAAGCAAGGCGAGCAACAAGTTTTAGTCTGTAGATTCTGTGGTCGAAACTGAAAAACCAAAACAAAAAAAAAAACAACAACAAAAATTCCAACCAAAAAAAATTCGATATATATAAAAATAAATCAACCCGAGTGATATTTAGATTAAAGTTAGTGCAAGGTATCAAAATTAATTAATTTAATAATTATGAAATAATTTCCTTTTTCATTGGCTCCAATTGAATTGAACTCTTTGACTTTGACATCACTCGCTATCTCAAATTTGTTAAACTCCTAAGGCCCACTTAAGAAAATTCTCAACGAAATTCTATTGAAGAGAAGTTCTTATAAATGATATTGATGAAAAGCAGATGAAGACAAACCTGAGCAACCTAAAACTATATGAAATATGTAACATAAATATGAACGTTAAATGTTAAATGAAAAACTTATCGATTTATTTCTTTATTTGCTAACAAAAAACTTTATAAATAATATTCCAAAATTTTGTGCTTCAATTTTATATTATCAATGAAAGAAAACAAAAAGATTACAAATATCTATAATAAACAGTTAATTACAGATATTCCAAATTTAACAACGGGATACAAAGTTAATCTTCTTATAAAAACATTTAACTATATATATATATATATACAGGATATATATATAAACCGAATGTAAAGTTGATTGATTGCTTAGTTAGTTAGGCGCAATCATTTGCCCCAAATTGGAAGAACTAAACAAAGAAGTCATATGTAATACGTCTTATATATAGTCTATATATATATATGTATATCTATACCCATATATATATATACAATATATATGCATTGTACGAGTCTGTAAATGAGCAGGAAACTAACTTTTAAATAAAAATCATATAAATTATATATGTATAAATTGCAATTCCAAACTCTCTCTATCTCTCTCTCTCTATATATAATTGTTTCCAGCTTGAGTTCAGCTGCTTTGGCAAGGCAAACCGCAGCGCTAACTTGGCTTTAATATCCGTTAGCAAAGTCATTTTTGGTTAGTGCGCGCAATGTGTGCCAAGGAAAACGTATTTCACTTGTGCGCAGAGCCAACAGCTTTTTGGGCGCCTAAACAGAATGGAAAGGGTAAAATGCCAAGAGAGTTGCCTCAAGTTTAACTGCAAGAGTATGAGACACCCTGTAAAGACAAGGGTTTTCTTTGTTGCTAGATCAAATCAAAACCGAGGTGAATATATGTTTTATTTATTATTTTTGTTATATTATTTATTTAATTTATTAATTTTAATCAATATTTTAATAATTATTAATTATACATTTTTTTAATAATTATTATTTATATATTTTTTTTTTTTTTTATATTTATTATAATTACAATTTTAAGTTTTATTTTTATGCATACCATATTTTTTTAGTATTATCATGATTACTATTTTTTTCACATTGATAAATCTAATTATTATTTCCTTTTATTTAATTTTTAATCACATCATCATTATGATGTTGGAGCACTGCGATGGAAAGTGGAAACAACACGAGGCAACATTGAGTTAGAGCACGGAGAAAGATTTAACTTTAAGTGCTTAATTCCCTCTTCTACGGCTAGAAGGCAGCTCAAGAAAAAGTTGGGTTTTAATCGGTAAGCAGCAAATGCAGTTCAATACTTCGATCAAGTTGACGATCTTACCCTCTGCCTATATATATTATAGATTTATACCAATTAAGATTTACATATAATATATATAGACATCTTCAAAGCCTTAGCTTGACATATAGAAAATATCAGAACTTTTTAGGTGGGAAAAACTCAAGCTTATTCCAGCTTAAGCTTAAGCTATTCCAAGTAATTTTGATAGAGGATAATCTGTAGGCTTTACATATAATCTGGATATACAATTTCGCCAAAGAGCTATAAAAACTGTTACCTTTTCGGAATAAATCATTAATATATCTTAAGCGTAAGTACATTATGCTCGAAGCGTAAATCAAGGCGTACAGAAGGCCGCTTACTTCTGCGTTTATAGATCATACAGTAAGCAAATACAAATTTATATGCTTATAGGAAGACATTAACGCTGGCTATAAGTGTGCACATACACATGCACATACACATACGTACATTAATGCATTTGCAGTCTTTATGACAAAACTGAAATAAACCCTGGAGGGCTACAATAAACCATTTGCTTACACGCATCTGTGCACTCTGCTCACGCGTGCGTGAGTGTGTGTATGGGTTTGTCTGGGTGTGTGTTAAGTGCGTAACAGTTGTGCTTCGGGCTTTTGCTACATAGTCATAAACACACGCACACCCACTCAACATATATATGAGCAAAGTTATAGCTGGCAACCTGGCCGCACACCTGAACAAAATTAATTTGTTTTGTTCTTTTACCTTTGGCTGCCTGAAGCGCTGCGCTTTAAATGAAACGATTGACGCCAGCCAGCCAGCCAGCCACCCAGCCAGTCAGCTCATATATGGTCACATATACAAAGAGCACGCACACCCACACGCTTGTTGGCCGCAAAAGCCATTGTCGTTTATTCATTTTGGCAACGCCGCCCTTCTGCACATTTAATGGCAATTTGTGCACAAGTGTGTGTATGTGTGTGTGTGTGCGTGTGTATTATGTTGTGTTTTGCCAGCTGTGCATTAGAGTGAGATCTGTGTGTGTGCCTCGCAAAAAGGTGTCTAAATTGAGACGCCGTGTCGCAACATTAACTGCCATGTGCGTAATTAAAATTAACTGCCGTAGCTGCCGCTGCCTCTGCTGCTGCCGCTGCCGCTGCTGCTACTACTGCAAATTGGTTTTGCTTGTTACCCAAAAAAGAAGCAAACAAGACAGAAAAAAGTAGCAAATTGTATTGCTAGAGTTGCGTGTGCCGCGTGCTTTTCGCTCTTGCGTGACACGCCTGAGACAGCAGTGCGTATGCGTGATAATCAAAATCATTTATCACTCCATGGTTATATATCGTTTTGGTAAGTATATCAATTGCTAATGAAATAATATATCTAAATATATATATCAAAATTGAAGAATATTTCATTTGTATAAATTTCATATTTATTTTTTTAAATTATGTATTTAATATATAATACATTTATATATTCAATATTCTCATATTCTTATATATTACAGCTGACAATAATTCCATTTATTTTAATTTTTTTTTATTCAAAAAAAAAAAAAAAAAAAAAAAAAAAACAATTAAAATTATTAATCACTTAATAAGTTCAAAGGCTTTTTAGCGTAATTTACACTATCTGAAATTTATGTTATTTAAATTACTATAAATATATTAATATTTAAAAACACAAATTCACGTTATAATCTTTCGATAGTTTTTCTTTGGATCTTCCACTCTTGCCCCAAAACTTCATCATTAAAACCATGCCAAGTGAATGGGCAAAAAGCTTCTAAGCTACACAAAAATACAGTTAGCTCGAGCATTTGGCTTTAACAGCTTTAACGCGTTTTAATTGTTTTAAAGAGCTACAAATTATTTCAAGCTAGCTGCCTAATTAGCCCGCGCTTTTGTTGAACTGAGGGCGGCAGTCTATGCCACATGCCACGCCCACACCGCGTACAATTAGCAGCTGAATTTCCATTTGTGTGGCTGCCGCTAAAAACTTGCGTTGCGTTGCGTGATTTGCGCAAAAGTTGCGCAATTTTCATTAGCACCTCAAAAACTTTGCTTTCGCAACTGAGGCTAAGAAGCAGCAACCAGGATAACGGATCGTTATCGCACTATCTCTCTCTCTCTCTCTCTCTCTCTGACTCGCTGCTGGCAGCTTAAGCATATCACAACTGCAATATTTTCTGCCCAATGCGCTGGCCAGGAGCAATGAGCTATGCATGTCACGTAGCTGCGAATGCCGCTGTGAGCAGCACCCACACACACATGCATATGACAGACGCAAAAAAAAAAAAAATGAAGAGAGCGTGCACTGCAATGGCATCACGAGCTTTACTCAGCTACCCGCTCTCTTCTTGCTCTGCTTCTCTTTGCTTTGCTCCGCTTCTCCTCTTCCACTTCTTTCTCATGTTAAATGCATGCCAAAGCCGAAGGCTAACTACATTTGGCCCCCGCAACGACCTCTACTTTATCAACTATGTGTCGCCGTCTCTCTTTCTCCCACGCCCTCTGTGTGGCTGATGGGTTAGACAAAGTGCACTGTTGGCCATAAAGTTATCTATGCCATTTATTCGCACAATTCGCTTGTTTTAAAGTTGCGCACATTATTCCAGCCGCATAGTTGACAAATTTTCCGCAGGCAACCTTATTGGACATAATATATATATATATATATATCACATACACTCAAATATATATAAAGTTATGCATAAAACCCTATTTCTATATTCGCAGAGCATATGGCCACGTTTATGGGCAGATGAAACACAAATTAAATGCATCGAGCCCGGGGCAGCGTTCAGTGCTGATGTGACGAGCGAGAGCTTTTATGATTGGGTCCCGTTATCAAACAAAATGCATAAAATGTAATAAAATTGCCAAAGCAAAAACTTTATTTGCTCTAATTCGCAATTCGTGTTTATGCATCCAGCGCAAAATGGGTCAAATTTGAAACAAAAAAAATGGATTTAAATGTTTTATGATTGAAAATGTGGAGCTGCCTCAAAGGGATTTCAACTGCGAGCCTATGAAATATCATGCATAAATATTACACTTTAAGCCCGAATTTAAAGTCAAATTATTCATTCATTTTTTTTCTCTTTTTTTAACCTCTTTTATAAACAGCTTTTTTATTGTACAAGCTAAAAATATAGCTTAAATAAAAACAATCAGTCAAAAGATTAGCCTTTTTTTTGATACAGCTCAAATGTACCAGATACCATTTAGATAAAGAGCAAGGGACACGGAAAGAGAGAGGGAGAGTGCGTGAGAGAGCGCTGTCTGTGTATATAATTTATGCCAGCACTCTTACACGTAACTATTGTCGCTGCTTTTGATCCCGTGCAGCAACAGAACTAGAGAGCAGAAGAAGCCCATCATTGATGAATGCGCTCAGGATCCCGTTATGATACAAGTGAGAGTAGAATATAAGAAAAGAGCATGCGAAAGACGTGAGTGCTGAATACTGGCTTAGTATGGGTTTGTTGGTGTGAGAAGGGGCGAGTGTGCGTGTAATTAAGCAATTTAGTCTGTGGCTGCTCTCAGGATCCCGTTATAATACAGGCGAGAGAAGAAAAGAGCATGCGAATTATGTGAGTGCAGTTTCTTATAGCTGAATACTGCCTTAGTATGGGTTTGTTGGTGTGAGAAGGGGCGAGTGTGCGTATAATTGGGCAATTTAGTCTGTGCGCGTCTGCCCTCTTGTTCAATTGTGATTCCGCGTGATTCTATTTGATCGCATTCAATTCTGTGAGCGTATGTAAATTTTATTCTAATATAGTGAAAATTAAGTAAATGGGTGTAAATAATCTGTGATGTGTTAGTGATTTGTGCCGTGTGTAGTTGTAAAGTGCCCTGTAATCAGAATCTTAGCAAATCGTGATGTTTTTTTCTTGTGTAACATTTTTTTTGTGTAAGCATCAAAATTGCGCATCAGCGCATTCAGCAAACGACAAAAATAGAAAGGCAGAAAAAGCAAAAGTGGAAAAAAAAACGTGAGTCTTGTTAAGCTTTTCTTAGAATTGTAAGCGTGCTCTTGAGTGAATCTCAATATGACTATGTGTATGAGTATATTTGTGTCTTCTCTTATGCGCTTATAAATTTATTATGTTATCAAATTTGTAACTCTTCGAAGAAAGTATAAGTAGGGATATATTTAATATGTTTCTTGTAAGCCTTTAAATAGTTTAAATTTAAATTTTATTTAATTTACTTATATATGCAAATTTATTTGCTAACTCTAAGATTATAGATGTCAAAAAGGACATGAGAATATTGGCTGTATTCACAATTGCTGAAACAATTACTCAATGCAAATGTTCGACCATTTGACATTTGGTTAATGATTTGTTTGGAATGCTCGCTTGTATCATCAATCAGCTTTGGTGTTGTAAACAACAGATGGATATCCCCAAGGGCCGAACCTTGGCGAATTGTCGATATTCTATCAATAGTTTAGGGCTGCGCTTAAATAACATGACAGACAGAGAGCAATTATTAATGATGCCAACTGCCAATTGGAATTTGATAAATGTTGCCAATGCTTTCCGGCCAATTTTGCCAGTGCGAGTCTCCAATTCTTCGCTTTGTTTGACATGCCGCAGCTGACATGGCCAAAAATAAACGTATATGCAACATGTTGGCGGTTGCACATGGAACAGCGATGCCCTGGCCAGAGCTGCTGCCAGCCAGCCAGTTCGTTAGCGCCGTTGCATATGAAATTCGATGCTTTCGAGCTTTTGGCAATTTATTTCAATTTGCAGCATCAAAGGACGGACTCACAGAGCCAGCGTATTGCCAATGATGGCCTTAATGACGACTCATGAGCCATAAATCAAGTGTGCGGACATCAGCAGCAGCAGCAGCAGCGTTGCTGTTGCTGCCCTCATAAATGTTTGAATGTTCATTTGAACAGCAATTTGCGCTCGACTTTGACATTTAAGCCAAAGCTCAACTGTTTTAACCTATCACGCAATTAACCGCTACATTGTAGACTTAATTGAAATCCAACACCTCGACGAGGCTAATTTTTTTTTTGTTTCCCTCTGCCGGCTTGCAGTCGAAAGGAAACACCGCAGCACTTGAACTTCAACGCGGCAATTGCTCCCCAAGGAGCACTTTGTTATGCGCCGCACTTCAATTAATTCTCGCACACACACAAATACACAGACATACACATAAGCGCGCATAGGACGCAAACAAATTCAATTTGGCATTAAGCATACGTAGCGCTGCTTAACTGATTCATTTAAAGCGAATTAACATTTAGATTAAAACGCAATACCAAAATGCAAAGTACAAAAAAAAAAGGAAAATATATGCAAGCATACATATATATATATATATATTTATATATATTATATATAATTTTTCATAAATATTTATTGCAAGCGTCCGACTCGGCGACTTTGGCAACAGTTTCAGTTGCAGCAATCTAACTTCTTGTGTTCGGTTGTGGCCAGCAGCAGGATAAGCTCCAGACGAGTCCAAGCACTTTGCATTTGTGCACAATGTAATAAGAGAAGAAAGCTAACAACAGCAGCGGACGCATAAATAGAAGAAGCAGCAGCGGCGAACGGGCGCAGGATGTTGGGCAGCTGGACAATTTTTTGAGCTGCCAATGGAAATGTAATGCAAGTAAGAGTGCTGAAGATGAGGCAGTACATGACTAGCAGATACCCTCAATAACCTGAGAGAAGGTGGCGGAAATATTATAGTTGACATATGAAGTTGAAGAGAATTTCCTGAATAAATACTCAAGCTGTCTCTTAAAGTGATTAGAGCATGCATTGAGCAAAAGTAGTTTTTGAGTAGTAACTGACCTTGGGTAGATCTAAATCCACATTCCAAAGAAAACTAAGCAGACTGTTACATAGTTACACACATAAAAGAAACACTCTATATAACATATTTCAAACGGAATAGGTTGAGTGGTACAAAGAGAAATGAAAGCTTAGAGTAGCAGCTGCCGGGTGAAACACAATGTTATTATTGATATCAATATGCACAAATAATAGAATTTCATATAAATTGCAATAGCAATGACAATGGCAATGCCAATGACAGCATTCAGCTCTATTCTTAAAAGCTGCAAAGTGTAAGCCCCTTGAGAGGCTAACTCAATTAGGAGTATTTGTTAAATTTGCCATTATTATACATTACGAAGTCTTCTTTATGCGTGAGCAAAACTGAAAAATTATTACAAATTGAAGTGTATTTATTTGAAATTAATTTTGTAAAAAATAAATTTATTTGAGAGCTGACAGTAGAAATAAAGTAAATTGTCTATAGAATTACTACATATATGGTAATTGAGCTTAATTTATTTAAAGACTTAATAATATTTCTTATACAATTTTAATTTTATATAATATTTGTTTTTATATTTTCAATAATATCTTATTTATATAAAAATGTACATATAATATATATGATTTATTCTTCTATTAAATATTATTTAAAAATTTTTTTTTTATATATTTCAAATATATTTTGCTAGTTAAATGATATTTTATTTATTTTTGACAATTTTCTTCTATTAAATTTATTAATAAATTTTATTTGAAAATTGATTTAATTTCTCAAAGCGTTTATATAAATATCTCTTACAATATAAGACATTAAGTCAAGTAAATATTCATTTACATTTGTAAATTTACTTAATTAGTTTTTTAATTTATAATATTTCATAAAATTGAATATTTTATGCTACGTTTGTGTCCTGGTCAGAATTTAATTTAGTTATGAAGCCGAACCGAGCTGCTTTTCTAGTTAATTATATTACAAATATTCTACAAAATGAATGCAAATTTAAATGGGAAAAAGAAAACAAAGCGAGGATACAAAATGCCATGTGGCATATTATAATATATGCTGTTGAATATCTGAATGCATAACATTATATAAACATATATATATATATATATATATATATATGTATATATATAAGTGCATGTATGAATTTGCAAGCATAAATATAATCCTAGGGCTCATTGATATGCAAATTGTGCGTGCCTATTTGAGGCTTAAAGCCAACCAGTCAAGTGCCAAGCGCGCACAGTCTATTTTGTGTGTAATATTTTCAATTTTATTTATATATATTTATTTGACATGACAAATTTAATTTAAAAACATTTTTTTTTTTTTTTTGTTTGCTGCTCATATCTATATTACGCTCTGTTTTGTTGTTCGAGATTCAACTTCCGTTTGTCGTTTGCAGCTCACTGAATTTACTTTTGCTACTTTATTTTATTTGTTGTATTAGAAAGAAGTGCAAACAAATTGTAAAGCCCGCTGCGAGCACTTCATAAAATGTAGCAAGGCATTAAGGCAGCAGGCTGGATGGCAGCCAGGGAGGAAAATCAAATAACTTTACACCTACAAGCAAAAGGAACCTGCTGTGCCTGCCGTAATATAAATAATAAGCATAACAGCGGGCAATAAAACAAGAAGTGAACAACGGCAAGGCACAAGGTACAACAGAGAGACAAAAGGCAGAGGAGTCTCTCTCTGGCTGGGCAACGCACCAAATGACAATTGACACAAGTTGCCAGCTGCTTGAAGCAAGCGCCACGGCAAGGGGGGATGAGGAGAGAGGGCGAGGCAGCAACTTTTGTTTAGCACTTGGCGCAATTTATTTTATTGTTGTTTGGCAAACAAGTTTCGCTCATAAGTTGCCAGCTGTTGAGGCAAAACGGCACTCAATTTTGGTTTTGCCACTGCCCCAAGCAAATTGCCGCGAGTTGGCAATGAGAGCGAAAAGAACAAAAATACGCATTAATTACGCTTTGAATCAATTCAAAGCCAAAAAGTCAATCAAATTGCTGAAAATGTAAAACAAACAAAGGCAAACAAATTCGCTTGATAAACATGCAGCAGCAGAGAGGGCGGGGAGTGGGCGTGGTGCACATGATGAACTCGCGGTCAGCTGCAGCCAGCAAAAAAAAAATAGTTCTCTTTCTCTTTTTCTATCTCACTCTAAACTGCTGCTCTGCCTCTGTCACATGTGTGTTTGTGTGTGTGTGTGTGTGTGCGTTGCGCAAACAATAAATAAAGTCTAGCCAGCGGACACTTCAAAAAACAATTATCGCTGCCAGCGGGTTACGCCTGACTGCAGCTGCAATTGTCCATTTGGGGATTGCGAAATTTCGATTGTGGATTTCAAATTTCGGTTCACTGCTTCGCACAACAACAAACTTTTTGCACTTGTAATACATATTTATATATATATAGCTATATATACTATAGAAATAGTAGTCTCCATCAAAATTATGTTGTTTACAGAAAACAGGAGTCAGATTGCAGTAATATGACAAGACAGGCAATGCACGACTAGAAGGTGGCTAATATATAACTGGAAGCCATATCAGAGTTAAGTTACTTAGCCATAGTGAAGAATAAAACGACTTTCTAGTCGTGGTGGATGTTATAATTCAGAACTAGAACGACAAAAAGCTGACTGCTATATAACTACATATGGAAGATTGAAAGTCAGATCTGAGTTGGATTTCTTGGCATATTGGATCGCGGTTGAATGAGTAAGACCTAAAGCCAGGTCTGAGCTTAGTTATTTGGCCCTATTTATGGTCTATAAGTCGAGAAACTCTAAAAGGTGTTTGCAATAATTTTTACTACAACGACAAAAAGCTGACTGCTATATAACTACATATGGAAGATTGAAAGTCAGTCAGATCTGAGTTGGATTTCTTGGCAGCTTGGATCGTAGTTGAATGAGGAAGACCTAAAGCCAGGTCTAAGCATAGTTATTTGGCCCTACTTGTGGTCTATAAGTCTAGAGCAACTAAAAGGTGTCTGCAATAATTGATTAATATAACGACAAAAAGCTGACTGCTATATACCTGGATATGGAAGATTGAAAGTCAGATCTGAGTTGGATTTCTTGGCATCTTGGATCAGGGTTGAATGAGGAAGACCTTAGTCAGGGCTGAGCTTAGTTATTTGGCCCTATTTATGGTATATAGTCTAGAACAACTAAAAGGTGTCTGCAATAATGTATTACTAGAACGACAAAAAGGTGACTGCTATATAACTGAATATGGAAGATTGAAAGTCAGTCAGATCTGACTTGGATTTCTTGGCATGTTGGATCGTGGTTGAATGAGGAAGACCAAAAGCCAGGGCTGAGCTTAGTTATTTGGGCCTATTTATGGTCTATAATCGAGAAACTCTAAAAGGTGTCTGCAATAATTTTTACTACAACGACAAAAAGCTGACTGTTATATAACGGCATATGAAAGATTGAAAGTCAGATCTGACTTGGATTTCTTGGTATCTTGGATCGTGGTTGAATAAGGAAGTCCTAAAGTCAGGGCTGAGCTTAGTTATTTGGCCCTATTTATGGTATATAGTCTAGAACAACTAAATGGTGTCTGCAATAATTTTTACTACAACGACAAAAAGCTGACTGTTATATAACGGCATATGAAAGAATGAAAGTCAGATCTGACTTGGATTTCTTGGCATGTTGGATCGTGGTTGAATGAGGAAGACCTAAAGCCAGGTTTGAGCTTAATTATTTGGCCCTATTTATGGTCTTTCAGTCTAGGTCAACTAAAAGGGGGTTGCAATAATTTTGAATACAACGACAAAAAGGTGACTGCTATATAACTGAATATTAAAGATTGAAAGTCAGATCTGACTTGGATTTCTTGGCATCTTGGATCGCGGTTGAATGAGGAAGACCTTAAGCCAGGTCTGAGCTTAATTATTTGGCCCTAGTTATGGTCTATAAGTCTAGAGCAACTAAAAGGTGTCTGCAATAATGTGTTACTAGAACGACAAAAAGGTGACTGCTATATAACTGAATATGGAAGATTGAAAGTCAGTCAGATCTGACTTGGATTTCTTGGCATCTTGGATCGTGGTTGAATAAGGAAGTCCTAAAGTCAGGACTGAGCTTAGTTATTTGGCCCTATTTATGGTGTATAAGTCGAGAAACTCTAAAAGGTGTTTTCAATAATTTTTACTACAACGACAAAAAGGTGACTGCTATATAACAGAATTATAATAATTATAATACACAGCATTTTATTAAAATCCTTAAAACTGCTCCACAATTTATGTTTAGTCTGTAAATGAGCATAGCCTGTTCAAAGCTCTATAACTAGAGAGTATTGAAAACGCAAAACAAATCGCATAGCGTGAAGTTCTGACAAGCGGAACAGGAACTGGAAGTGGCTGTGTATTTGCATACATGAGTGTGGGTTTTGTGTATGTGTGTGTCTGAGAATAAGTTGAAGAAACAATGGCAGCTGAAATCTGTACATAATTGTTAACAACTCTTGTATTTGGTGTTGTTGTTGCCTCGTCGACGCCACGTAAAAGGTCAGCAAATGATGATAGGGCAAAGGTCATCAGAATTAACTTGGCTTACATATTTAGCTATTAACAACATTAACACGAGTTTCATTACAGCTGTCAGTAAGCGGTTTGTCGAGCTGCTAATGATGGGAAGCAAAGGGCATTTGAGCATGCTTTGAATGAGCGGGAATTTTCAACAGGCAATCAGACAGATAGACGGACGGACGGACGGAAGGTGGGATGGATGAACGGACAGACAGACGTGTCAGGCTTTCGGCTATGAGCTTGTTTTGGCGAATGCTTACATATGTGTAATCAGATTTGAAACACATTTGCCTCGAAAGCCAATTAAGGTTGCCCTGGGTTGCCGTAAAAAAAAAAGTAAAAATACAGAAAAAGAAAAAAGGTTTGATCAACGAGGCAAAGTTGAGTGATGAAAGCGCATGGCAACGCAGTGGTGGGGCACACGCGTCGCGTGTTTCTGTGTGTATGAATATAACGGAGCATATGCGATTCGCCGCTGCTGTTCCAGCTGCTCCCACTGCTGCTCATTCTATTGGCTGCCCGTGGCAACGTGAGCTGTCAGTGGTGGCCCGAATTTAAAGTGCTTGCCTTTAACTTGAATTCTATTGCCAATTGCAGCCGCTTACGACAGATGCAATTACCAAGCAACCAAACTCCCGTTCGCCCCCCTTTCATATAAGCCACATTCAGTCAATACCTACAACGGCGCCCATCCGCTGCCCTCTCACTCTCTCTCTCTCTCTCTCTCTCTGTCTCTCTTGCCCTTTGGCTTGACTGTGTTGCGCGCTCGTAAATTGCCAGCGTGATATTAAATTACGTGTGACTTTCTACTTCCGCTGTTACGTAATCCATTTCCGGTTCGTTGGTTGGGTTACATTTACCGTTAATCTCGTGCTAAGCGCCTCAAATAAATTATTCGCAGTGCCTCGACCCCTCACAGCACAGCGCCCTGACCTCGCACTTCCTACTCTTACATTTCTTACCACTGTTTGGCCTGAAATTTGCAATTAAAATGCATGCCTCGGTGGTCAGGCGTTGCCATTTGCCATTCGCCATTTGCCGTTTGCCTGCCCCGCGTTTGTGGCCGACGCTTGACCCAATTCCACAAAACTCAGACAGCATTTGGTCAGCTGCAGCTGCGCCACTCACTGCCCGCTTTTGTTCAACTTCAGCCAACGCTAATGTGTGGCGAAATGCGAAAAGACCTATATAAAAAAGTCAAGTAAGAAACACAGCAGACACGATGTAGCCTGAAAAGATTTATATAATATGCATAAATTGCTGAATATTCCCATAGAACAAACACTTCAGATTTAGCTATAGAAGAGTTGAGGTTGGTAATTGGCAAAATTTGACATAGAAAATCTGTGCAAAAATAGCACAATAATTGTTATAGACAAGTATTTCTATGGAATGAGATTAAATAAAAATAAATACTAATTGGAAATAGAAAAATTCGAGGTCTACTTAAAAAATCTCATAAATGTTGTGCCTTTTTCGAAGGAAGCCTCATCAGATATTATGTCCTTGTCGCAACTTTTTTTCCAATCATCGAAGCACTTCAAAACGTAATTTTTTATGCTTTTCTTCTGCTTTGGCTGCGCTGCCCTTCTTATTACCGCAATTGTAGCTCATGGGCTTCTTCAGCGGACCACGTTTATTACAGCTTCTTTGCTTTATTGTTATTCATAGCCAAAAATTAAAGACAAGTCTAAGCACATCTAGAGCATGCAGTAATCAAAGCTTAATGAAATATTTTATAGCCGAACTTTCTGGAATATTTAAGTCATATAACGCCTTAAATTATATATTTTTATACATATACACAGTATGCATATTCAACAAGCCACTAAAACTTTTGACAAAAAATCATTTCACATATTTTTACAACTTAAGCGACAAATGCTGTTTAGTATTTAAGAGCAGGCCAAATATGTCGCATCTGTTCGCATAGATCCCAAATTTTTACTGCATAAATCAAAATGGTATTTTTCTTTTTTACGCCCCCTCTCTATCTCCCTCTCTATCTCTATCTATATGTTCATGTTTGCTAACAAAATAAGTATGCCCACAGTTGGGTAATAAAAATTGGAGTATTTTGCGAAATGCTGTGAATGCCGTTTGGCTTTTGTGGCCTCGTCTGCTGTTGCCAGTGCGGTTTCTCTCGCTCTCACACACTCTCTCCGCTCTCTCTCTCTCTCTCTCTCACTCTCTTGCCTGCCTGCTTATCGCGCTAAAAGCAGCTAATGGATTAGAGGGCTAGCGATTCGGCGACTCTCCGCATTTGGTTAACTGCATTTGCATTTTGGAGTTCGCATTTCAGCTGCTGTTGCGCCTCAAATGGCAGTTGATTGCATTAGGCGCCCAAATGTGTGCTATGAAAACACGCAAAACCAATGCGTCGTATACGCTTTGCTCCATAGAACACGTCAGTTGGTAAATATTGGCATCAAAAACAATTCACTGTGTGCGAAACTCATACACAGATTTCTGTTGTTAATGCTTGAGTTGAGCGCTGCTTCGGTTTGCTCGCCAATTGAAACTCTCTCAAGTTTGAATGACATTTGGGGGCTTCTATGTGATGCTCAGTGGCTTAATGCAAACGTTTTGAACTGGATTGAAGAAATATAAAAGTTGCAAAATAAATAGATATTGTTTTAACTTTGCCTTATTTAAGCATCCAAGCAATCGCCTAGCGATTTTCAGCATACGAGCTTCAACTGAGATAGGTATTTCTTTGGTTTTCATATTCTTTCGCTGTCTTCTCTAACTTCTCACCAGCTATCTGCTTTGCCTTAGCATTTCCTGCGTATCGCCGCAGTAATTCAAATGAAACCTTTGAGTTTATATAGCGTTATGCCTTAAGCTCAATTAGCTCTAATTAAAGAGTAGACAGCACTAATTTATTAGCGTCTAGCAAGAGATTCCTACAGCAGCTGCAAATTTTGTTTCTGCACTGCCAGCTCTATAGACCCAGTGCTGTTTGGCTCCCATTGAGCAATCTATTTTGATAGTCTCCATTAAATTGAATTACGTGGCCGGAGTAGTAGTTGTTGATGTCTCTGCCGTAGCCTACCTGTTCGCCGCCTTGTTTGCCACCCAATGCATTTGCCGTACATCAAAGCCAAATGCACTTAATTGAGTGGCTGACTGGCTGGCGTGCAAGACAAAGAGCCTGGCGACATTCACATGCGAGTGTATACTGTAGATGCCCGACTACACACACTAACGCCGGCATACTCACTATATGCGCTGTGTGTGCTCTGTAAAATGCTCGTCCATTAGCTCAATCAAGCAACCCGGTATCAAGCTGGCCAATCAATTAAATGTCTTAATTTACCCAAAGTTAAAGCTGCATTTTATGGTCGGAGCTTTAGCTATGCGAGTACACTCGGCGAAACTATTTGTGAAAGTTTTCAAATTTAATTAAAATTTATATTAATTCGAAGCATTCTTTTATTGAGTTAAGCTGTCAGAAAAATGTGAAAAATAAAGAATATTTGATTAAATAAGAATTTGTAATAAGATTTTTCAGCTTTTCAATTATTCTATATATTTTTTATATTATTATTATAGATTATTATTTAATATATATTATTAATATTATATATTATTATTATTATGATATATTATTATGCAAATTCATTGCCTAAGGAATTCTAGCTTGAAGTCTAAAAACTCTTATTAGATATTTATATTTACTCAAATCTTATTTATTTAGTATTTCGGTCTTTAGATAAAATAGTTTTAGTAAATAAATTTTGGAGTAGTAGTAGTTTTGATTTGGTATAAACTTAGTACTCAATATGGCGACCATTAAGAGAAATTAATAGAAATATTATTATAATATAATTCTTTCTTAAAATCTAAAATGTCTTATTAGAAATTTTTGTTTACTTTAATCTTAATTATTAATTTTTAGTTTTCTTTTAAAATTGCGTAGTCTTAACTGATAGATTTATTATAAATATACTTAAAATTTCATAATTTCTCGCTGTGCATTGCTACTCGTGGCGGCCATTAAGCGTTAACGCCAGACGGTAAATGTATGTCATCATGTGGCCAGGCCACAGCGTTGCCCGTTGGCTGCAGTGCGTCCCAAGTGCGCTCATTACATGAGCCTGAGGCTTTGCCAAGTGGCTTTAAATTGCCATTCCAAATGTCCGCTCGCTCGGCTATAGCACTCTGCTGCCCGCATCGTCTCGCTGCTGCTGTCGAGCACGAGTCGACTCTCAGCTGCTGTTGGTGCTGCTGCTCATATCAGCATCCATGCGGCTGTCGTCTGCTGCTGATTAACGCTGCTGAAATGTGACCAGTTTGCGCTTTTATCGCTTTAATTGTTGCAGTTGCAGTTGCAGTTTGCAACAACGCCGACAACTGCGCTTCCTGTGTCACAGTTTTGCATCCGTTTCCCGTTTGGCTGGCAGCGCTGAAGTGGCGCCAGCCCAAGCAGACTGACTGACAATGCAGGTCACTGCACACAAATACCAGCAGCAGCATCAATAACAAACTCACTCACACACACACACATTGACAAACGCGCTGCGTAAACTCATCAATTACATTACCCATATACGCAACGTAAGCTGACTAAGGATGTTGATTTCTTATCAGCATAGACAAGACCATGTAATTTACTTTTGTTTATAGAGCAGTGCCCAACAATGCAGAATTTAATTAATGTCGATCAAGCGGCAACAATAAACGCTGCTGGCAGCAGCTGCGTCGGCGTCTCATTAAAATGTGCCACGCCCCTTGGCCGCATGAGCTGCTGAAATTGTAATTAAAAGCGAATAATACGTTTATTGAATGCTTAAATTAATGTGCACATACATGAATATAAATAAATACATAAACATACTTATATCGACTATTTACACATGCAATATGCTAATGGAACTGCTGTGAGAGAGACAAATTCTGTTCTCATATATTGCCGGCGACTATATGCATTTGGATTATTCAATTTCGCATATATATATATATATATATATATATATATATATATATATATATATATATATACATATATATATATACATAAAAAATACTCTGCTTCAGCATAAATTAGTTATAAAACTTCTGACGAGGAATTAATAAATTTCATATGCAATATGCAAACATTTGCGTTCACAGTTTCAAATTGAAACAAAACAAAAAGTTTACGTTGAAAAGTTTTTATACAAAAAAAAATCTGTTGAGCTAATGCACTACAAAAAATGAATTGTTTATGTATAAATTTTACATATATCTTAATTTTGTAAACAAAAAAAAAAAAAAAAAAAAAAAAGTATAAAAATTTAATATAAACTCGAATGATTTTCTAATCGGCTCGGAAATGCTTAAAATTAAATTAAATGCAGCTTAGAAATTTGGTAAACATCATTAAATAATTCAAATACGCTTAACCAATGGCCATTAGGTTTTGGCCAAGTGCAGATTAAATCTAGCCAAATGAGACGCTCTGAAGATGCTCTCAATTGTCCAGGGAGGGCATGCAGACAGACATAGATATATGTGTGTATTTTGGATCTATTTATAGGCTTTTGTGTGCTTTTGCTGCCAGCTGCTCGAGTTGCCAGAGCTGCTTGTAGTTAACTGTTAAACACTCTTGTGGCCATAAAGCCGCACACATTAAATGCGCCGTCGAGTAGTTTGGCTTGTAAATCACATCAGACATACGCAGCGTGGGCCAAGCGCCAAACTTGAACTGTTATCTGTAATTCTCTTTCTCTCTCTCTCTCCCTCTTTCTCTTACTGTGTGTGTATTTGTGTTCTTGTGTGCATTAGCTTGAGCTGCATTTTAATACACACAACGCTAATAATTCACACAATAAGCTCGAAGGCTCGCAGGCAATGCCATTGCCATTATTCATAGGGCAGCCAAATAAGCGCTGTGCAGGTGGTTAGAGCTTGGACAGCGCCACGGCAACCGAAACATATGTCTGAGCAGGCACATACATACCTATATAGGAATCTAACTAGAGGAATGAGCAGTAAAATATGGCCAGCTTTAGTGCAGTCTGATAGCAAGTTTGTGTTTGGGGGTGGAGAGTTTGGTGGAGCAGACGGACACGTTTATGGTATTTGCCAATGCACTTTTCACTTTTATTGTTGCCGTTGCTGTTACCTGCTTGTTGGCAAAGTGTTTTGTTGCCTAGACCATACAGATATATATATATATATATATTTATATGTATACGTGTTTGTCTGGGCTCTGGCAAACATGAGCTGCAGCAGGCAACAGCTGCAGCTGCTTCTTACATTTATGCGCTTTGGTTAACTGAGTTTTCACAGAGTTTTTGCCTCGAGTTTACTTCTTTTTGTTTTCAAGTTTTCATGACAGCTTGCTGCGCTGTGAGTGCCGGGTTACCGAGCATCTGTTTTCACTGCTCGAGCAACACTCAAATTTTGTGCAACTTGTTTCTGGCTTACAGGATTTACCTCCTGTGTGGCCGCCTGCTGTGTGTGTTGCCAGCTGCTGTCAAATCAATTAATTATGAGCCATTGCTTTACATTTGTAGGCAAGCCGAGAATAAAAGAAAATATAAAATCAAATGCCAATGAAATTTGCCTCGGACAAATTGCGTTCGGCCCGGCCACAAAACATTTGTATACACATGTCTCTACAAGAGCATATATATATATATATATATATATATATGTATTTTTCGATTTTATTGCCCAATGAATAGAACAGCAGCGGGAGAAGTAAGAGCAGCAGAAGCATTTGCAAATCCAGCCTGGATTGCATTAATGTGCGGCATTTAAATGCTTTGCGACCACAAAACACAACACCAAGCAATAGCCAAAGCCAAAAAAGGGACATTCTGCATTTGCATGGAAAATCACACACAGACACACAGACCATGCACACCCACGTAGCACACGCCCACACAGAATAAAACTAGAGAGAGCAAGCTTACGGCTGTCTCGACTAGCAGATACTAGCACCCACCATATTAACATTTGATTCGTTTCTCTTGTGGCATTACCAATAAATAATACAATATATATATAATACAATTTTTTTTTAGAAATATATACATGGCCAGCATCGACTCTGTGTTCAGTTAATGTTGAGCGACTTAAACTTTATTAAAACTTATATAAACTGATAAATTAAATTGATTTGACCTTTTGCTTATTGATTTATTTATTTTTTAATTATATTTATTTTATTTTATTTAAAATTCTATTTGAATATCCACTTGATATGCCCTGTTTGACAAATGGCTTGGGTATTGGATAGCGTTTGGGTCAGAAATTGGAGCCAGGACCTAAGCAGATACATTTTGTTCACATTGCTGTTGTTGTTATTGTTGTTATTGCTATTGTTGTTGTTGCAAGGATACAGGCCCAAAAACTGGCGACAAACAACGCACAATTCGCATTGTTTGGCTTTTGTCAGCAGCAACTAAGCCCCAACTTCATATGTGTATGTGTTATTGCCTGTCTGGCTCTGGCTCTGGCTCGGGCTCTGCGTGTGTGTGATACTCTAATGCATGTGCTGTGAAATTTTGTGATTTATGACATTAAATGCACAAAAATGGGATTTTATATGAATTTAATGGGTTTTTAGTGTATTTTAATGTGATCCATTTGCGGAAATTTGCAGATTTTCGAGCATTTACAACAAATTTATTTGTGTATGCGTTTCTTTGGTCAAATGTCTTTCATTGAATAATAGCCCATTTCTCGTTAAGTTCAACAATGCTGCTTCGATTTATTATTGCTTTTCTTTGAAGGCTGTCCCTGGCTCTGCCATTGGCATTACAAGGGATTACGTTCCACGTGAAGGGTTAGTCGAAAGCCGCCCACAAAGTTGCCAAGCTTATGGAAACGCATGTTAAGCCTAACGCCACCGAATGGCGCCAAGTCCGGCCAGGTGTCTGTATTAATCAGCAGATTTTTCACATAGTATACGCCCTGGGCCAGCGGGCACTCTTTGCCGGTAAAGGGCAGATTTGTGTTTTCGCCCTGTCGCAGCGTCGTTCTGCCATATTGGCTCACAAACAAGCGCATTGCCGTGCAAACGTCCATTAACGGCACAGATAAGATCATCGCTCGCCATTGATCATTGTGAATGGGATCGTGTTGAAAATCAATGGACATTTGAAATTGCTTCGGCTCCATATCCTCTACTATACGAACAGTGCCATTGAGCGCATGATCTCTGCCCACAATGCTAATATTACGAAAATCAATCAATTCCTTCTCGCCGGCATCCAAAGGCTCAAATTTAATTATTTTCGCAGTAAACATATATAGACCCTGTGAAATAGAAAATATTTATTTATTAAGTAATAGAAACTTCCTTCTAGGACTTACCCAGCCAACCGAGAGCTGAGCTCTTAGTAGCAATAATTGCAGCAGCCACAGCGCAGACAAATTCATGTTGTTAATTGAATCTTTAACTGCGGCAGACTATTTATATAAATATATGTAAAGGTTCATTAAAATGTTTTTGCACATATCACAGATTCACATCACTTTAATGTGCTCAATTAGATGCGATTTAATTGCAATTTACTGCTAATTACTAAATGCTGCAGCCTAAATGCTGCCCGATTAGCCCTTATTAAAATGTTTCAAAATCTGTTTTCATTTTTGCCCTTATCGCATACAAAGTTTTAATTACATGTTGATTTATTCATTTTTCACATCTGTCACAGCTGTAATGGCCGCTGGCCTATCTAGTTTTTCATTTAATTTAAATTGTGTATTCAGAAATATAATTGTTTATTATCCAAGCAATTTTATCAGTGCGACTGTTACATTATACAGAAGTCATTGCATAGCTATCATTTAAATGTTCTGCCATTAACTTAAGTTAACAACAGAAGCTCTTCAGGTTTCTGTGGCATAAATATTACGAATAGCAGTAGAACTGCTTGACTCGAAGAGACCTTAAGTAAGCTACGCTTGCAAGCCAAAAATGTATTTATATTCAGTATTCTTTAATTCATATTTAAAATCATTAAATCATGCTTTATATATATTGATTTTAATGCTCATTCTACTCTACTTCTTCTACTCAAAATTATTAATAATTGAATTATTTACTAGATTCCTTGCATATTGTTATATAATCTTGAATTAACTGCCAAAATTGGTGTCTACACAGCCAAGCACAGTAGCTACATATTTATGTTGGGAAAATTAATTGAGTTATTTTAAAAGGCACTCTCAATTGTAGTATATATCTCAAAATAACTCTTAATGTCACATAGGACAAGCTGTGACACCCAATGCTTATGAGATATGCTTTAATAGCTAAAATGCTGCATCGGTTTGAATCGAATTTATAGAAATAATAAAATTAATAAAAATAATTAATGTTAACAAAACAAATTTAGTCCACCCAAATGTTAAATTTATTATAAATTTTTGGAGAGGCACACAGACAGAGACAAAAACTAACGAGCAGATCATGATTATTTTGATTCTCCAAGCAGTCATTTGCTGCCGGGCGAGCCATATGACGACAGCAGCAGTCCTAGATCGATTAGCCTTTAAGGGAATGTTTAGAATGGAAGGTGTGAGCGAGGAGTAACAGAAAGAGAACTTGATGGAAGTGAATGAAAGAAGAAGCAAGATTTGAAGAAAAGAAATATGATATGTTCAACCAACAAAGTAAGCATATCTATATATATAAATAGTTAAATTCCATAAGCCGCTGAAATTTTACCAAACATTTTTAATTTATTTAAAAAAATTTTGAAGTGCTTAAACATATATTTCAACATCAATTATAATCAATTTAGGCAAAACTCTAATCACGACAGTATGTAAATAAATTTAAATTTTGTTTAATTCAATTTGAATATAAACCATTTGCTGTTATTTATTATTGAATTTCAGCAAAGTTTTCACATATATTTGCAATGCAAAATGGAATTTCGCATGGCCGTTCGAAATTATTGTTTCTGCTGAACATCAATGGTCAGGCTCAGACCTCCAGCTGGCTTATTATGCTTGAAGAAGCGCAAATTTATTCTGAAGCCACCGTAGGGCACCACGTCGGGCCACGATTCGCTGTTGAGCAGCAGATTGTTTGTGAAGTAGGTGCCCTTTGGCAGCGGACACTGGGTGCCATCGAACGGCACATTCGTATTCACGCCCAATTGCATTGTCGACTTGCCATAGCTGCCAATGAAGAAGCGCATGGCATGGCAGACATTGATGAGTGGCATGGCAAATATCATTGTCTTCCATTGTCCGTTTAGGTTCGGATCGTTGAGCAGATCCACCGACATTTGATGCGCCTTTGAGTCCATATCCTCCAATATGCGAATTGTGCCATTGAGTGCGCGCTGACGTCCCACAATGTGTAGGTCGCTGAAATCAATAACCAATTCCCCTTCGTGCGGCAAGACGTCAATTTGCAAAATTGATGCTGTATACTTGTAGAAGCCCTTGTGAGATGGAACTGTGGCTAAGTTGGGCTTTGGCTAAAATATTTTACTCATAATCTTACCCAGCAGCTGGCCACATTAAACTGCAGCTGCCACAAATACAGCAGAGACACAACGAACAATTTCATTTTGTGCGCTTTGCTAGTACTGCGGCCACCTTTTATATAGCCATTAATTAAAATTGTTTTCAAGTGGCAGCAACAGCTTGATTGTTGCTGATTAAATGTTTAATTTGTGCAAATTGCAGCTAATTGCAAATTTGTTAAAACTGGGCTGTTTGGCTGCTTCAATCATTCGTGTCACACAGCGTATACGTGATATTACGTATGCGGCCAGGCACAGAGCGCACAAGAGCCATATGCACTGCCAATTTATGGCTTCAATAAACATAAAGTTCATAAACTCCCAAGGCGCCGTTGCTCATCATTTGCAGCGGATTGTCAGGAGTAACAACAGCAGCAGCGGCAGTGGCAGTGGCAATGGCAGTGGCTGTGGCACCAACAGCAGCAGTAACCGTGCACCGTCGATGTTGTTGCTCGGTCAAATAAATAATGAAAAAGAAAAGTGATGTCATAAAAATTTTATCTCTTAACTGGAATTGAGCAGCATGAACAAGCAGCAGCAGCAGCAGCAACGGCGGCAGAAGTTGCTGTGGCTGCAACACAAAAGCATAAGCAACAACAAAACTTTAGCACTCTCACACACACACACACACATACATACACATGATACTTGGTCATTTTCATATAAAAATTGACAATGGCGTTGGCCCTTTTTACAGCGCCCCATATGCGTATCAATGTGTGTGTGCGAGTACTTTATCTCTGTATCTGTGTTTTGTGATTGTAAGCAAGTGGAAAATGCGACAAGAGTGAAGCAGTTACTATGCTCTCTATATCCATATACATACTTATGTATGTATATCGTATTGGAGCAAACTGTATTCGACTGCAAAATGCACACGGCTTGTAGTTTTATCAGCCAGCAGCTATATAATACCACACAGCATTACAACAAAATAACAAATAATAATAACAACAACAACAACTATATGAAGCAGCATAACAACAGCAGCTAAACCCATTCAAAGTCAACAAAGCAGCTGAGCTGCGATTTCTCTATATTTTTGTTGTTGGTTTTTAGTTTACTATTTATACACAAAATAAAAATAAAATCAAACTGAAAATTCACATTTTATGTTATTATACAAAAATGCTGAAGTAGACTGAACAGTCGAACAGCTAATAAATATAATTAAAGATTATTCTATGAAAGGTTTCACCCGTAATCTGAAATGTTTTTCTGTGCCGCATTTTTAGCTAATTAATTTCTATGAAAATTCAGATAAATTATAGAAAAATGTTGCTCGTTTTAAAAAATGTAGACGTAATAAAAAATATTTTTAATAAAATGTTGGCATTCTTCTTAGAAGGCAAAGGCAAGTAGGCAGACATTTAATTAAGCAGCTGTTTGGGAGACGATAGTCAGATGTTAAGCTGTTAGGGCTGAACTTAATTATTTATATATTATTATTATATTATATATTTCTTTTCATTAAATAGCAGGTAATTTTTGATGTATTAGTGTATGAACCCAACTTGTCCTTGTCCTAGTTCATAAATTTCATTTTTTTTCATATTCCAACGCTTTTACATGTAAATCGTGACCAAAATGCAGTCATAGATATCTCAAATATAATGATTATTGCACACTTCTTTATTCATATATATAAATTATTTCAACGCTCATGCTGGAACAATGATAAAATAATTCTTGTGAATATAACAATTTAAAATATTTATTTGAATCTTATATAGTCATAATCATAGTCACATATATTATGAACCAAAATTATTTGAGCATCTGCAATTCAGAATATTAGACAGTTGAGATCCTATTTTCATATTATATAGCTGAGATTCCACTTAATTTATGTGGAATGTCAGCTATATAATATGGAAATAGGATCTCAGCTGTCTAATATTCTGAATTGCTGATGCTCAACAGAAATCTCTAAATTATATGCCATAAGGAGGCAATCCAAATTCTTTAGTTTAACATGAAATATGCCCATTTATTTATAAAAGTTTTATGGCTAAAGCTGACTTTCCACTTTTAACTGTATTATAAAATAATTGTGCGAGCTAGTTAAATCGTCCAGCAAAGAGCATTGAAAGTTTTTTATGAGCTCCTGTCGACAGCTAAGTGCACAATTTGACCGACACTTGTTTGACTTTTGAATGCAGTTTCACTTTTCAAATAGCTAAAACTATAAAGCTGTAAAAAACCATTAGAACTTATTTTTAGAGTAGAGCTCAAAACTTATTTAGACGCTAAATAAATTTTTTTACATTTTATTTCAATGCTCCAAAATAACTTTTTCAAAAGGTTACGCCCCATGCATTGCGAACTTTCGCTTTTGACTTTCAATTAAATGATAAAAAAAAAAAAAGGAAAAAAATTGCAAAGGTTGTAAGAATATGCGTATGCCGGTAAACACATTTTCCAATTTGTTGGCTTGAAATGCTTTTAATGTGAAAACTTTTGCTAGAACGCCTTGAACAACATATTGTTGCCGCTGCCCGACAACAGATGGCGCTGGCATGGCAGGTGGCGGCCTGCTGGCCACGCTTTGCTTGCTTGCTAGAAGTCTTTTCTACAAGTCACCTCTCTCCTTCTCAGCTCTCTCACTGGTTCTCTCTCTCTCTCTCTCTCTCTCTCTTTCGATGATTAAGTTGCAAAAGTTTTGGGCAGGGCAAAGGGAGTGCAAAATTTTTGGCAAACAACACGGACTCCTCTCGCCCCCGTCCACTCGTAAAAAAGAAACAAGCAAAAGTTCAAGTTGTGTAGGGCAAATGCAATCAAATGTAAGTACAACAACTGCAACAAGGTTTTAAGCTGGTACAAGACGGCGCAGCTTGTGGCAGGTGGCAGGTGGCAGGTGGCATGCGGCATGCGGCATGGAGCACAAGGCATGTGCCAGTTGGCTGTGTAGTTGAAGCTAAAAGCAAACAAAATATTGAATATGATTTGCAAACACATGTGCGCGCGGCGCGGCGCGGCGCGGCACGGCTTCAGTTTTCGCTGTTTAAGTCTCGCAACTCCCAATCAATAACACATGACTGTGTTGGCCTGCACATACACGCACGCACACGTTGTTCTGTTGAGCTGGTCTTTATGGCTACGTGACTCTGATGTCTTCATATTGCGCGTCTCTCGGGCCGTAAATAGAAAATGAAAAGCGAAAACAAGCGAATCGACAGGCGTCAGACGTCGCCTCGCCGC